>CM061068.1:81571085-82149848 GCA_030762895.1 Sophora flavescens
CGAATGAGCCTGTTTGGGAGGATTTGGTGCTTTAAGATCCATCTACAATGAAAATGAAAAAACGTGCAAGTGAAAAGTGTTAAAAATATCTATACAAAATATCAATTGAAATGAAGTTAATTATTTACTTACAATCTTATCTGCCACTTCGGAGTGGCATCAACTTTAAAAAGATCCGTCTTTGTCATGCAGCAGCTAACCCGGACATCCTCGCGGTGATGTCAGACGGGGAGACTAATAGTGTGCCTCGAGCCATCCCTCCTCTTTCTATCCTAGCGGAGTGCTCTTTCCCGCTTCACCCTCAGCTATCGCGCCATCATCTCCTCGATCCAGTCTCCCCCACCCACCACCGCAGACATGGTGGGAGGTGGGCGTTCTTCGTCCGATTCCGCCGACCCTTCTCCACCTTAGCCTATTCAAATAAAAACACATAATTAAATACAGTTAAATGATCTATAAGAAGCATACAAAATTAACTTAATCAACTAACTTGAAATTCTCCATCCTGTTGACTCTTAGCAAACATATCCCAGTATCCGATCAATCCAGGGATAATCCGATAACATTTTATCAAGCCGCTTCTTCCCGGGTACATAGTACTCGTAAGATCATGCTTGAACCCATTCCAACACTTTGATGCCATTTTCATACATTTCATTCTGATGATCCTCGTCATTCGGCACGATCAAGCTACCTACACATTAAATACATAACAACCGGATGGATTATAACTCGGATAATTATATAATAATGTAAATCAAAGAATGTAAAGGTAAAATACCGCGACCTCTCCACAATCGATCCTTAACGCTTAAGTGGAACGTCGTTTCGATGGTTATAGTTGATGCTAATGTCGCTGCTCCTTGTAAAACACCCACTTTTTGAATTCTTTGTCTGGGGTCCATGGGGATTTAGATTAGCATTGAAGGACACCTCATAGCCCGTCCGCTTTGCTCGCCTTCTCTAGTTTCTTTAAAGTCGTGGGCTCCTCTACCCCGTTTCCTATGAGCTGTGATATCCGGATGGACAAAAAAATGATAAAATGAGGGTTGTAACATTATAAACTTACATTAAAAAGAAGGACTAAAGATAGTATATAACATGTAAACTTATAGTGTCCTCCTCGCATGTGGGCCATCCGACTGATCCATATGTATGCCTGTTCGAAACAATATATATTTATTAACATAGGTTATAACTAAAAATAAATACAGAAGTATAAATAAAAATAAATGTATACTAAGTTTAAACTACCTATATCAACATCCCTTTCATGATGATCATCACGAGTGGCATGTACATCGTCCACTGTGTCTCCTCGATTATAGTAGGCATGTTTGTTGAAAAAAGAAGGACTCTCGGGAATATCAAGATTTGAATCTTGATTTTCATCACTACCATTATACACGCTTTTCCTTGGAGAACCACGACAACCTTTTGTTAGAAGGATCGGTGATGTAGAACACTTGTTTTGCTTTGGAGCCATTATGAAAGACTCATTTATATTGTCGCAACTCAGAAATTACGAAGGAGTGACCACGATAAAAAGAGATTTTAAGAAAAGGAGAGTCGCCACCAATTTTATTTAACTTAGGAAAAATTGGAAAACCCTAGAAAAAAAACGGTCTTTGAAACCAAGCCGAGTTCGGGAGTCGGTTGCAGTAGGGGAAGGTGTTAAGCACCTTACATCGCCCATCCTACAAATGACACATTGAATTAATCGTGCAAAATTAAATTATTTATTTGTTTACCCCAAAAATATTTGCAAGGAAGGATTTGTTTATTTATTAATATTTATTTTTATGTTTCTTTATTGTTTTTTTTTTATTTATTTTATTAAAAAAAGATATATTATTGATAAATCCTAAATGAGGTTGAACACGACACGTAAGTCCATAGGGCAACCTTAAAGGCTAGGGGATTGAGCATGACAATTGTCATAGAGAAATCCAAATACATTAAATGAATTACTAATTAATTATCCACATTAAATAAATTAAACAAAAAAAAAAAAAGAACAAAAATAAAGGAAAAATTAATTTTGGCTCGACGAGATGATTGATCCCGCTCCTACGTATTCCCTGCTTCGATGGGGAAACTCAAAGCCACGTAGTTCTTGTAGAAAATATTTTGATTGTTGTTTTTTTTATTTTTATGAAAAAAATTTTATTTTATTTATTTATTTTTAAAAAAAGGGTTTTTCTTTTTATCGAAAACTCCTAAACGAGATAGAACATGGCAGATGCGTCCACTGAGCTATCTCATGTCTAAGGAATTGAGTGTGAAAACTCTCGCAAAGCAATCCCAAAATTGTTTTTTTTAATGTTTCTTTTTTTTTACTTCATTCTATTTTGTTTATTTCAACAAGAAGATCAAATCTAGTTTCATACACTTTTGATTAGCCCAGTTCTTTTTTTTTTAAAAAAATCATGTTAAACCCACCTAGTTTGGGCTCAAGTCCAATAACTAATCCAAAATAATTATCCATAAATAAATAAAAAGAGATAATAAAACAAAAATAAGGAAAACAAAAGCTACTAAAACCCTATCAGGACAGACATAAAAAATAAGACATTGCAAAGTCCTCTTCTACCTCCCTTCTACCTGCGTGCGGAGAACAGAAAAGGGATAAGTGACGCGGCGGCTTGGATCGGGAGCCTTGAATGGAGGCCGGCGCGGGTGGAGCAGGCGTGGTGGCAAGCGCTGCTGTTCCTTGGAGCTGTACAAGAAGGAGCCTTGGCACGACGACTCCGACGCGAGTTGAAGCGGTGAGAAGAGAGGAGCGAGTGAGAAAGCTTCCCTCCTCTGAAACGTCAAGGTGGGTGAGTGAAAAATCAAACGACGAGGCGACCTCCTCCAGTGACCGCGACGCGCGATCAGTGCGGTGGGACGATGGTTCTGTTTCACGGGTTGACTGCTCTGGGACGATGGCGGCTTGGGGTTGGCAGTGGTTCTGGTCGGTTGGGGGTTGGCTGGTGATGGTGGTGGTTGTTGTTGCCTCTGAGAAATTTTTTTGTGTAAAGGGTTCTTCTCTCTATCCTCCAATCTGTTGCCGTGTGGGTATCTCTTCTCCCTTTTTTGATGTTCCCCTGTTGTGATTTTATAAGCTAAATTGTTATGGTTTTGATCCTAAAAGTCTGCTAGAGATTAAAGATTTTATCTCAGATTTAAAATGGAGCCAAAATTGCTAAATCATATCTGCCAAAACTAAGAGATTTGCCCATAAATTCAAATTCAAAATGAATAGGTTGCTGGGTTTGTTGGAAAGGGATGAAATGGAGTTTTTATTTTCTTTTCAGATTTTTATTTTATTATTTTTTTGATTTTTCTTTTTCTTTTCTTTTTTTTAGTGAAGACTAAGAGACCCGGTCAAAATGGGGGTGTTCATTGGTTGCCCTCTTTACTTGTTCATTACTAGAATACATGAAGAAAGAACGATTTTTCCATGTGGTAATAGTAAGGAACTAGTAAAGAAAATGAACTCACATTTTGGCCGGGATGGGAAATATGCTGGAGAAAATTAAGCCTTAGAGCTTTGAAAATAAAAGTGACAGTGGGCCTCAAATCCCAAGTATAAAATTAGCAATGAGCCTCAGAGCTCGAAAAATTAATTTGCAGCAGGCCTCGCATCCCAAAAATAAATTTGCAATGAAGCCTCGAGTTCGAAAAAATAAATTTGCAGAGGGCCTCAGATCCCAAAATAAATTTGCAGTGAGCCTCGAGCTCAAAAAATAAAATTACAGTGGGCCTCATACCCCAAAAATAAATTAGTAGTGAGCCTCGGAGCTCGAAAGATAAAATGCAAGGGGTCTCGCATCCCAAAAATAAATTTACAATGAGCCTCTGAGCTCGAAAATAAATAATGCAGGCCTCATATCCCAAAAATAAATTTACAAAGAGCCTCAGTAGCTCAAAAAATAAAATTGCAGTGGGCCTCGGATCCCAAAAATAAAATGCATGAGCCTCAGAGCTCGAAAAATAAATTGCAGTGGGCCTCAGATCCCAAAATAATTTGCGGTGAGCCTCGTGAGCTCGAAAAATAAAATTGTAGTGGGTCTCGGATCCCAAACATAAATTTGCAAAGTGAGCCTCGAGCTCGAAAAATAAAATTGCACGGTGGGCCTCGGATCCCAAAAAAATACAATGCAGTGAGCCTCGGAGCTCGAAACGATGAGCCTCGGAGCTCGAAAATAAAATTGCAAAGGGCCTCGGATCCCAAAAATAAAAATGCAAGAGCCTCGAGCTCAAAAATAAATTGCAGGTGAGCCTCAGATCCCAAAAATAAAGTGTAGTGAGCCTCAGAGGTCGAAAAATAAATTGCAGTGGGCCTCAGATCCCAAAAATAAAGTGCAGTGAGCCTCAGGGCTCGGAAAATAAATTGCAGTGGGCCTCAGATCCCAAAAATAAAGTGCAGTGAGCCTCAGAGCTCGAAAAATAAATTACAGTGGGCCTCACATCCCAAAAATAAAGTGCAGTGAGCCTCAGAGCTCGGAAAATAAATTGCAGTGGGCCTTAGATCCCGGAAATAAAATGATGGTAATTTGCTTTCTCTTAAAAACTTTTCTTTTACCTTTGTCTCGATTACAATCGAACCACACGCTCCATTAAAAGACTTCGACCAATCAAACCTTTGTTTATCCACAACTCTGAGTCAGTGTCTTTCGACTTGAGGGGCTTCTTTTACAATGCAAGGGAAACACATGTAGCGATTATTTCCTTCAAGACTAGGACTCGTGGAGACTTTCATTATTGCTTTCCTTTTCTCCTCATTGTGCACCGTTATCTTTCTTATTGACTTTGAAATACTGGGCTTTCTTTGGTTCAAACCATTCGTTGAAGTAACCATTAGAATTATCCAATCATACTATCAAACTTAAATTTACTTAAATTGAGACACAATTTCAATGTGCAAGCATGATTTAAGCACAATAGGGAGAAATGGATGAATGAAATCCTTGCCTTAATATGAGAATTTACATTGCACACAAGGAAATTGGAAAGAAAAAGCGGAAATACAAAGGGGTGTATGGGAATTTGTACGAAAAGGGATAATGGAAAGAAAACCGCATAAAAATTTGCCCCAGTATTGGTTCCTTGATCCTCTTAACCGATTCCCAAAGAATGCTTGACGTCGCAGATCCTCGGGTCTCAGCTTCCCACATTCATCCTTTCATTAACATTTCAATGATTTTCTTTGCCCCATTCAGAGCAGTCCACAAACAAAATTGTCCCAGTGTAGCAAGTTATGAGCAAAACTCCCAGCGTGGTGGATATTGAGATATCTCTTAAAACTGCCCTTTTCATGGGTTTTCAGAGATAAGATTCAGCTTCTTTGTCCTAATTTTTGCTTAGGTCGCCCTTTCGGGTTTTCAACCTAACTGACTTCTCTCTCTCTCTCTATTTCTCTTCTTTTTTTTTTTTTTTTTTATGCCCTAACTTTTGCTTAGGTCGCCTCATGGTTTTCAACCTAACGGACTTCTTTTACTTTATTTTATTTATGCCCTAACTTTTGCTTAGGTCGCCTCACGGTTTTTCGACCTAACCCGGGCTCCCCCTTTTTTTTCTTCTTCTTCTTCTTCTTTGTTTTTTTTTTATATCGTGCATAGAACTTTTTCACGACATAAGAGTTTACGAGGTCTCGGCAGCTCTCGTCCATTTTCATCTCATAGGACCAATGCTCCGCCTTGAGTATGCTCGCTTTACTATATATGGCCCTTCATAATTGGGTGCCCATTTTCCTCGCATCTTCTTGGTTGGGAAGCATTTTCTTTAACACCAAATCACCTGGTTGAAACTCTCTATGGCGGACTTTCTTATTAAAGGCTTTGGCCATCCTTCTCTCGATATAGTTGTCCATGACAAAGGGCCACCAGTTTTTTTTCTCGATCATGTTTAACTCGATCATATCGAGCTTTGACCCATTCTCGATTCTTCCAAGTCACTTCCATCAAGACTCTTAATGAAGGGATTTCAACCTCTATAGGAGAAACAACCTCCATTCCATACACCAATGAGAAAGGCGTTGCCGGTATTTGATCGTATATTGGTACGACACGCATGCAAGGCGTATGGCAACATTTCATGCCAATCCTTATAATTTACAACCATTTTAGCATCAATTTTCTTGACATTCTTGTTGGCTGCTTCTACCGCCCGCTTATCTAAGGTCTATATGGGGTGGAATTATGGTGCTTGATTGTAAAAGTCTCTAATAACTTCTTTACGCTCCACCCCATTAAGATTGGCAGCATTGTTCCCGTAATGATTCTTTCTCGTATTCCATAGCGACAAATAATATCTCTTTTCAGAACTTGGTAAACACCTTCGAGTTATATTGCCATATGATGTCGCTTCTACCCACTTAGTGAAGTAATCTATTACAACCAGGATGAAGCGATGTCCGTTTGAAGCCTTGGGATTGATCGGTCCAATGACGCCTATTCCCTTACATAGAAAATGGCCATGGAGACACCCAGATTGTGTAGTTGGAACGGTGGAGCTTTGATCTCGATCTGCATATATTTGGCATTTATGGCATTTTCGACATACCTCCATAATCGGCTTCCATTGTTAGCCAATAGTGACCATTTCGTAGGATCTTGCGTGCCATCATGTGACCATTGGCATGCGTTCCACATATCCCTTCGTGAACTTCGTCATGATAATCCGAGGCTTCACGAGCATCAACACATCTTATGAGGACCCCATCATAGTTCCTCTTATATAGAACTTCGCCATCTAAGTAAAAGGACATTGATAATCTATGAACCGGCCCTCTCTTGTTTATTTCATTTGCTCCAATGGCTAATGCTTCTATTCTTCATATATTACTTGATGTCGTGATACCAAGGATTACCATCGAGCTCTTCTTCCACATGTGCACAGTATGCTGGCTCATCTTGTACCTTCACTTGAATAGGCCGGACGGTGGTATGGAGACCCAGCTTGGTCATAGCGGCTAATGTGGCTAAAGCATCCGCAAATTGATTCTTGTCTCGAGTCAAGTGCGAAAGTAATCTCATCAAACTTCGCAACCAACTGAGTCAAGTATTTCTGATACGGGATAAGCTTGGGATATTTAGTTTGCCATTCGCCGTTGACTTGATAAATGATTAAGGCTGCATCTCCAAAGACTTTTAGCTGTTTTATTCCAAGACCGATTGCTGCTTGTAATCCACTTGCACATGCTTCATACTCAGCAAATATTGTTGGTGCATTCGAATCGAGCTTAATGTACCCACCGGGTATTGCTTGCCCTCCCAAGAGACAACCACCGCCTCCTATGCCTCTTCCATGCATATTAACCGCTCCCATCAAAATACATCTTCCACATATCATCTTCCTCTGCTTTCACCTTCTTCTAATGATGCATCTCTCCATCAGTGAAGCTCTGATATAATTGGCTGTCCTCCTCAATAGGGTTTTCAATAAGTGATCAGCAATTGCACTTCCCTTAACTGGATTTCCGGTCACATACTTATTATCGAATTCCGATAATATCATTTGCCACTTTGAGACCCTTAATGATATGTGAGGACTTTCAAAGATGTACTTCAAAGGGTCCATTCGAGAGATTAACCAAGTGGTGTAGTATAACATGTATTGCCTGAGTCTCTTGGAGGTCCATACCAATGCGCAACAAGTCTTCTCAATTGCCATGTATCGAGCTTCGCAGCCATTAAACTTCTTGCTTAGATAGTAAATTGCATGTTCTCTCTTGCCGACTCATCATATTGCCCCAACATTGCCCCCATTGAGGTTGGGAGGATCGTGAGATACAGATCAAAGGACGACCTTGAGTGGGCGGCACCAACACTGCTTGGTTTAATAGGTATGCCTTTATTTTGTCAAAGGCTTCCTGACATTCCTCCTTCCATCTTCCCGGATTATTCTTCTTTAATAGCTTAAAAATAGGCTCACACGTGCTTGTCAAGTTAGCAATGAATCGGGCAATGTAATTTAATCTCCCTAGAAAACCCCTTACTTATCGCTCATTCTTGGGAGCCGGCATGTCCCCGATCGCCTTTGCCTTTTCGCCGCCCCTGTATTCCTTCCCCGTTGACCACAAACCCAAACAATTTCCGGCTGAGGCTCCAAACACACATTTCGTGGGATTGAGTCTCAGATTGTACTTCCTTAATCTCTCAAATAACTTATGCAAAACTGCTACATGACTTTCCCCCTCCTTAGACTTAGCCACTATGTCATCAACATATACCTCTATTTCCTTGTGCATCATATCGTGGAACAATGCTACCATAGCACGCTGGTAGGTGGCTCCGGCATTCTTCAGCCCAAAAGGCATTACTCTGTAACAAAAAGTTCCCCAAGGGGTGATGAAAGTCGTCTTCTCTTTTTCGTCGACGTCCATGAGAATCTGATTGTATCCCGAATACCCATCCATGAAAGAGAATCTGTGGTTCCTTGCTGTGCTGTCTACAAGGACATCAATATGAGGCAATGGGAAGTCATCCTTCGGACTTGCTTTGTTCAAATCTCTGTAATCCACACACATTCTTACTTTTCCATCCTTCTTTGGTACTGGTACGACATTAGCGACCCACTCTGGGTGTCTCGACACTTCCACAAACCCAACTTCTAACTGCTTAGTTACCTCTTCTTTGATCTTTAGTGACATATCCGGATGCATCCTCCTCAACCTTTGTTTCTTCACCACCGTATCTGGGTACAATGGGATTTTATGTGATGCTATCTCTGGATCCAATCCTGGCATATCTTTGTAGGACCATGCAAACACATCAAGGTACTCCTTAAATAGCGCGACCATTTCTGCACGTTCTGGATTATCCACTATTTTCAACTCCTTCTTGTCTTCCTCGGTCCCCATATTAATCACTTCTATAACTTCATCATTTGCAGTGAACCCATTTTCTGAGCGCTCTATTGACTTTGTAAATTCCTCAATGGCCTCTTCTTCCTCACTAATCCCAGAATCGTCTTCATCAACAGTCGCTAGGGAATCAGTAAATGAGGTTTCAAGGTTCCTTTTGTGAGACAAACCTTCGACAGTGGTGAGGTTTCTGAAAGAAGATGTTTGAAACAAGAGAAATATAGGCAAGGATATTATTCAAGAAATGAAACGCAATTGATACAAGATGAAGGGTAGGGAAAGGAAGACATCAAGAAAAATGCTGAAAAATCATACTAACTCATTTTATTTATTTCTCAACCAAAGTAAACATCAGTTTATACGAGATACAAAAGATAATTACTTCATGGAAATAACATCAACAAATGGTTCAGACTGCCAATTGCCAAGGACCTCATTGTCAGCAGAGAGATAAATAACAGGGTTTCTTGCTTGCTTCTCTTCAAGTGAACTGATAGTAAAACGAGGGGAAGTCGACTTTTTTGGCGAGATCACTTGATTGATCTGCCGAAAGTATCTCAAGTGAGGGATATAATCAAATTCCTTTCTTTCTTCTTTCTTGCCTCTGAGAGTCAGGTACTTCATATCTTCTGCTAGGGAAGGATTGTATCCTAGCCCATGTCTTCCATCTCTTGTAACTGCCGTGATCGGTTGAGGGATCCCTTGGAGGCTTGCCCCTAGACCTCTTCCTTTCTGATACCCGTTCCTTTCCATTATACGGACCGCCACTTCATTCACATTTTGCATTGGTAGCTCCTCCTTCTTGTTCTCTGGCTTAAGGATTTCAAAACTACATAGGGAATCATCCTCGACTTGCTCTGCACTTTCTACGTATGGTACCGAAACAGGATTTGAAAGCATGATTTCCTCTTCGCCGCGGATGGTAATTACAGCCCCATCCTGAATATATTTCAGACACTGATGCAATGTTGATGGAACAACACCAGCTTCATGAATCCAAGGCCTTCCTAGGAGCATGGTATAAGCTGGATGGATCTCCATGACTTGAAAGAGGACACGAAAACAACCAGGACCTACTTGAGGGGCAGAGTTATTTCCCCTAAGATCCTCTCTCGTTGTCCCATCAAAGGCTCGCACAATCATCTCTTGGGGTGTCAAATCCGTCAAGCCTATGTTTAGTTGCTCTAGAGTGGACAACGGAATCACATTCAATGCCGAGACACCATCTATAAGCACCTTCGCAATCACAAATCCTTTGCACCTTAGGGTAATGTGGAGTGCCTTAGGACTACCTCTAAATTTGAAAAACACCTCATCTTCCGAGAAATGGATCATGGTTATCCGCCTCACCGGGATCCACCATGTTTACTACATTCTCTCAGCGTGACGTCGCGATTAACATAAGCTTCATTCAACACCTCCAATAATGCCTTACGATGCATTTCTGATGTGAGGACAAGCGACAAAAGCGAAATTCTTGCCAGTGTTTTCTTCAACTGCTCTATCACATCGTATTCACTTTGTTTCATGATCTTCAGAAACTCTTCCTCTTCTTCTTCATTCTCTTTTCCTTCATTTTTGGTATTCTTCCTTGCTTCTTCTTCTACCGGGTCATAGCATCGCCCACTCTTTGTGATGCCTCCAATTCTCACAACATTAGTAACCTGGGCCTTCTAAGTTTCTCCGCCCTCCTACTAGCTCAACTTTCTGCTTCATAATTCCAGGGTACAACGTGCGTATCATTATAGGAAAAAGGAGTTGGCTTTGTCACCTTTACAATCACTTTTTCTCGGAGCCTAAGACATCATTCATAGGTGGTATCCGGAGCACAACTTTTTCAACCACACTAACTTCTTCAGTTGTACCTCGCCTAGCTTGGATCACCCCCCAGGTAAGTAATCCTTGGACTCGGACCTTAAAGTCCCAACAAGTTTCGATATCATGCCCTACCTGCCCATGATGATAATCACAACTTAAATAACCATCATACTTCTCTTTTTCTCCAATCAGCTTCATTGATGCAACAATATCATATCCTGCTTTCTTGAGCCCTGCGAATACTTCTTGCATCGGGGTTCGCAATTCCAAAACCTTCTTGACTTGAGGCCCTCTCACTTCCAAGTTATTCACGCTATTTCCCGCATTATGGTTTGGGATTGGGTTATTAACAATGCTAGGCCCAGAATCTTCTTCGAAACCCAATCTTCCACAAGCAATCAATTTTCTTACTGCTGTCTTGAAGGCCTCACATTCTTCAATGGAATACCCCAGGGCATCCATGTGATACTTGTAAGTCAAGTTTGGATTGTACCAAGCAGGGAAAGGTGGTTCCATAGGCCGTACAGGGTTTCCAGCGATTAGGTGACGATCAAATAGTTGTTTGAACAAATCTGCATTGGAGATAGACAGTCTTGGGAAAGGAGGCAGATTTTGATATTGGGGACGTCCCTGATTTGGAAAATTTGACCGAGGTCGAGGGTAGTTTGGATGGGTTTGTTGAGGTGCAGGTGGATCATGAGTATATGTTGGGCGAGTAGGGTTGTATGGTTGAGGGGTAGGGATGTTATTTATTTGGCTTTGTGGCTGGGTGATGGTTGGCGAACCATGTTGAGGTGGGTAAAATGGTGTTTGGGTCTGATATGGTGCTTGGTACCTTGGGTATGAAGGGACATGTCGAGGTCCAAAGTTTGGCTGGTGTTGCACATAATTTGCTTCTGCTTCCTTCTTCTTGGGCTGGAACCCCTTCTTGGATGCACTGCCTTCCATGTCAGTTGGCAACTTCCCGGCTCTGGCTAGGATTTCAATTCTTTCCCCTGCCGCAATCAAGTCAGAGAAATACCTATAAGCTACTCCTGCCATTGCTCCGATAAAGGGGGATCCCAGGGTTCCCAAAAAGTATGAGCACATTTCGGACAACATCAGCGGCGGCCGAACCTGAGCAGCCAAACTCCTCCACCTTTGTGCATACTGTTTGAAGGATTCATCACTCTTCTTCTGCATTGTAGTCAACTGTTCACGGGTTGGAGCTATGTCCAAATTGAATTTGTATTGATCCATGAACAAATCGGCTAATTCTGTCCACTGAGAGATCTTAGAATGGTCTAACTGAAGGTACCACTCTAGTGCGATTCCGGTCAAACTTTCATGGAAAAAACCAATGAGGAACTTGTCATCATTAGACCAGATGGCCATTTTGGTGGCATAGCTAATCAAATGGAATCGTGGGTTCCCACTTCTGTCATATTTGGAAAAATCAGGAATTTTGAAATCCTTTGGAATCACGACATTTGTGGCAGGACAAAGTTCTTCAATCTTGAGAAGGCCATAAGCATTTGAGCCCTTGATATCTTTTATTTGTTCTTCTACCTTCTCCATCCACTCTTCCTTCATCTTATCGGGTCCAAACTGGACTCCTCTTGATTGTTCAGGAATGAATGCATGGGGTTTTTCTCATGTGTAGCCAGCGACCTCATGATACACATTCTCGATGGGCGATATCCTTCCCCGATGGGGATTACTATGGGTTCCGTGTAACCCGACATTCCCCGAGTAAAGCTATGGTTTATTGGCGCCGTCACCATGGAGAGGGCCGATCAGACGCTCACATGTGGGTCATCTTCGTTTCCACTTCTATTTACGCTAAGCCTCACAAAGAGATTCCCTCATATCCTGTAGTATGGCCTCCAACCTTGCTTGAGTTTCAGAGATTTCAGTCACCCTTCCCCTCACTTCGTCTACTTCTAAACTCAAGTTCCTTCCTGTCTCAGGATTGTTGGCAGCCATCCTGGTCCGGTATCTTGTGTTGTAAACTCGGGTTTGATTGGTACTGTCTTTCTTAGGTCGCGCAATGATTCTCGAACCCTCAGATTCGTGTTTTTAGCTTTGTTTAAAAAATCATCAATTATTATTATTATTATTAAAAGAAAGATAAAAGTATGCTTCGAAAAACCATGAATTCTTTCTTTTGCAAAGGAAATACCATTTTTGTAGCAAGCAACTTCACCCCGACACATAACTCTAGGGGCACGTCCCCCTTAGGTTAATGCGTGGTTGATGACAAATCCATGGGGACATGTGTCCCTCAATAGACAACATCATTCACTAGCAATGCAATCATACAGGCCTACTTGCAACACACCATAAGATAGAGCAGAATTTATTGATGGATGTAACCCCTAAAAAAAAGCTTTTATTTCTTTGAAGAGAAAAAACAATGTCTCCCATCTAACAGAATTACATCAAAAGTTTTAAAGTCTTCCTTTTGAACCCGCTAGCAAGACCCCTACAATACTTCATGAAGCGAGCTATTTTTGGAGGTATTGTAGATCCGTCATTCACGCGAGTTTGGACTAGTGCTTCCTCGAGGTGACCTACAAATTGATAGGTATGGTATTGCAAACTTCGTGAGAGGTGTTCATATCTTTTCTTCCAAGCATCTCTGTCAGCCTTCAAATCTTTTGCCACGGATTCCCAGTTCTCTAACCATTCTTCCTGTTGTCTGATCTCATCCTCATATTGTTTTTTCTCCCTCTCGAACATCCGGAGCCTCATCCACAACTGCTGCTCTTTCTCTTGCAATTTTTTCAATGATTCGCGTATAGTCGCAAATGCATTCCATCCTTCATCAGAGTAGTGCTCAGCATGAGTTAAGGCTTCTTGTAGAGATCCTATGCTTTCCTCCAACATCTGCATTCTCTGAACGTGCACTTCGATTTTTGCCCCCAAGTCTTCTTTTTCTTTGAAGATTTGTGCCAACACCCTTTTTTGATCCTTTATCCTTGCTAGTAATCCTTGAACTTTTGACTCTTTCATATTCCCCTTCCTTGCCCTCTTTGCTGGAGCTGCGGCTTCATATGCATCGGCACATTCATCTTTCAAATGTTCTATCCTCATGTTTAACTTCTGGATTTGGTGTTGGAGCGCGTCGATGGTGATTTAATCTGTTTCATTCTTTTCCTCTAGCACTCTCATCTGGGCCATCATAACCTCAATCCTCTTTAACATTTCTGCTTCCATTTGCTGATTTTCATCTTCATGCGAGATTGGTCTCGAAATAACACGGTTGTCTTTCCTTGCTTTCCTCCATGCCTCGTAGTTTTTAGTATGAGAAATAATTTGTCTTCCCAACTCATTGGATCCCAAGTACCGGATGTTGCTCCGGGAGGATCTAACAGCCTATTGTTGTATTCTTGACAACCTCGCATTCTTGATATAAGAACAAAATTCCACCTAACACTTCTTCAAGTGGTTCCTGTTGAGTCCACTTCAATTGTCGAATCACAAGTGCCGGAGAATATGACACGCAACCCCTTGGTCCCATCAAAGGAATATTCGAGAAATTCCCACAATCAAGATGATCGTATTTCCTTTATACCAGGGACACATCCAGCAAAAAGCTTTCGAATCAACCTTATCAAATTCTTGTCTCCATTCATTGGGTTTGTGCGGCTTTATCGGAATGTGATGGAATCTCCTCAAAGGGTCATCAATCCCACTAACATAATTTCGAGCATACATGTGAGTCACGACCCAAACATACAACATTTGTGCACAACATCGTAATTTGCCTTGTTGATTTTCATGGCAAACTTGCAATGATAGGAAAGTTTCTGCCAAAATCGCGGGAACAGAGTTTACATTATATTCTTCGACCTTGTAGTAGACATCCAAGGCTGCGTAATCCACCATGTCTGGTATAAAGGGGAAAAGCACCAGCCCATAAATGGTTAAAGCTAACACCCGCTTGAAGATAACCCAATTATTTTGTCGTGCTAGCTCCTGGAGATAAACTTCAAGGAATCTTCGCCTCAGACCTCTGACAGCTCCTTTTTCCATTTTGTCTGATGGCTTCGGTAGAATTCCCAACAACTCTGCAACCTTCCCATCACTAACATATTGGCCATAATAGAGATAAACACGAGACTCCCTTGGAAGAGGCATCCGTAGCATGTATGCATTTTCTTCTATAGTCGGTGGCATATCCAAATTTGGCAACTCGAAACACCTCAAATTCGGGTTCCAATATTGGGCCAAAGCACTCAAGCCCGAAGCATCTACATGTATGTGTAACAAGTCCAAAATCTTCCCATACTTGCTTGCAAACTCTGAACACACTTCTTTTGGCATCAAGCGACTGATTTCCATTAAAGTCTTCACATCATTGATTTTCACGTCAATCCTAATATTCTTCTTCAGGCCAATTGCATTGCTAGAGTTAGACATTTTCGCTTCCTCGCTACACAGATAGCGTCTTTCCTCCACAAAAGAGAATCACCTAAAAAAATATACATATTATTTTTTACAAAAAGTAAAAAGGTAAAAAAATAAATAAAAATAAAATAAATAATAAATTAAAGCAAAATATACATATATATAATATGTATTTTATTTATTTATTAACCATTTGTTAAAACACGAAGGGAAATGAAGTAAAAATGAATAAATAAGTAAATAGATAGAAAAACATAAGGGAGATATGGTACGCCTCCAAGTGTCTTAAGAGGTAGGGCCTAATCAAGGGTACCTATGATGGCAACTTCTAAGTCGAGCGGCCACTAAGTCAATTTAGGAGTATAAACTTTAGGATGGGTCTAGACTTCTAAAGGTCATGGTCCCCAGATTGCCCTTGTCAAGGACCTAGTTCATGAACCTAATCACAAGTAGGGATAAACCCTCCAGGATGATTAGTCCATGACACTAGTAACAATCCGAGTGGTGAGTCAACAAATATCAGAGAGGCACTAGGCCTTCAATGATAATGCCGAGTCATCGCCTAATCCTTAAGATCCCACAAGCTCGGGTATAGAGCTGAAAGTGTGTGAAAATGGGTGTCGGTGTTGTGTGTGTAGGAGGCATACAAACCTGTACAATCCAAAACTACTTGAACCTGAAAGACAAGCAAACAACAAATACCATGATCTTCTATCCTAGTGTAAAAATGATTATTAAAGCAAAAAGGAAAAAATAAAATAAAATAAAATAAAAATAAAGATAAAAATTAAAAATAAATAAATAAATAAATAAATAAAATAAAAGAAACAATAAAAAGGGGCAAACAATAAATACCAAAATGCACAACTCATTACTTAGGCTTGACTCGAAAGTTCCCCAGTGGAGTCGCCATCTGTCGCAACCAGAAATTACGGCAGGGACGGCGATAAAAAGAGATTTTAAGGAAAAGTAGAGTCGCCACCAATTTTATTTAACTTAGGAAAAATTGGAAAACCCTAGAAAAAAAACGGTCTTTGAAACCAAGCCGAGTTCGGGAGTCGGTTACGAGTAGGGAAGGTGTTAAGCACCCTACATCGCCCATCCTACAAATGGGACCTTGAATTAATCGTGCAAAATTAAATTATTTATTTGTTTACCCCAAAAATATTTGCAAGGAAGGATTTGTTTATTTATTAATATTTATTTTTATGTTTCTTTATTGTTTTTTATTTATTTTTTTTATTAAAAAAAAGATATATTATTGATAAATCCTAAATGAGGTTGAACACGGCACGTAAGTCCATAGGGCAACCTTAAAGCTAGGGGATTGAGCATGACACTTGTCATAGAGCAATCCAAATACATTAAATGAATTACTAATTAATTATCCACATTAAATAAATTAAACACAAAAAAAAAAGAACAAAAATAAAGGAAAAATTAATTTTGGCTCGACGAGATGATTGATCCCGCTCCTACGTATTCCCTGCTTCGATGGGGAAACTCAAAGCCACGTAGTTCTTGTAGAGAATATTTTGATTGTTGGTTTTTTTTAATTTTTATGAAAATTTTTTAATTTTATTTATTTTTTTAAAAAAAAGGGTTTTTCTTTTAATCGAAAACTCCTAAACGAGATAGAACATGGCAGATGCGTCCACTGAGCTATCTCATATCTAAGGAATTGAGTGTGAAAACTCTCACAAAGCAATCCCAAATTTTTTTTTAATGTTTCTTTTTTTTTTACTTCATTCTATTTTGTTTATTTCAACAAGAAGATCAAATCTAGTTTCATACAATTTTGATTAGCCCAGTTCTTTTTTTTTAAAAAAAAATCATGTTAAACCCACCTAGTTTGGGCTCAAGTCCAATAACTAATCCAAAATAATTATCCAGAAATAAATAAAAAGAGATAATAAAACAAAAATAAGGAAAACAAAAGCTACTAAAACCCTATCAGGACAGACATAAAAAATAAGACATTGCAGAGTCCTCTTCTACCTCCCTTCTACCTGCGTGCGGGAGAACAGAGAAAGGGATAGTGACGCGGCGGCTTGGATCAGGAGCCTTGAACGGAGGCCGGCGCGGTGGAGCAGGCGTGGTGGCAAGCGCTGCTGTTCCTTGGAGCTGTACAAGGAGGAGCCTTGGCAGGACGACTCCGACGCGAGTTGAAGCGGTGAGAAGAGAGGAGCGAGTGAGAAATCTTCCCTCCTCTTAAACGTCACGGTGGGTGAGTGAAAAATCAAACGACGAGGCAACCTCCTCCGATGGCGATCGCGACGCGCGATCGGTGCGGTGGGGCGGTGGTTCCGTTTCACGGGTTGACCGCTTCGGGACGATGGCGGCTTGGGGTTGGCAGTGGTTCTGGTCGGTTGGGGGTTGGCTGGTGATGGTGGTGGTTGTTGTTGCCTCTGAGAAATTTTTTTCTCTGTGTAAAGGGTTCTTCTCTCTACCCTCCAATCTGTTGCCGTGTGGGTATCTCTTCTCCCCTTTTTGATGTTCCCCTGTTGTGATTTTATAAGTTAAATTGTTATGGTTTTGATCCTAAAAGTCTGCTAGAGATTAAAGATTTTATCTCAGATTTAAAATGGAGCCAAAATTGCTAAATCATATCTGCCAAAACTAAGAGATTTGCCCATAAATTCAAATTCAAAATGAATAGGTTGCTGGGTTTGTTGGAAAGGGATGAAATAGAGTTTTTATTTTCTTTTCAGATTTTTATTTTATTATTTTTTTGATTTTTTATTTTTTTTGTGAAGACTAAGAGACCCGGTCAAAATGGGGTGTTCACATATATGACCTAACTTGTTGAGGTCTACCAATGTGAACCCCAATTCGTCGGTTTGTACACCATCGTTACTATCAACCCACTTACATTTAAAAATCGGCACCGTAAGCTTAGTGTAATCGAGCACCCAAATATCTTCAATATATCCAAAGTAAGGTGTCAGTGCTCTAACGGGTTTTGTTTCCTTTGCACTAGAGAAGTGCATTGCTTCGGCCACGATCATAACCCAACTATTTTGTATGGTACTCTTGTTATCTTGTTCCTTTGTATAAAAGGAAAAGTTATTGATGTCGTATCCGCTCCAACATATGACGTTGAAGCTAGGCCCACGTGCTAGCCATCTTACGTCATCAGAAGCAGTACTACCATCCTTAAGCATTTCTTCCTTGAACCATGGTAAGAAAGTCTTGTTATGCTTATTCAACAACCACCTTTCGCTCATTCGAGGGTTTTCTTGATTGACTTTTCTTTTATGTTCAAATAAGAAAGGTTGAACAGAATCGATGTTGTTAAATACATACAAATGTGCTTGAAGCACTTCCTCCCGACCCTTGCTATTAATTCTTAAGCCATGTGTACCCTTACCTTGACATCTTATCTCATCATGCCGAGGCTTAGGAACCCCTATAGGATCCGTGTTATGAAGGTAGTCTGAACAAAACTCAATAGCTTCTTCTGCAACATACCTTTGAACAATAGATGCTTACGGACGATGAGGATTCTTCACTTACCCTTTCAAGATCTTCATGTAGTGCTCAACTGGGTACATCCATCTCAGAAAAACCGGCCCACATAATCTAATCTCCCTCACCAAATGAACAATTAAGGTAACCATTATGTCGAAAAAGGAAGGAGGAAAATACATCTCCAATTGGCACAAGATTGTAGCAGGCTCAACTTCCAAGTCATCCAACATACGGGGGTCAACGACTTTGCTACATATAGAATTGAAGAATGAGCACAACCGAGTAATGGCATGTCTCACATTTTTTGGAGCAATACCACGAATAGCAACGGGCAGAAGTTGTTGCATCCACATGTGACAATCATGAGACTTTAAGACAACTAATTTAAGATCACTAGAGACAAGCCTCTTCATATTTGAAGAGTAACCATGTGGAACTTTGATGCCCTTAAGACACCCGCAGACTCTTTTTTTTGACAAAGTATGACATGCTGGCGGCAAATAAGTCCGCTTACCATCCTCAACAACTGGAGCTAACTGCTCTCGTATACCCATAGCAACGAGGTCGAGACGAGCATTCACACCATCCTTTGTCTTGCCCTGAATGTTGAGAAGCGTCCCGATCACACTATCACACACATTTTTCTACACATGCATCACATCAATGCAGTGTCTGACATCAAGCTTGCGCCAGTATGGAAGATCAAAGAATATCGACCTCTTCTTCCATATGTTTTTCTCAGCAGCTTTACCTTTATTTTTGGACTTGCCGAATATAACATCGATTCCCTTTACCCTCTGATAAACCTGCTCTCCAATTAAGGCCGCTGGAGCTTCTTCTGTCTGTTGGCATCCATTAAAATCTTTTTTCATCTTACGATATGGGTGATCACGTCTAAGAAATCTCCGATTCCCAAGGTAAACCGTCTTCTTTCCATAATGCAACTGAGTATAGCATGTGCCTTCTTCACATATAGGGCATGCTTTATGCCCCTTGACACTGTACCCGGACAAGTTACCATATGCTGGAAAGTCGTTGATGGTGCAAAATAACATGGCACGAAGCTTGAAAGTCTCATGAGAATACCTATCAACTACATCAACACCTTCCACCCACAGCGTTTTCAAGTCTTCAATCAAGGGACTTAGATAAACATCTAAGTCATTTCCCGGTTGCTTTGGGCCCGAAATCATCATAGACAACATCATGTATTTGCGCTTCATGCACAACCAAGGGGGCAGGTTGTAAATTATCAACAGAACAGGTCATGAACTATGAATACTACTCATGTTACCATAAGGATTCATTCCATCCAGAAGCAAGTCCAAGCCTTAGGTTTCTTGGCTCATCGGTGAAATCCGGAAACATAGTATCAATATTCTTCCATTGCATAGAATCAGTAGGATGACGAATCTTTCCATCACGTTTCCTCTCATCATTATGCCATCTATGATTCTTCGCATCTTTCGCATTGGCAAACAATCGCTTGAACCTTGGAATTATTGGAAGATACCACAACACCTTCGCAGGAGGACCCTTTTTTCTCACATCATCAAGATCATCATCATCATCACCACCCTTCACTTTGTATCGTGATAACCCACATTTGGGGCAATCGTGATTGTCTTCGTAAACACCGGTGTACAATATGCAATCATTGGGGCATGCATGTATCTTTTTATACTCGATACCCATCGGACACAATACCTTCTTGGCCTCATAGTTACGGTCAAGCAATGTGTTGTCCTCCGGAAGCAAGTCTTTCAATACTTCAAGCAATTCCGTGAAGCTTTTATCGGTCCAACCATTTCTCGCCTTGACACAAACCAATTTTAGCACCGCCGACAACCGTGCATGAGTAGTACACCCTGAATATAAAGGCTTATCCGCATCACCGCACAACCTATCATACACATGAGCTCGATGAAAAGATTCTTGTCCAATATCACGGATCATGTCCTCTACTCGATCATCCTCCATATCTACGTCAACGTCCTCACTTTGGGAGACACTTGCCGTACTACTCAACAACACATCACCATGCCGTATCCATCTTGTATAACTCAAGAAAATCCCTTCACAAATCAAATGAGTACGTATATCCTTCACCATACATTTCCTCGTATTCAAACACTTGACACAAGGACAACAGAACATTCTATTACTATTAGGAACATTCCTTTGAGCAAATTCTATAAATTCTCCCACCCCCTTCAAATACTTAGCACTAGTGCGCTTACAAACCATCCAACTACGATCCATAACTAGATAGGTTCTGTAGATATACAAAACATATATCCAATATAAGAACAATACGGGAGATTGAAAACTAGTTTTTGAAGATTGCCAAACAAATTGCAAGGGCCCACATGACAGATTTGAATCCAAATCAATTTGGATTTGGATTATTATGATTAAAAGATAATTCAATTGGCATTGAGATAAAAGATTGGATCCAAATTAATCAATTTGGATTTGGATAATAATTGCCTATCACAACAATAAGGATATGATAAGATTTGGCAATTAATTTGGAGATATTGATTTGGATATTAAGATTTAAAATGCTCATGACCAATTATGATGGAGCTTGCATGAAGATGGAGTTTGAAAAAGTAAGGAAACTGAGCCAAACAGAGCCCATCATGGCCTAGCCGTGATGACCATCATGGCCGTGATCGAGTAGAGCTTAAAAGAAAAAAATGGAAAAGTCAGAACTGGTCACGGCCTGGCAGTGATGTCCATCACGGCTGTAACGTGCCAACTGAACCAGACCCTCACAGGCAGAACTGATCACGACCTAGCCGTGATGACCATCACGTTCATGGTATACCTGTTCGAGCATCTAATCTCCTTACCTTCACAGAAGGTAAGAGGGGATTGCCTAGGGATATTCAATGACTATATGCATGTGTGTATGTGTTTGACTTGAGTGATTTGAATATTATTATGATATGGAGCCAATACTTGAATGACTTATTTACTTGAGCTATTGTGATTATTACTTGAAGTTGATTATTACTTGCTTTATAGTATTGTGAATTATATATATGTGATGAACTGTCATTAACTGTGATATTACTGTTGATTGTAGTTTGAGAAGCCGGACTTGAGTCTGTTCTCAATGATTATAAGGATTAAAAGCCTTAATAAGCCTTGAATAGAACTTTGAAAGTTTTGGTTTCATTTATAAAAGTTCCGTGTTTAAAGTGCTTACTTCAAAAAGAATAAGATTCTCATTTTTAAAAGAAATGTTGAAGTGATTTTAAGTCAACGAAAACTACCCTTTCCTGATCTAAAGTTTTGTACGAGAGAAAACCTTTTTCGAACTATGTGTTTTATGAAGAAAAAACTCCTTTGAAAATATTTGCCTTTATTCCATCAAGGATTTCAAAAGCAAACGAATTTGCTAAATGTTTTATAAAAGAATTTGTAAAGGAAAATATTTTCTCCTAAATGTTTTAGAAATGTTCCGGTTACTTGGATAAGTGACCGAGGTTTTATTTTGGTTTTGATTTTCACTGAGCGAAAAGTAAGCACATGTGAAAGAGAATACTAGTTCGCGAGACGTCGCCTCTAGTATTCAGTTATAAGCACCTGATCTGGGATCTGTGCCAAGAATTATGGACCAAGGGTCCTAATCTTCCTCACCCGCCTGTTAAAAGAACGAATCTTACTACCCGGAAAAATGACCCGAACAAATCTCTCGATTCAGACCACTAAACTCTATGATTTTCCAGTAAAGTACTCGTATAATACCAAGAAAAGGAAGTCCCAATCCCGTTTCAATTGTATGAGACATGTTTTTCATTTTCATTGTTTCCATATCTACATCATTGTGAGTAAAGTAAAGCTAATTAAGTTGGTTTATTTGTTTTATTTTGTCACACAGGGAATCCTTAAATCTGTCTTTATATATTTCGCTTTAAGAATTCAATTCACACACTCTCGTGCAGTGGCATGCACAGATGGTCAAATTTACAGTGAGGTGAAGGTGAGGGTGAGTGAAGGGGGACATGAGATGTATTGGAATGAAAAGCAAAAAAAGCAAAAATGGTTTATTTTGTTTTTACAGATATACCTTTTAGAATGGTTGACCATAGTATGAATGAGTTGTCAAATTTAAAATGATATGGTATTAGTTGTCGAGATTTGATAGGGCTACATGTGTGGGGTAAATATTACTCCAGTTTTAAAGGGGCATGGAAGAATTCACCAAAAAAATAATAATAATTTAATCATTTATTATCGTTCAATAGTGTTATTATGTGAGTTATGTCAAGATTATTTAAATATTGACAGAGCAAGAAGACAAATGGAGAATACTAAGGGACTAAACAAATATATATTTCAGAGAGTTCTTAATTTGTTACGCTAATTTATGAATAACACATTTTCATATAAGGATAAACTGACAAAGGAAGTAAGAAGCTAGCTAGCTACTAATATCCTTTCATATTATTTGACAATGTACTTGACGACTTCTTGCAAATTACATAAATTTTCAGGGATTATTGTTTAGCATAAATTTAATTACATGGAAATGGGAGGTTACTATATAGCAACTAGCATTGAAGTTGTAAACTGTAAATACTAATACTAATTATGAAACAAACAACAATTCACAAATAATGAATATATATCTTTTGACTTTATCCAACAATAATCTCTGCTGCCGTAAATCTTCCTACATAGATCCCACTTCCACACGAACCTGAAACAAAATTAAAATGATAAATGATCATGAGTGGAATAAGACCGTGACCTTAACCGAAACAAAGGTAAAAAGAAAGAAATCATTCTTATCACTCACTGATTTAGCAAATATGGTGTTTGTGATGAATGATAATAATTTAAATAAAGTCATGATTCAAATTTTAGTAATAAATTCAAATCCATATAAAAATCAAACCTATAGACACCAAAATAAAATAAAAAATTAAACATATACAAAGACTTATATTGACACAATTTTCTAGTGCAAGAAATTAAGTGAAGTTGGGGGGTTTATACATTCTAATATATATTACCACGTTAACTTGAATCGTTTCTTTTCCTCCATTTCAAGTATTAGTATAGGAAAGACTGGATTGAGCAGTTGGTGACTTTTTCTTATCATCCTTCTTAGAGCTGGAACCTTTGTTGTTGGCAGGTGGCTGTTCCTTGTAGCCAATAGCGTTGGAGGTGTTTCCTGGTTTGGAACTCATGATGGCGATAAAGCAATACAAATACTGGGATCTCAATGGACTATTTTTTTGTAGGACAATCTTGTTTTTCAATGATGAGCTAGTCTTAGGAACCTGTTGATTTGGCCATGTTGTGTTTCTATTTATAATACTTAGTGATGGGGTGTGAATGCATGCGAGGGATGTGTGTGTGTCACCATGAAACTTTCTAGGAGTTTAACATAAACTAAAATGAAAATATTAAACAAAAAGTATTTATTTATTACATTAGAAACCCGAAATTGCTTTTTTTAAATAATTGAAAGCATTTAAAATAAGGGATGATTAAATATTTCTTAACTAAAGTTCTTAAAACACTTGTTAATATATATATATATATATATATATATATATATATATATATTGTCAATAAGTGTCCTACACGCATTACTAACGAAATAAAATAAAATTAAAAATCAATTAAATATAAAGTATTCAAAAATTACTCTTTATTAATAATTAATATATATTTTTAACAAGGGTCGCCTATTTATTTAATATATAATGAACGTTTGGCGGCGATTAACATGACGTGTGTTCGTGGATTTGAATGCTCCTATATGCATTTGATGTTTGGATGAAATGTGCTAGTAATTATGTTAACGTGTAACGAAATAAGTAAATAACTATCTAAAATTGTTAACAAAAGTGAGGGCACGTGAGTATAGTGTAAAGTTTTTATACTATCGATCAATCAAATACTTGGTTATGTGTGATTTTTAAGAAATTATTATAAATATAAGATATTTTTAATGATATGACAATATATGATTGGTTGTAAATATGAAGCAATGATGACATTGAGAAAATATCTAGATATTTGTAGGAGGAAATGACCTAATTGCCCCTAAAGCTTAAGTGAATTCCTCAAATGCCCTTACGACTCACTCTTCCCCTCCACCACTCCTTCATACACGGCCTCACCTCTATAAAAGCACATTTTCATTTCATTTTTGCTCTTTCACAAGTATTCATGTTCTTATACTTCCCTACACAAAAACTCTTAAGTTCTTCTTCAAAATTTTCAAAGGAACTCTAAGATCTTGATCATTTCTTGAAATTCCAAAGGTATAGTATCTTATGATTCATGATCATACCTTCACTTCTCTTCACAAGTTTTCTTCCTATTTCAAAGTTTTCTTCAAGTTCCAATTCATAGATCTAGTTTTTCAAATAATTCTAGAAAATCATAGAAAAATCATTTTAATGTGAGATCAATTTCTATGAACTCCATATGATTTCTATATTCATCATCCAAGAGCTTGAAAAATTTAGTGATCCCTAACCCTTTGTTTCTAACTTGGCCGAACCTTATCTCAAATGGGTTAAGATGATTTTCTTCATTCTTTAACTTGTTTTCTTGTTGGTTGTTCATGGTTAGGTTTTGTGGGTTCAAACCTTATGGTATAGGTGAACAACATCATCTCTTTGCTTGAGTTTCCAAGTGATCTACAAGAGGTATGGGGGAGATTACCACTATCCTACCTTAATGTAGATATGTTGAGGTTTATTTAGTGTCTATATAGTCTTGTTTGGCTTCTTGTTGTCTCGGCAGAAGACTCATGGTGTGGGATCTTAGCAGGTATTGCTTAATGAAAGCATTGTCATCTCTGGACTTTTTAGTACTGGCTTGTGTCTTAGACACCAGGCCGGTCGGTTTCAAGTCCTATTGATTCCCTTGTCTGTACTTTGTACTAGGTAGATGGGCATTGTACTAGTATAGCATATAGCTAAAATGTTTTAGTTGAAAATAATGTTGAAATGAAATATTGAAGATCGTTTTTCTAATAAAAAATTAATTATTGAAAAAATATCTATAATTATTACATATGATAAAGCATGGATATCTATCCCAGATATTTGCCTTAATAACAAGGTTTACTCATTTGTTCCGTAGGATTGATGAAGAGCAGCCACCAGAAGATGCTGAAGATGGTCCACCAGAATTGCTCTTTATTCACGGTGGTCATACTAGTAAAATATCTGACTTCTCTTGGAATCCATGTGAAGATTGGGTTGTTGCTAGTGTGGCTGAAGACAACATACTTCAAATATGGCAGATGGCAGAGAACATATACCATGATGAAGATGATCTGCCAGAGGAGTCAACTAAGGCCTCCTGATGTAATTGCTCGTCATGATTGTATGTTTAGTGTGGAAGTTTAAAGTTTGACTATTTGAGTACTTGGGATTCTGTAGCTTTTAAATACATACTTTTGTTCTTCCTGTTTCGCCTTTTTTACCTCTTATTAGGCGGTGTGAACTATGATTGCCTTAATTGATCAGTTCCTGGAGGTAGCATGCTCAATAACTGTGACTTAGGTATAACTTTTGATGTTAAGGTTTCTCATAAAAGTTTTCCGAATACCATGTGTCAACTGTCCCAGTAATCAAACCCACCTTTTGTTGTCACTGTCAGCTATCCTTTTTTCTTTTCCCCTTTGTTCCAATCTGGAAGTGCTATATTAATAAAAAAATGTTAGTAGAAACGGGCCAATTAAGCACAAATCTTTTCACAAACATTACTGTGTGTCAAATAGCAGCAGCTGTATATATCAAGCTCCTCAAATTGACTTTAATTTTAAGAGCCTGCAATTGTAGGACTTGTATTAAGAGTTTTCAAAAAAAAAAAAAAATTGTATTAAGAATATTTATTTATATATTATTAATATTAAAATAAAATGAATTTTTAAATTTTTGACTCCTTGTCTCCCACTTCTCATTTTAGAAGCCCTAACACTTTCTCGATGATATTGAACGCGACTCTGTCTCCGGCCCTAAATCCCCATTTTCCCTTTCTCCCATTGTAGCCGTCACTCCTGTGCTCTGTGGGCTCCGTCGCTCGTCGGCTGGTTTATCTGTTGTTTGCCTTGGCTCCTCTGTTTGCAGGCTGCTCGTTGTGGCTATATCCCTTTGAACAATTTTAAGGGGGTTTCATCAAATTGTTGATTTTATCAACCCTGAATAAATTATGGGCATTGACGAATCTTTTTTGGTGATAATGAGGAAAATATGGTGCGAAAATGCAATAGTTAGGAACGCACTGCCTTCTTTGTACTTACATGCAACACAATGATATGCATTATCATTCCTCGAGATGTTGTTCGTGCTTCGTGGAAATACCATATGCGTCTCCACGGGCGAAGCAGATGCTGTACAAAAAGGATATAAATAATCTACATCTGCTTCGTCCGCAAAGACGTAGATGGTATCTCCTTGAAGGCATGAACATCAACACCTCAAGGAACTGTGATGCGCATCAAGCTTGTGTTGCATGCAAATATCAAAGAAGGAAGTGTGATCCTAATTGCATTTTCGCACGACACTTTCCTCACGATCGTGAAAAACAATTTGTCAACACCTATAAATTATTTGGGGTTGGCAAATTCAACAACTTGATCAAACCCTTTAACCTTGTTCAAAGGGATAAAGCCATGAACACCATCATCTTCAACAACTTGAAGCATTGGATCAATCTTTTGGAGGTTGTACAAGCCACTGTGAAGTTTTTCCATTACCCACTGTTGGATATTTTCATGTATTTCAAAAATATAAAAAAAGGTGCAATTTTGAGTTTATTTTTAAATTGGTCTTATTGGTTTTGAAACGATTAGAATATGATTTGATTTTATATTATCATATAATATCTAAATCTTATATTGTCTTATCTAACAAAATCGGTTACTGTTTTTAAACTTTAAATAAGTCTTTAACTTGGAGAGTTTTTTTTTTTTGTTGAAAAGCTAGTACCTTCCTTCCAAAATGAACAACCTTGTAAAGATTAATTACCTTAAAAAAAATTTCCATCCCTATAAAATCTAGCTACTACAAGTTGTCCAACACAGAGCTACCCGTTAATGAAAAAATTATCAGGCGATATCATTTAAGATCATGTTTTATAAAATGGATGCTGACTTGTACTTCTTTGATATATCTTACATAGTTAATTATGTATTGAATCAGAGACGTGTTAACAAATCTAACACTGCATGACCGACTGATAAATGCAAATTCTAACAAACTGAATTAATTACAAAAATAAGAAGAAAATCTCAAATTTCAATAAGATATTTAACAACTCCTATTTGAAAAGTGTAAACAACAATTATTGCAAATGCAAATTTTTTTGAAAAACAAAACGTCTCTGAATATCTGATGACTTCTTGTTCCTCCAAACAAGTACATGCCAAAATTTTCTAATCATTAGCAAATATTGCCAACATGGACATAGTATGATCCACCACGATACTAGGCAGGCTTCATAACATTATACGAAACCAAAATAACTGACATACATAAGACTAATTATAACACCTTGGTCACAAAGGCCTAAAAATAACATAGGTAAGAAATTAAAGAATTGAACTTACTTTCCTTCTTTATGCTTTGGGCTATGGCCAGCACAGGTAAGATTATGTCCCTCCCTATCCACCATTGAAAGAAAACTCTGTTGCAACACCTTGAAGTAAAACGTAGACGTCGTGAACAAAAAGATTTTGGCTCTCTTAGGTAAAAACTAGCACATTACGAATAAGCTATCTGATAGCGGATGGCTTTATAGCGGATAACGGATAGTGGATAAACTAGCAGATTTGATTTGAAGTGATTGGTAAAACTATCTGATAAATATAAAATGACATAGAAGGACATGCGTATATGTTTTTTTTATATAAATTATATATATATATATATATATAATATTTATATTATTAATTCTGAAAATAAATACCAATTTTAATAATTTAATTTAAATTATTTATCAATTCAATTTTAATATTAATTAATTTTTATAAATAAAATGGAATATTGATATGATTTTTATATAAATTTTATTTTTTACAGATAAAAATATATTTCTATATTTTATCTTAAAAATAAATCTAAATGGTGAAATTAATTCTTATTTATATACTTTGTTAAATAAATAAATTTTAAACTTTTTTGATATGTAAATATATATTAAGGAAAAAATGGAAGGAAAAAAAATGATAAAAGCTATAAATTTAAATGCTACTTCAAGTAGTGTATAGAAAAAGACGCTATAAGCTAGTGAAAAAACATTATAAGCTAGTTTTAAAAATGGTTACCAAACAAGGCTACTTCTCATTGAGCTTCTTCTCTGGCGGTTTCTTGTTAACTTCAACGGAAGCATTTTTCTTAGAAATCCCCATATCTTTTTTACCACACTTCCTTCTTTTGTAGTTGGCTGTCCTTTGTGGAGATGAATCTACGATTCAAGATTATGTATGAATGCATAGCAACCTCCAATAGGGTCAATGGCACGAAATTTAGGTTGGAAGATGACTGTGTTCATGGCTATATCCCCTAGAACAAGTTTGAGGGGGTTTGATCAAGTTGTTGATTTTGTCAATCCCGAATAAATTATGGGCATTGACGAATCTTTTTTGGTGATAACGAGGACAATATGGTACGAAAATGCAATAGTTAGGACCACACTTCCATTTTTGTACTTAAATGCAACACAAGCTTGATGTGCATTATCATTCCTTGAGATGTTGTTGTTCATGCCTTCGTGGAAATACCATTTCCGTCTCCGCGGGTGAAGCATATGCAGTACAAAAAGGAGATAAATAATCTACATCTGCTTCGCCCACAGAGACGTAGATGGTATCTCCATGAAGGCATGAACATCAAGATCTCAAGGAACTGTGATGCGCATCAAGCTTGTGCTGCATGCAAATATCAAAGAAGGAAGTGTGATCCTAACTGCATTTTCACACTACACTTTCCTCACGATCACCAAAAACAATTTGTCAAAGCCTATAAATTATTCGGGGTTGGCAAATTCAACAACTTGATCAAACCCTTTAACCTTGTTCATAGGGATAAAGCCATGAACACCATCATCTTCAACAACTTGAAGCATTGGATCAATCTTTTGGAGGTTGTAGAAGCCACTATGAAGTTTTTCCATTACCTAGTGTTGGATATTTTGATGTATTTCAAAAATATAAAAAAGGGTGTAATTCTGAGTTTATTTTTGACTTGGTCTTATAGGTTTTGAAACAATTAGAATATGATTTGATTTTATCTTATCATATCATATCTTACCTAAATCTTATATTATCTTATCTAACAAAATCGGTTACTATTTTTAAACTTTAAATAAGTCTTTAACTTGGAGAGTTTTTTTTTGATGAAAAGCTATTACCTTCCTTCCAAAATGAACAACCTTGTAAAGATTGATTACCTTACAAAAAATTTTCATCCCTATAAAATCTAGCTCCTATCAGTTGTTCAAAACATAGCTACCCATTAAGGAAAAAATTATCACACGATATCATTTTAGATCATGTTTTATAAAATGGATGCTCAACATCAACATCTCAAGGAAGGTGATGCGCATTAAGCTTGTCTGCATGCAAATACCAGAGAAGGAAGTGTGATACTAACTGCAATTTTGAAGTATACTTTCCTCACGATCGTAAAAAAACATTTTGTCAACGCCCATAAATTATTCGGGGTTGGCAAAGTCAACAACTTGATTATACCCTTTAACCTTGTTCAAAGGGATATAGCCATGAACACCATCATCTTCAACAACTTGAAGCATTGGATCGTTCTTTTGGAGGCTGTAGAAGCCATTTTGAAGTTTTTCCACTACCCATTGTTGGATATTTTGATGTATTTCAAAAAAAAAAAAATATGGGTGTACTTTTGAGTTGTTTTTTACTGGATCTTATCGATTTTGAAACGATTAGAATATGATTTGATTTATCTTATCATATCATATATTATCTAAATCTTATATTATCTTATCTAACAAAATTTGTTAGCATTTTTAAACTTTAAACAAGTCTTTAACTTATAGATTTTTTTTTTTGGAAAAACGATACTAGTGCAATAAGTGCTTTTTACGTCAGTTAAAATTGATTTTTTACGTCAGAATACTGACTGACGTAAATACAGCTGACGTTAATAGTTAATATTTTAACGTCAGTTGAGAACTAACGTTAAATATAAAACTATTAACGTCAGTTCTTTAACAAAACTGACGTTAATTTTGTAAAAATTAACGTGAGTTTTTTAAACAACTGACGTTAAACATAAAACTATTAACGTCAGTTCTTAAGACAACGGACGTTAATTTTGTTAAAACTAACGTCAGTTGTTATAAAGAACTGACGTTAAAGGTTTAATTTTAACGTCAGTTGTAATAAACAACTGACGTTAATAGTGTACTGTATATTTTATAAAATACTATTAATGTCAGTTGTTTGATACAATTGACGTTAATAGGTTTTTTTTTTAAATTCAGTTTTAAAATATCACTCCCCTCAGCTATCCCTGCATTCAGTAAATATCCCAGTAACATAGAATCTCACACACATTACATAATTGCAAAGGAAAAAATTGAACAATGGGGGGACTTAAAACCAAAACCCATGTATATATATAAATAAATTTTAGTTCCAATGTCTAAAAAAAAAAACTACCAATCTAAGGATATATATATATATATATACATGTTATTAATTAGTTTCTAAAGTCTAACAAAAAAACTATTTATCTAAGTATTGCGGAGGTATCCTGTCAATTTCTTTTTCAGCCGCATACTTGAAGAAGAATTCAGCGAAGCGCATCCTCAAGTCTCTTAACTCATCTTCTTGAATATGCGATTGGTCGATAAATGCCTAGACACGTTCAAATAATAACAATAACATCAATGCAAGTCATCTTCAAAACTATAATATATAATTTAACAAGTTGTTTAAATATTACCTTATTCCATCCATCCGTAATAGATGCGGAGACTATGTTCAGCATATGAAGCATCACATAATAGCCGCACGACCACCCGTCAATTTGAAATCGAGACTACCAACAAAATTAATTTCAACGTCAGTTGAATATACATATAAATTAGTAATTATAATATTAATTATTTGATAAATAAACTACCAAACCTTGGGGATGTTCCATACAGGATTTGCTTTAGCCTTAGAAGTCCTACTTCTCCGTTGGCGCAACTTATGCTACTCGCCTTCCGCGCGCTATCATAAACAAATAATCATGTCGATCAATTAACAAATTCATATATCATGTGTGTAATAAACTAAAAACAACTAATATTAAAACTTAAATTAAATTTAAGTTTAGTTACTTACTTATTTACAGCTTCCACCACCTTCGGTGGCGGATCTTGGTGGAGAGAGCAGAAGAATATGACAGTATGCCTAGATGGGTGAAGTACGAACAACTGCCAATGGTTTTTCATACAGTAGGGAGCCAGATATAATTCTTTCCGATTGTCTCACAACAAGTTCCATATGTATTTACTTAATCCATCGCCATCAATGAATTGGGACGGAAAGGACCGATCTAATCTAAGAAGTCGAAGCGATGCAACGCCCTTATCAAGCTGAAGACGATGGAGATACCTAAGAAATGAAAAGGTGTGGATGTTAATTACATAATATATATATTGAAATTAAAATAAATTATTAAATGGAAAAATACCAAAAATAAATAAGTTATAAAATTAAAATTAACTTACGTGCACCAGAGACTGAAAACATTGTTGTTCATCCGGACGTTATTTCGCAGGCGTTCAGAGATAGTCACCACAGAAGGTAAATATCCTCCGTTGATCTGGGCGTGCCACCCATCCATCGTGCTCCAATGGACATTCAAAAATCTCAAACGCATAATCCTCACCAAGTGAGAACAAACGAGTGATAGGTGACAGCGACACCGACGTCGACTTGGCCTTCAGTTTAGGAAAAATAAAATAGATACGTTTTTGATAATTAAAAAAACACAAGTAATTATTTGACTAATTTGGACATTAATAATGAATACATACCTTTGTTAACATTTCGAGCTCACGTCGTTTGGAGTCCAACTCAAGCTCACGCCTTTTCATTTCCAACTCATGCTCATGGCGTTGAACTTCGAACTCCCGCCCCCTAGCTGCCAACTCATCGTCCTCCACATGTGCCCTACTAAAACTCTCTTTTGTGCTCACATGTGAAGGGTTGGCATGCCCTGCGGTGTCCTGGGATGTACCGACGGAGGAAAGCTCTCTGGCAAGCGCCTGCTTGAAATCTGGGTTGGATATTAAGCCTTGCATCAGATGTGTTGTAATAGCTGGGTTGGACATGGGGTGCTGAGTAATGTCAGCCAAAATTGATGCTTCATCAACCACCCGCTTTCGTGAAGCAGACTTGCCATAATATTCTTTGATGGTCACGTTCCCATGAACACCGAGAACCCGACCAGGATGGTCTTTCTTGCCTAGAGTAGTCATCAAGACGTCCCGCCGTCCAGAAGGGACGAATGCGCCCTGGGAGGATTGTGCTTTAAGATCCATCTATAATGAAAAAAAATGAAAAAACGTGCAAGTGAAAAGTGTTGCAAATATCTATACAAATATCAATTGAAATCAAGTTAATTATTTACTTACAATCTTATCTGCCACTTTGCGAGTGGCATCAACTTTAAAAGATCCCGTCTTTGTCATGCGGCCGGCTAACCAGACATCCTCGCGGTCGATGTCCGACGGAGGACTTAATGGTGTGCCCTCATGCACCTCTCCTCTTTCAATCCTAGCAGAGTGCTCTTCCTGCTTCGCCCTCAACCTATCCGCCATCATCTGCTCGATCCGAGTCTGGTACCTACCCTAAGACATGGTGTGGCGGTGGACGTTCTTCGCCTGATTTATACCGACCCTTATTTGCCTTAGCCTATTCAAACAAAAACACATAATTAAATACAGTTAAATGATCTATAATAAGCATACAAAATTAACTTAATCAACCAACCTGAAATTCTCCATCCCCGTCGACTCTCGGCAAACATATCCCAAGTATCCCGATCAATCCAGGGGATAATCTGAGAACATTTTATCAAGCCGCTTCTTCCCAGATACATAGTACCTGGTAAGATCATGCTTGAACCCATTCCAACGCTTTGATGCCATTTTCATACATTTATGACGATGATCCTCGTCATTTGGCACAGTCCAAGCTACCTACACATTAAATACATAACAACTGGATGGATTATAACTCGGATAATTATCTAATAATTTAAATCAAACAAATGTAAAGGTAAAATACCGTGATCGACTCCCCAATCTGATCCTTAACGTTATGTGGAACGTCATTCCAGTGGTTGTAGTTGATGCTTACGTCTTTGCTTCGCTTGTAGAAACACCCACTTATTAAATTCTTTAGCACGTGGTCCCTGGGCATTTAGATTAGCATCGAAGGACACCTCGAAGCTTACGTCCGCTTTTCTGTCCTTCTCTAGTTTCTTCAACGAGGTTGCTCCTCTACCCCGTTTCCTATGATCCTTTGATTTCTGTATGTAAAAAAAAAATTATAAAATAGAGGGTTGTAACATTATAAACTTACATTAAAAAGAAGGACTAAAGATAGTATATAACATGTAAACTTACACTAGAATCAGGCGTAGGCGTGATCGGGTCCTGCGAAGCCCCGACAGTGTCCTCCCGTGCATGCGGGCTATCCGATTGATCCATATGCATGCCTGTTCAGAAACAATATATATGTATTAACATCGGTTATAACTCAAAATAAATACAGAAGTATAAATAAAAATAACTCGATAGGTCCTGTAGATATACAAAACATCTATCCAATATAAGGATAATACAGGAGATTGAAAACTATAGTTTTTGAAGATTGCCAAGCACTGGTCACGGCCTGGCAGTGATGTCCATCACGGCCGTAATGTGCCAACTGAACCAGACCCTCACATGAAGAACTGATCACGGCCTAGCCGTGATGAGCATCACGTCCGTGACAGATCAACGCACTCAAAACTAAAAATAGAGACATTCCAAACAACTCAAACTCACGGTTTCAAGTTTCAACTACTGAGACTACAGTTTCAACATACACTCAAAACCAAAAATAGAGACATTCCAAACAACTCAAACTCACAGTTTCAAGTTTCAACTACTGAGACTACAGTTTCAACATACACTCAAAACCAAAAATAAAAAAATGTGCCCTAAAGACTCACCAGAAATAGGAGCTCGCGTGGTGGTGGGGGGGAAGCTCGAGTGGTGGCCAACGTTCGATGTGGTTACTGAGATCAGAGGGACAAGGAGAGTTAGTGCGCGGGAAGGGGAAAGAGAGATGTCAAGTTATTGCAAAGAATGAGCGGGAAAGATAGAGTTAGGGGTTAAGAGTGTACCTCACGGTGGTGGCGAAGAAGCCCTCACGGTGGTTGCGGTGGAGATGAGCTCGCGATTAGGGCAGAGTGAGGGTTGAGAGTGAGGGTTGAGAGTGAGGGTTGAGCATGATGAAAAGAGAAAAGAGACGTACAGAGAAGTGCAGAAGGAGCGCGGGTGTAAACGTTATAATCAAAATAAAACAACATTTTACGTCAGTTGTTAGTAAAAGCGGCGTTAAAGGTCATATATTTAACGTCGGTTGTCTTCAGAAACGTAGTTAAAAAACACTCACACTTCTTACGTCAGTTGTATTACACAACGGACGTTAAAAGTTTATTAGTTTCTGCAAAAACATTCATTCCTTTGACTACTGTGCTACTTACCCATTCACCTTATAACCTAAAGGTCATATATTTTACGTCGATTTGTTAGTAAAAACGGCGTTAAAGGTCATATATTTAACGTCAGTTGTCTTAAGAAACTGACGTTAAAAAACACTCACACTTCTTACGTCAGTTGTATTACACAACGGATGTTAAAAGTTTATTAGTTTCTGCAAAAACTTTCATTCCTTTGATTACTGTGCTACTTACCCATTCACCTTATAACCTAAAGGTCATATATTTTACGTCAGTTGTTAGTAAAAACTGACGTTAAAGGTCATATATTTAACGTCAGTTGTCTTAAGAAAATGACGTTAAGAAACACTCACACTTCTTACGTCAGTTGTATTAAACAACGGACGTTAAAAGTTTATTAGTTTCTGCAAAAACATTCATTCATTTGACTACTGTGCTACTTACCCATTCACCTTGTAACCTAATCCTCTTAATGAGCATTAAGTTTTTAGATAAGTTTTCAAGAAAATCAGAATAGATTAGTAACTTCATCCCTTGCTCCTATAAATAGCTTCCTTCCATCCTTTTAATTTTTGGCTTCACAATATGGCTCTGCCATGGAGATTAACTTCATCACTCTTTCTTCCTATTCCTAGACTCAAAGATCTTTGTCTTAATGGTCAAACAACTTCTGAGGTTGTGTAAATCACATTACATAGGTGATAAGGGTGTGTAAATCACATTATGTGAATTGCTCACATTATCATCCTTAGGAGAATCAGCATTTGGAGGGCAAATCGGGTGCTCGGGCGTCACAGTTCCAAAACCTCAGCTTTGGCAGCAAGTGACCGTCATGGAAGTCTCTAGAACCACTGCCTTTACTTGAAACTGATCTAGTGCACCTGTTTTTGCCTCTCTTGAGCTCTCTCATGCCCCCCAGTTTTTTGAGGTCTTAAAGGATGCAAGTGACTGTTCCAAGACCATTGCTAAAACAGATCGAGTGCACCCTTCGGAGTATAGTTTTCCCTTTGGCATATTTCATAAAACTCTCTAATGGGATGTAGCTTTAATGTTTAGGATTTTAAACCCTTTCAATGTAACTTTTTATAGGATTTTAAACCCTTTCAATCTTCTGTATCAATCTGTATTACACTTCATGAATGAGATTTGGTTTGGGTTATTGATTCAACTTATACTTCGCACATATATTTTAGTTTTCAAAACAGAAACACAAAACATCAAAGCAATTGTGAAACTGAAACTTTGAGGAAGGCAATGCGGAAGGCTACGTATACTAGATAAAAAAATTATTAAAATAACCTTTAACGTCTGTTGATGTAAGGACTGACGTTAAAAGTAAAGTGACTCACTTTTAACGTCAGTTCGATAAAGAAGCGGCGTTAAAGCGTTCATTGTTAACGTCAGTTGTTTATTGAACTGACGTTAAAAGTGAGTCACTTCACTTTTAACGTCAGTCCTTAAAACAACTGACGTTAAAATTGAATTAATGAAGTCTGATATTTACAAAACTGCCACCGCCCCCTTTTTAACGTCTAGTTTTTGGTTAACTGACGTAAACCTTTACCGTCTAATGTATATTTTCCACTAGTACTTTCCTTCCAAAAAGAACAACCATCTTAAGATTGATTACTTTCCAAAAAATTTCCATCCCTACAAAATCTAGCTCCTATCAGTTCTCCAAAACAGAGCAACCCGTAACGGAAAAATTTATCAGACGATTTCATTTAAGATTATGTATAATAAAATGGATGTTGCCTAGTCCCTCTTTGATATACTTTACATGGTTAATTATATATAGAATGAGAGATGTGTTAACAAATCTAAAATGGCATGACTATTGACAAAGGCAAATTCTAACAAACTTAACTAATTACAAAACTAAGAAGAAAATCTCAAATTTTAATATGATATTTAACAACTCCTATTTGTAAAATGGATACATTAATTATTGCAAATGCAAAATTTTGTGAAAAACTAAAAGTCTCTGCATATCTAATGACTTGTTGTTCCTCCAAACGAGCACGTGCCAAAATTTTCCAATCATTTGATAGTAATGCTGACATGGACATAGTACGATCCATCACGGTACTAGGTATAGTGTTCATATCATTATAAGAAACCAAAATAACTGACATACATAAGACTAATTATAACACCTTGGTCATGAAGGCCTAAAAATAACATTGGTAAGATATTAGGTAGTTGAACTTACTTTCCTTCTCTATGCTTTGGGCTAGGGCCTACACAAGTGAGATAATGTCCCTCCCTATGCACCATTTAAAAAAAATATGTTGCAACACCTTGAAGCAAATCGTAGACGTCTTGAACAAAAATATGTTGGCTCTCTTGGGTAAAAACTAGCGAATAGCGGATAAGCTACCTAATAGTGGTTGAGCTTATAGCAGATAGTTGATAAGTTAACATATTTTATTTGAAGTGATTGGTAAAACATATATTGTAAATAAAACATATATTGCCAACTGGATTAGTGTAAATTAGTTTGAGTTTTCAACTTAGTTTATAGTCAAACATGTATTTAAGTAGTATTTACCAATTAAATACAGCGAAGCAAATACTGATTAATTACCAATTAATTATTGGAGAAGGAATTTAAATTTGAAAACTTCATATGTTTTGTTTATTTTTTTGTTTTGTTTTTTGGGTTAATTTTTTTTCCTGGAGATAATCTCAAGTGGTACTGATAGGATCTTTGTTCATTTGGGTGGTAATACAGTGGCAGCAACGGAGACTGGAGCAAGACGGCTACAACGGATATTTTTTTTTTATGATCGTTTCCACCAACTTTCCAGTGCCTCCATCATCTCCACCTCACCGCCCCCACCCTCACCCCTACACCACCATCAACATTGCTTTCACGGTTGTGAGATCTGATACCCAGATTTGGCAAACCCAGATCTGAAAACAAAAGATCTGAAAAAACATAGAGATGAAGAGCCAACAAAACCCTGATCATAAAAGGAGTGGTATTTAAGAGGCGGTGAGACCTTGGCGCATGTAGAGGAATCGACGGTGGCGGCTCGGCGAAAATGGAGTTTCGGGGTGAAGGCGACAGACGGCGAAGCTGCCACCTGTGGTTTTGGACATGAGGAGGAGGTGGGAACCGGTTTGGCAGTTGTAGAGACCTTTTAGAAAGTGGAAGGCGGAGCCACCAACGATGCCCATGCCCAATGTGCCGTCGACGCCCATACCCAAAGTGCCACCAACGCGCCCATGCCTAACGCGCCACTGACAACGCCCATACCCAAAGCAGAAGGTTGGAGGAGCTATATAGGTTCTTGGGATTCAGACCTGGCAGTTTTGGAGACGGCAGTGCACATGATGATGCCACTACTACTGCTGTTATGCCGATGCTAATGATGCCGCAGATGACGATGACATTAGCCCACCTCCCCTCACTCCCTCCTCACATAGATTAGGTTTTCTATTGGGTGTAATACATTACTATTGGATTACATTTGTACTGGTTGGATTTTAATTATAAATTTTCTTTGAATTTTATTTTATTTTATTTTAAGCAACCAAGGTTTTAGCAACCACTGACCGGTGGTCGCTGATGCGTGATTTTTAAGATATAAATAAAGGCAAGTGCACCTCGTCGCAATCAAGTAATACGGTGGTGAGACCGGTTATCGTATCCACAGGGATCGGTTGTCAATTACCAATTCGCAAACTCAACAACTATCTAGACTAAACTAAAGTATGAAAAGATCAGAAAACAAAGAAATAAAATATTTTTGGTCTTTTGGGAATTTTATCGAACACTTGGTATGCAAACAGAGATGTGGCTAAGATTGTTAGGGTTAGACTACACTAATTCTCCCTTAATTGCAATGAAATGGTTATCAACACAAGCACTACTTCAATTATGACAATCAAGCCTTTTCTAAAATACTCAAGCCTAATGTCTTAGGTGCATTGAGCCTAAAACCCCAAATCAAACCCTAATGTCTTAGGTGGATTAATCTGTGATTTTGCATTAAGTCAAGACTTATAAGATTGCAAGCATTCAACACCTATGTCTAGATTCTTGAACTACTTGGCATATGATTCATGAGCATGCCTTAACACCAACCTTTCAGTCATCTATCAAAGCAACATATCATTCCTATGGGTAGCTAATCCAAGGAAAGCATTAAGCACAGAATCACATACTCATAAAGAAATAGAAACTTGCATTAAACAACCAAATCAATTTACAAATAAGTTCAGAAAAGTAATCATCTAACCCCAACAATGGGGGATTTAACTATTCATGTACAAAGAAAACCAAACCAGAGAAATAGGAGAAGAGGAGAGAAGAGGCCCCATGTGAGCTTTCCTTCTTCTTCAAAGCAACCCCTCTTGGCTCCCTTCTAGGGTTGAAACCCTAGCCCAGCCATAGCCTCCAAGTGCCTCCAAATGCCCTTTTTTTAGGTTAGAAGTCAGTCCTCTTTCCTGTTCAGCGAGCCTTATTTATAGATCAGTCGCGCGTCACGGCCGTGATGGCCATCACGGCCAGGCCGTGACGGCTTCTGGAGTGGGCGAATTTGCACAAAATGGGTTCTCGCGAGGCGAGCCCTTTGTTCGCGACGCGAATCCTGAATTTCTGGTAGGTCACGGCCGTGATGTCTATCACGGGAAGGCCGTGACAGTCTCTGACTTTTGCCTTCTGCTCTGCTTGATCACGGCCGTGATGGTCATCACGGCCAGACCGTGATGGGCTCTGTTTGGCTATATTCTTCACTTTTCAAGCTCTTTTTCATCCAAGCTCCACTGTGGCTGATTTTGATCATTTTTACATTAAATTCCTACAAAACAACACCAAGACACCGCTTCACCCGTTCGAAGGGAAAATCTAACTAAATCAACTAAATAATGCCTAATCTATATGCAAAATGAATGCAAAAGTATATAGAAAACATGATGTAAAATCACACTATCAAATCACCCCAAGCTTATTCAATTGCTTGTCCTCAAGCAATCACTAAGGCCAGTAGAAGAAAACAGAACATAGATAGTGAACTAAGAACCCGAGCAAATAATCCAAGCAATAGGCAATTCAAACAATTCAGCAAGAGACAATCAATTCAAGTCCAATTAGAGGCTTAGGTTCCTTAGACTCATATTCTCACTGATTTGGGCACTCTTTCTCACTTGAAGCTCACCCCAAGCTTGTTTATTTGCTTGGCTCTCTTCCTACCTCACTCAAGTGTTTAGGGGATAAGACATTTCACTCAATTTTCCTCAAGGAATGAATCCTACCATAGGCTTGACTATCAACCAATTCTCTACTTTATTAATGAAAACAATTTAGAATCAAGAGGTCTTTTATTTGGTTGTAACTTGGCCATGGGATTAATCGTTAGGTGGGGATAACAAGAAAAGGACATTTCAAAAGGCTATATAAACATCAAGCATTGCAAACATGACCTTCTAAAATACCTTCTTGGGTTTTCAATTTACTTTCCACCTTTCTTTGCTTTCCTTTTCTTTTTATTTTTCATTTTTCTCTCTCTTTTTTTTTCCATCCCCTTCTCTATTTATTTATTTTTTTTTCTTTTCTTTTTCTTTTATTTGGAGAAGGAGAGATTTTTCAACTCAAGAGAATTATTTTTTCTGATTCTTTTCCCAAACTTTTTCAACTACCTTTTTACCCTTTTGTAATACTTTAGAAGGTCCCTATCAAACATATTTATCAAAACATTTCAAGGTACCAAGAAAAGCATTTTATTCATTCAGGCTCAAAATTGGGCAACTAAGGGGTAGCATTTCATCATTCAAAGCTCAGAAGGCCAGAAAAAATACCTATTGCCTCAATCATTTTCAAAAATGTTTCCAAAAATTTTCAAGCTTCAAAATGGTTTCAAGTCAAGTTCTAGAGAAATTCATCCAAGAGGAATAACACTCTAACACAAAGAATGGGGTAGATTTTAGTGAGTACCCCTTTGGCTCAAAATCTCACATTTTAGTTCAGAATCAATGAAAAACAAAAATCTTCAGAACCATATGCTAATTATCAACTATCCAAGATTATCTCAAACATTTTCATTTGCAGCCATATCACAAGAATTAAAAATTGGGTTCAACAATTCACTATCTCAAATTATTTGACACTTAGTTCTCACAATCAGATTCAAAATTCAGGCAAGGGGCAATCTAATAATGTGATCATGCAAAACTATCATGCAAAACTATATGAATGCAACATGAAAAATGCAAATGCAAAATACCCCTACCCCAAGCTTAAGAATTTACATTGTCCCCAATGTAAACAATCAAGTTGGAGAAAGGAAAGAAAAATAAAATAAGATAAAATGGAACGGCTTACCGAGGCGGTAACAAGTGTTGGCTTACATTCCAGTCAGAAACTGCCTGAGAATTGGGTGCTTTTTCTTGTCTTCTTGCTCTTCCCTCCTTCCTTCTTTCCCTGAAATCACTTGGAAATTTTATTAGTAAAAGAAAACTCTTGATCTTCTCAAATTATTCAAGAGTTTAAAATCAAAATAAATTCTAACTAAAGAGAAAGGAAAATGAAAAAGGAAAAGAAAAATTGGGTTGCCTCCCAATAAGCGCTTCTTTAACGTCACTAGCTTGACTTATTCAAAAGCATCACCTGGCTCCTCCTCCCGGATCAAATGGAAATTGGGGCGGTGATTGTAACAGTAATATAACTTTATTTTCAATTCCACCCAGCCATTGGGTGGAAATTCCATTGACCTTTACAATTATAAACTCACTTCCTCTCGGGTCAAATGGAATTGTCAAGAGGAAGTGTGACAGACAAGTGGAAGGGGTTAACTTACCATTATCCACACATGCATGCAAGCCAACATATTTATTTAATGCAGTAAATTCAGCAAGCATGGTGGAGGGAGTGCTTTCCAAATGCACCGCCTTCTCACTTGTTTCTCTCCAAGGATTTGTGGAAGGTAATCCCTCTTGTTGTGGTTTACTTACCACCACCACTTCATCTTCAATTTGATCTATTCCCACAACCAGATTTTTCTCAAATTCTGTTTCATGTGGCTCTATGGGAATCATACATGGTGGTGGGGGTGGTAAATATGACAAAAAGGTTTCCCACTCCTCCTTGGAGTATATATATACAAGCTCACCAGTCATAGGATCAACTCGTGATGGGATATTATGAGATAGAGAAAACTCCTCGAAGAATTCTCCCAAATTTATATCGTCATCCCACCACAAGTTGTCCTCCAAAACATGACTGGAAGCTTCCTCATCAGGTGGATAATAAAAATTTTCCATGACTTTTGTCCACCTTACAAAACAGAATTCAAAACAAAAAAATGAAATATACACAGAAAATAAAAAATAAAAAAAAATAAAAATGTCTAAATTAGTTGCCTCATTTGTTACTAATGATATTGACAAAGCCAATCCCCGGCAACGGCGCCAAAAACTTGATGCGTGATTTTTAAGATATAAATAAAGGCAAGTGCACCTCGTCGCAATCAAGTAATACGGTGGTGAGACCGGTTATCGTATCCACAGGGATCGGTTGTCAATTACCAATTCGCAAACTCAACAACTATCTAGACTAAACTAAAGTATGAAAAGATCAGAAAACAAAGAAATAAAATATTTTTGGTCTTTTGGGAATTTTATCGAACACTTGGTATGCAAACAGAGATGTGGCTAAGATTGTTAGGGTTAGACTACACTAATTCTCCCTTAATTGCAATGAAATGGTTATCAACACAAGCACTACTTCAATTATGACAATCAAGCCTTTTCTAAAATACTCAAGCCTAATGTCTTAGGTGCATTGAGCCTAAAACCCCAAATCAAACCCTAACGTCTTAGGTGGATTAATCTGTGATTTTGCATTAAGTCAAGACTTATAAGGTTGCAAGCATTCAACACCTATGTCTAGATTCTTGAACTACTTGGCATATGATTCATGAGCATGCCTTAACACCAACCTTTCAGTCATCTATCAAAGCAACATATCATTCCTATGGGTAGCTAATCTAAGGAAAGCATTAAGCACAGAATCACATACTCATAAAGAAATAGAAACTTGCATTAAACAACCAAATCAATTTACAAATAAGTTCAGAAAAGTAATCATCTAACCCCAACAATGGGGGATTTAACTATTCATGTACAAAGGAAACCAAACCAGAGAAATAGGAGAAGAGGAGAGAAGAGGCCCCATGTGAGCTTTCCTTCTTCTTCAAAGCAACCCCTCTTGGCTCCCTTCTAGGGTTGAAACCCTAGCCCAGCCATAGCCTCCAAGTGCCTCCAAATGCCCTTTTTTTAGGTTAGAAGTCAGTCCTCTTTTCTGTTCAGCGCAGCCTTATTTATAGATCAGTCGCGCGTCACGGCCGTGATGGCCATCACGGCCAGGCCATGACGGCTTCTGGAGTGGGCGAATTTGCACAAAATGGGTTCTCGCGAGGCGAGCCCTTTGTTCGCGATGCGAATCCTGAATTTCTGGTAGGTCACGGCCGTGATGTCTATCACGGGCAGGCCGTGACAGTCTCTGACTTTTGCCTTCTGCTCTGCTTGATCACGGCCGTGATGGGCTCTGTTTGGCTATATTCTTCACTTTTCAAGCTCTTTTTCATCCAAGCTCCACCATGGCTGATTTTGATCATTTTTACATTAAATTCCTGCAAAACAACACCAAGACACCGCTTCACCCGTTCCAAGGGAAAATCTAACTAAATCAACTAAATAATGCCTAATCTATATGCAAAATGCATGCAAAAGTATATAGAAAACATGATGTAAAATCACACTATCAGTCGCTAATTCGGTTGCTAACATATTTAGCGGCCAAAAGTCATTAAAGAGAGATCGATTTTGTCGCCCGCTAAAAGCCTTTTTTCTTGTAGTGATGCACAAAACCAATGTACCAATTTTAGCACATAGCTACCTGATAATCCGCTGCCTTATCTAGTTTTATAGCTGGAAAGGTCATGATTTGTATGCCAATTGTTCGAGTTTAATCTCGTTTTTACCCGAATTTGGCTTTAATTGTCCTTGATCAATGATTTGAGTGTTTTTAGTAATTTTTTTTAGGAATTTTGGTAGTTTTTGAGTCAAATAAAGCATCTAATGCTATTTTAAGTTTCGGTTTAAAATTGAAGCTGGAAGAAACTAGGAAAAATGTAAGAAAACAAACTGGAATGCAAAGTTTTCGTGTCTCGAACTACGAGCCAGAAGGAAGAAATGAAGAATTTTGCATGCTCTATGGGGCGCCCCGCGAGCCAGCGAGGGCAATTCTGAAGCACCTCGCAGGGTGCCCCACGAACAATGATTAGCCCTGCGGAGCAGAAAGGAGAAAATTGAAGACCCCAGTCTCGCCCCGTGAGAATTGCTGAATCAGAATGGGTTATTTTTAGTTGCTCGCCCTGCGAACATCTGCTCACCCCGCGAGCACGCGTAATTGTAGAATTGTATTTAAGACTTGTTTTTTATCCAAATTGTACCCTAATCCTAGTTTTTTGAGTGATGTGTCTTGCTTAGTGTTTTATGAGTTTTTTTTATGCATTCTTTTGGATTATTGATGATGATGTACGCTATGAGAAACTAATCTTCTTCTCTAAGGAATCGACGTAGCCGCTCATGACGGCATAGTGATTTGTGAACTTTTCTATTTCCTTCTCTTAATTCTTGCTTCTTAATTCTGATTTATATTACGTTAATCAAAAGAGCTCGTGATTAACTAGCCAAGCGTGATGAGTACGACAAGAGATTCATGCTTTAGGGTTTGAATTAAGAACACAAGTTGAGTATTGATAGGGAATATAATAGGAACTTGTGTTATCGATATAGGGAACCGAGAACTTAATGAATCTTGCATATTAATCATCATAGAGTTATAATTGATTAATGTGTTTAGGTGTTTTCTTTTGTGATCGAACGAGACATTAGAATAATTTAGGGTTATTGGTTGGCATAAAATTGAATTAGGGATAGAATAATATTCACATTGGTTCCATGTTTGATTGTGTAGTTGAAATCGTTACGTTAGATTCTCCCAATCATAATCTCCATCTAGCTAAGTGTTTGATTTGTTTTTATCTCTTTTTAATTAGATAATTAATTTGTTATCTTAATTGGTTTCTCATCATATTCTCTCTCCTTTAAATTGGTCAAACTTGGTTACTCTCTTTGAATTTAGGTAAATTGGTCACCTAATCCCTGTGTTCGATACTCAGTTTCTTACTGTTTTAATTATTATTTGCTTCGATCCAATATACTTCCCGGATCCCCTATAGCAAGGCCACCCTTTTAGGGCAGTAACTCCATACCTCCAACCTCTGGGACTCCACCGCCCACTATACAACGGGCCAGTCTTCAATCCTCCCCGTATTTGTTGGAGGATCCATCCTCCGATTTTTTGAGCCCTTGATTTATGATTAAAAAATGAATGACTGAGATTAAAGATTTGCAATTGAAGAGATAAGTACATAAGCCATTGTTAAAAAAGTTGACTCCTTTCTTTCTCTGTCACCAAACTGAAAACTGAACCATTTTTTAGTTTAACCACATTTGATAGACTCAAGCGCTGCACCTCTATAACCTGCCACCCCTACCTCCTTCTTCAATTCCTTTTTTTCAGACGGGAAGGCGAGAATGCCATGTTCGCCTCATCGCTTATAGCTGTCGCATATACATCACATAAATAAATAAAGTAGACTAAAAATGGTAGCGAGGTGCAGAGCGATCTACCCTCCCTCCCTTCTAAGAGAAAAAAAAATTAAAAATAAGATAAGAAATTCTGCTACTACAACTCCTGCGAGTTTGTCCAAAAACCACAAAAATTTTATATAAGTTGAGAAACCTAATTAAAAATTTTTATAATTCAAAGACCAACTCAATAATTAAACCTTTATATTTCATAACACTTAATTAGATATTCACAGTTTTTTGATTAATTACTTCTTTTTGTTATTGTTGTTAAAGGTATTATTATTTCAAAAATGAAATTTTGACAGCTAAATTGGACAACGATATATAAGACACATACATTTGATAAATGCTTTGATCAATAAGTTAAAGTAAAGAGATTAGGTAAAATATTATTTTAAATGATATACCGCATATCTATATGGTGTCTCGGACAATATTTTGTTGTCCAAATATTAGAACTCATTATTTTTTCAGCCGTGCTAATTGAACACGGTTTTTAGACAATAATACGACATCATGCTACAGTAGCGCTATTGTAGCACCAATTTTTTAATTTTTTTTTAAAATTTTGTCTTTTTTAAAAAAATAAAAATTTTATTTCTAAAAAAACCCATTCACCAGATAATGAATTGAATTCACCAGATATTTGTACATGATTCACCAGATATTTGCACATACTTAACCAAAAAATTTATTTATCAAAAAAACCCATTCACCAGATATTTACACATACTTAACCAAAAAATTTATTGATAAAAAAAATTTACCAAATAATGAACTGAATTCACCAGATATTTATACCTGATTCACCATATATTTGCACATACTTAACCAAAAAATTTATTTCTCAAAAAAACCAATTCACCAGATAACGAACTGAATTCACCAGATATTTATACCTGATTCACCAGATATTTGCACATACTTAACCAAAAAATTATTTCTCAAAAAAACCCATTCACCAGATAATGAACTGGATTCACCAGATATTTGTACATGATTCACCAGATATTTGCACATACTTAAACAAAAAATTTATTTATCAAAAAAACCTATTTACCAGATATTTACACATACTTAACCAAAAAATTTATTTATAAAAAAAAACACGTTCACCAAATAATGAACTGAATTCACCAGATATTTATACCTGATTCACCATATATGCACATACTTAACCAAAAAATTTATTTCTCAAAAAAACTTATTCACCAGATAATGAACTGAATTCACCATATATTTATACCTGATTCACCAGATATTTATACCTGATTCACCAGATATTTGCACATACTTAACCAAAAAAATTATTTCTCAAAAAAACCCATTCACCAGATAATGAACTGAGTTCACTAGATATTTGTACCCGATTCACCAGATATTTACACATACTTAATCAAAAAAATTATTAAAAAAAAATTATTTTTTTTTTTAAAAAAAGACCCGCTACCGTGATGTATAGTACAACTACAATATCATATAATACACTGTTCATACGGTGTCGCCGTATCTGTGTCGAAAAACTGTGTCAATTTAACCTTTTTCATTATTTTTTACTTACAACCTTATTATCGGACAAGATTGTAGCCTAAATCGCAGACAAAGACGGTCTGCTCCGAAAGGACTTGAATGCCACTGAATAAAATCCCTTATTTCAATTATATTACTCGTCAAATAAAAATTCTGAAAGTGATCTCTGCCAAGTTTGATTGTTATTATCTGGAAATAACGTGGAAACTAGAATACATTTTGCATTGGGAAAATAATAATTCTGGAGTAAGATTCAATAAAATTTCTAGAAAAAACTATAAACAATATAACAAAATTACTTTAACAAATGACACCTAATAATTTTTTAAAAGAGTTATGATATTTATACACCTAACATTCTATATTTATACTTTTCTATACTTATATATTATTGGATTAAATATATTTTCAATCCCTCATTTTTTTTAACTGTTCGGTTTTAGTCCCTCGTTTAGAATACATGTTTTTTTAGTCCCTCGTTTTTAAAATGTGTTAGAAGTGGTCTCTACACCAGACATTTTTAGTCCCTCATTTTTTACAAAAAAATTGGTTTTAGTCCATCTTTCTTCAAACAAAAGTGTGGTGCAATAACCATTTCTGTTTTCTGACATATTTTAAAAAACGAAGGATTAAAAAAGTACATTTTCCAAACGGGGGACGAAAACAAAACTTTTGTAAAAAATGAGGAACTAAAAATATATTTAACCCTATATTATTTTATGCTCCTCAAATCAATCAACACCTAAAACACATTCCCCCAATACGGTGCAGGTACGGTGTCCCAGGAAGGTGTTCATTTATCATTTCTCTTTTTAAAATACAGTTGTAAAAGTTATGTTATTTGAACATAAATTTTGGAAATCGTATGTGATATCATATATATTAATCTCTATCTTTTACAGTCTTACTTACTTTTTATCTTTTTTATATACACGCTTCCTAAAAATACACTAAAAAAACAAAGAGAACAAATTATGATATCCTCCAGTTGTCATAACTACACGGTTGACTATTATCGCCGTGAACTGTTATGTTATTTAATCCAAATTCCGAGGGTGTACGAGCTACCAACTAATTGTAGCACACGTCTATCCTCACATATGAGTATGACCTTGTCTTATTGCCGTGAAAAAGAGCTGGTAACAAAAGCGTAAGAAAATAGAAGAACAAGAAAAGAATGAGCAATTTTCATAGAGATATCAAGGCATTAACACACCAAATTAAAGGGCTAAAAAATGCTACCGGGGCGCGTATTCAAAGTTCAAATCTTTGACAATGCATGAGAGTTTTCGTTACGGTTTCTAACGTGTGCCGACTCACATATATATCTGCTTGTGCTACATCCCATGGTTGTGCTCCTTGTGCTACAAGCTACGTTCCTACACAAATCCTAGGAATTCAATGTTTAATTTGTAAAATAGGAAATATAAAACAAGTTAAATAGAAGAAATTTCTATGTAAATTACCATGAATCACTTGGTATATTCCTTGCATGAAATAATACGCACAAGTCACAGCCCACATTTGCTATATATATGTTTCATCAACATTGTTAACTTATAACAAGAGAGTAATTGTCCATACACAAAACCAATATAACGATTCGATCGAGAAGAAAGCCATGAGTTCCCAAACCACAAGCATTCAGACGGTTCTCCCTGTAACAAGGCCACCTCCAAACTCGAGGCCTCCAACCTCTGGGACTCGACTGCCAACTACACAAGATGTCTTTTCCCGGAGGCCGAGATGATTTCATACCATATTTGTCATTCAACAGGTATACTTATTTGTAATCATCTGAAACACCCTCAATCTAATTCTAAATCATATGAATACTAAGGTGTAACATTTGAATAAATGAGTATCAGGGTACTCAAAAACCGATATACCTAAAGTTAGCTAAGAGCCTTGTTATAAATCACAGGACTACAAAACCAAAAAATCAACCATTACTTGTTACAATGCTACGGCAATATACTAGGTCCATACACCATTCAGAAAATAAAGTAATACCACCTAGAGAAGCCACTGAAAACCATTTTCAAGAGCATATACCTTCACCCTATCCAACAAGTTAATCAAATGATCAGCCGTATCATTTCCAAAAACAATTCCATTTCTAAATTATATTCTGCATTCCAATTTTTCTTTTAAAAAAAATTTCTAAATTATATGAATACTAAGGTGCACCATATAACTGGCGTATTTTCTTAATTATGGTTTTTGTGTTTGTATATATGTTGCAGATTCATGTGAAAGTATTGGAACTAGCTAGAAGCTTAAATTGTTGAAGGTGAATGGAAGGTAGTAGAGGGAGAATAAGCATCAGCTAATGTATTCGTTTATTTAATTCAATAATTTATTATTTTGATTTAGGTGATCTGTTGAGTGTTTGCTTCTCATGTAACGGAGTCGCCATTTGTGTGGAGTGTTGTAAGCTTTTATTTCCTTGTACTAGCTTGATTTAATTTTCATTGTAAACATACTAAATAATTTGAAAATATATTAGTGATAAATTGTCCATGATTTTGAGTCAATATATATATTGTCCTACATGTTTGTTAATTTACTCATCTCAGCGCTCTTCTTTTAATTACAATAAACAACTTCATCTTGTTTTCTTCTTTCATTACAAGAAATATGTGGTGCGGATAAGGTTGTTTTCCTCTACAATGTCACTACATCAACCTTTCATGTAAATAATAGCAAAATAAGAAACTACATGCCAAATACTAGGAGTGAGATCCCCTCCATTTTGTTCTCTTCATATCCCCTCTATTTATGAGAGAGATAGACAGAATGGATTTTGAATAATTTAATGTTTTTTTAAATGTTAAATAAACTTCGAGACAATTTTTTTATAAACACTATTTGTATTAAGAAGAGATACATGGATCTCCCCAACCCATATACAACTGAACACTCAACAATCATCAGCTGTAGATAAAATACTGTTCCAAATCAGGAACAAAACCAAAACAGTAGAGGACCAAGCTGATAAAATAACCAAACCAACCACCGGATAAGACCTTCAAACACGACAATCCAAATAGACAAGCCCAAAATCCAGAATACAGATAGACAACCAAAAAGAAGCTTGCTTGAACACCTGTTTGATGAGAAGGTCCTTTGGCCATCAATAACTAAACTGTAGAGAAACACCCAAGCCATAATATTGGTGAGTGGCAGCTATTACGGAACAATCTCTATGTATTTGAGTTGGGGTCCTCTCCATTCTCAAAATAAATGGACGGCTCTATTTAAGAGAGAGATAAATACAAATGAGAGATTCACATGGTTTTAGTATTTTGAATTCATTGTGCTTTTCATTGTGGTGGTTTATTGGGTTTCCTGGATTATCTTCTCCTTGGTAGTTATACGTTATTAGTACACCTATCTTTGTGAAAAAAAAAAATCTCTCCATTTTTGTTTATTTCCAAAGTTTTGAAAAGAAAAAAAATTAACATTGACGATATTTCAAGTGAAATAAACAATTCAAGGATTTGATAAAAAAAATATAAAATATTTTACTATGGTTCGAGAGAAAGTAAGAATATCTACTCTCAGAGGAAGTGTAAGTTGAATCAAGAGTAGACGGTAATAAATGTTTATTATTAGTCCTTCTATACATTTATTATCCTTAAACTTTATAATAGACATCTCCACCTTGTAAATAATGGGGAGGATCCCTACCCATCTTTTGCACCGTGTAAATAATCTTGCATGTATATAGAATTTATGAAGCGAAAGAGCTGTTGAGGTTTGTAAATGGCAGAGCTAGCTAGTTTCAAGCGTTAGAATGCTTTATGAAGTTGAAAATGTTTTGTATTCTTCCACGAAACATACTACAATTTCATGGTAAATTATTAGTACGTATATGCGTAGGAATTAGAACGCGTTTTGGACTGTACCTTCTAATTTTTTGGGTAAGTAAATGGGAGTACGAATATGGTTAGAAAACAGAAAAAAAAAACTAGTTTAGCTAACATCTTTTTGGGTAATCTTTTATTTATATTAACTACTACCATGGTGACTTCTATGTACATGGGTTTGAGCACCTCAAGTGCTCTTATTTATTCAAACTTTCGTTTATAAAAAAAAAAAATGCAACCATATTAAATCAAAGTTCAATAATCAATACACCCTTCACACCCATGACCCATCACATACCCCTCTTTAGTTACCTCCCTTGTTTAGGATTTTCAAGCATATTATTCAAATATCTAACATCACTTCCAGCCACCAATATATAATGAATCAAATGGTTTTCTTTTGTACGATTATGAAATGCACCCATGATCTGGATTCCTTCCTGATATTGCCATATATTAAGCGAATTTGTTTGAACCGATAAAATGAAAAAGAGGACAAAAATCACGGGAGACAAAATGGAAAAGAAGAAAAGTGCTTTTACAAAATCTAATAAGCATTTCCGTTACAGTTTTTGTGAAGGGGAACTTTGCAAGCATCCCAAGCTTGTCAACCCCCCACAGCTAGCCAATAATGGAAAACTTATCACCAACAAATTCTAATTACTCAATTAGCTAACCAAAGTCAAACCACAAGCATTATACACAGTTGATGAGTTGAATGAATCCTACCCTATGATCATCAAATCAGGAAACCTGCTGCATTATTATTATACTATACATGCCATGCAGCTTCGTGCATGCTTTCCGTTTGAAAGCAATTATTGTTAAACTGCCCAAATCCATGAGGCAAATAATTTATTGGTGGTTTGGAATTCATCAATTCTTGTGCCTGCAGCTGCATTGCAACATCTGGAGGAGGAACCCAATTGTGGTTCTGATTGGAGTCATTATGACTGCTTTTTCTTTTCCTCTCTTTTTTCTTTGACGCATTTTTCTGGCGAAGAAAATATTTCTGAGCGTGGCTACCTACTTGAGCTCTGGTTCTTGATACCACACAATATCTTGCTATGCTTGTCCATTTTCCTTTGCCATATATTTCAATTCCAAGGAGAAATAACCTATATTTTCATATATAAAGAAAAACATATATATCCAATTAGTGTAGTGTAATAGAAATCAATGAATGAATGCATTAACAATAAAAAACTTTCAAAGATATATATAATACTTATGCTCCTCTTCCGTCCACGGCATCCTTTCCTTATTCGGAACGGGAGCCGGCGACGCTGGCGGCATGGCTGCACGGTGCACCTCCGCCACAGGCACTTCCACATGGTCGGAAAAGTTGACCGGCGACTCGACGAGACCGAAGAGATCCCTTCTGGCTTGTTGGCGGGTTGAGTCACGCCGTGATCAGACTTGAGATGCTGTCGTTGAGAATGATCAGACATGCTTCTTCTTCTTCTTTAATTTCTTCTGGTTTTGTTGAAAGTCTTTACTATATAGAGGTTCTGGTTTGCTCTCACAGATTCTTGAATCAGAGATTCTTTTTATTTATAAAATGAGGAATATGTAGATAAAATGAGGCTATTATTCCCCTTATAAAATGTAGATTCTACCAAGTTAGTTGGAAGCAAGTTACAAAGAAATAGACACAGCCCTCTAACTAGAGTTCGTTAAAACTGAAAGAAATTAAATCAGTTTTCTTCTAGTTCTTTTTTTAAATAAAAAAAAAATGTTATTTGATCTGAATATCAATGTGTACAGTTTTAATTATTTATTTTTATTTTTATTTTTTATTTTTTGTGTTCTTTTGGTCATTTCTTATAGGGTAATGGGTGAAAGATTAATTAGTCTCTTTGATGGAACCGAAGGCCAGTTTGTAACATCCTGTTTTTCCTATGCTTTCTGTAGTAGTAAATATATATTTAAATGTGTTTATTTTAGATTAAACTCAGAGGATGATTTTAATTAAACTAAAACCATTTTCTTGTGTTGTTGTATCACATGAAGTCAAAGTAAAATTTTCGGTTGAAAATTCAGACGGAAGCCGGTCTGCATTTTCATTGCCGGTACAAGTTTACTGTGCAGAAAACCTAATTTTGACCCATGAATGAGACAATTAGTATTTTTATTATGTTTCCTTCAACTTTGGTTATTTTGAAAAATTTCGTTCAAAAATAAAATAAAATATTTTATTCGAATGAAAACGTCGGAAGAATTACGATCAGAAATGCAACTGGGTACGAAATGGAGCAGATTAGGGAGCATAAAAAAAGTGAGAAGACATGATGGAAGAGGCTATGACACACTCCAAAAGTGCAGTCATCACACTCTTCAAATTATAATACTATTCTAATTCAAAAGTTATTTCTCTCTCTTCTTCATCCAATCAAGCATTAAACCACCAAGCTTGCTCAACAAGCCCTCCCTCTCTTCTCCCTTGGAGCCGTGGACTTCTCCCCCCTCTCTCTATATATCCCTCTCATTTTCACTTCATCATCTTCCTTCTTCAAACTCTATTAAACCTTCATCTTCTTTCTTTCTTTTAAAAGTTCAAGCTCTTAAAGCTTTAGTTTTTATTCATCTTTTCTACTTGAGTTCTTCATTAAAGTTTTTCCTTACACTAAGGGTAATGCTCTCATATGAATCTTTTTGCAAATTTCATCTTTTATTTCTTAGTTTACTTTATGTGTTCTTTATATGCTTTAAACTTCTAAAATGGTAGAAAACTCCTTTTGAGTTGAAACCACTTTCTATAGTCTTGTATTAACTTATATTTTCACATACTAAGAGGTTGTGTAAAACAAAAATCTCTACCTATCTCTTCCAATGAAGGCCGAATGCTTGCATTTGTGATCTAGGAAGTTTTTGTTTCAACTTTTGGAATATGATCATGTGTTTGAGTTTCTAACTATCCATTGATCTTAAATCTATAAATCTTGGAAGTTTTGATAGCTTGTTCCTATGATGGCCGAAAATATGAATAAGTATGCCTAGGATACTATGTTTCAACTTTCCAAGTATGATCATGGATTTAGAACTCTTAATACCTTGTGATTCTAAACCTAAGAGTTATTGTTAAACAAAGAATATTTTCCTCATCATCCTATGATGGCCGAAACTTAGAGTTTAGGTGCTAGGATGTTTGAGTTTTTATTTTTCCAAAATGTTCATGGACTTGAGCTTCATAAGATATATGGATGCTAAGTCTAAGAGATTGGAAAGTTTAAGGATTTCTAACTTGTTTATTATATGTTATTAAAACTAGGATGTATTACTTTCATTTTTTCCAAGATGATCATGGACTTGAGCTCCATAAGATATTTGGATGCTAAGTCTAAGAGATTGGAATGTTTAAGTTTCCATTGTTTCCCCAAAATGATCATGGACTTGAGCTCCATAAGATATTTGGATGCTTAGTCTAAGAGATTGGAAAGTTTAAAGATTTCTAGCCTATAAATCCTATGAAGGCTGAACCTAGAAGGTTATGGACCTAGGATACTTTGTTCTTATTTTTCCAAAATGATCATGGTTTTGAGCTCCTTAATACATATGGATGCTAAACCTAAGAGATTGGAAAGTTTAGTGAATGCTAGGCTAGTTTACTAGCCTTGGCCAAATACCCTAAGTTTATAACTTAGTGAGATTTTAATTCAACTTTGTTAAATGACCATCGTTTGTGAACTCCTAACACTTAAGGATCATAAATCCTTGAGTTGTATAATTTTCGGGAAACTCTAACCCTAAGAACTAGTCTTGGCCGAACCTATACCTTGCGGTTTAGTGTTCTTATTTGATTTTAACTTGTGATTTTGTGTTCATAACTTAGACTTCCATCGCGGAGGAAACAAGGACGTTCGTGCACTAGTGCAATAAGTGCTTTTTACGTCAGTTAAAATTGATTTTATACGTCAGAATATTTTCTGACGTTAATACAGCTGACGTTAATAGTTAATATTTTAACGTCAGTTGTTTAAACAACTGACTTTAAATATAAAACTATTAACGTCAGTTCTTTAACACAGCTGACGTTAATAGTCTCATCGTATATTTTATAAAATACTATTAACGCGGTTTGTTTGATACAATCGACGTTGATATATATATATATATATATATATATATATATATATATATATATATAAATTCAGTTTTAAAATATCACTCCCCTCAGCTATCCCTGCATTCAGTAAATATCCCAGTAACACAGAATATCACACACATTACAGAATTGCAAACACTACCCTTAAATTTCAATATTAACAAAAAGAAAAGAAATATACAAAGGAACAATGGGGGACTTAAAACCAAAACCCATGTATAGGAAAAACATAACTATCTACAAGTATATATATATAAATTTTAGTCTCTAATGTCTAAAAACAAAACTACCAATCTAAGTATATATATATACATGTTATTAATTAGTTTCTAAAGTCTAACAAAAAAACTATTCATCTAAGTATTGCGGAGGTATCTTGTCAATTCCTTTTTCAGCCGCATACTTGAAGAAGAATTCTTCTAAGCGCATCCTCAAGTCTTTAAACTCATCTTTTTGAAGAGGCGATTGGTCGTTAAATGCCTACACACGTTCAAATAATAACAATAACATTAACGCAAGTCATCACCAAAACTATAATATATAATTTAACAAGTTGTTTAAATATTACCTTCTTCCATCCATTCGTAATAGATGCGGAGACTATGTTCAACATATGAAGCATCACATAATAGCCGCACGACCACCCGTCAGGTTGAAATCGAGACTACAAACAAAATTAATTTCAATGTCAGTTAAATATACATATAAATTAGTAATTATAATATTAATTATTTGATAAATAAACTACCAAACCTTGAGGATGATCCAGTCAGGATTTCCTTTAGCCCTAGATGTCCTACTTCTCCCGTTGGCGCAACTTATGCTACTCGCCTTCAGCGCGCTATCATAAACAAATAATCATGTCAATTAACAAATTCATATATCATGTGTGTAATAAACTAAAAACAAATGATATTAAAACTTAAATTAAATTTAAGATTAGTTACTTACGTATTTATCGCTTCCACCACCTCCTCGTGGCGGGTTTTGGTGGAGAGAGCACAAGAATATGACAGTATGCCTAGACGGGTGAAGTACGAACAACTGCCAATGGTTATTCATACAGTAGGGAGCCAGATATAATTCTTTCAGATTGTCTCCCATCAAGTTCCCTATGTATTTACTAAATGCATCGGCAAAGAAAGAATTGGGGCACAAGGATTGACGGATCTAAGAAGCCGAAACCGATGCAACGCCTCTTATCAAGCGTAAGACGGTGGAGATACCTAAGATATGAAATGGTGTGGATGTTAATTATATAATATATATATATATATATATATTGAAAATAAAATAAATTATTAAATGGAAAATACCAAAAATAAATAAGTTATAAAATTAATATTAACTTACGTGCACCAGAGACTCAAAACCGTGCTGGCCATCCAGACGTTATCTCTGCAGCGCGTGCCGAGATCTTCACCACGAAAGGAAAATATCCTCTGTTGATTTGGGCGTGCCATCCATCCATCGTGCTCCAATGGACATTCAAAAATCTCAAACGCATAATCCTCACCAAGTGAGAACAAACGAGTGACAGTGACAATGACACACCGAAGTCGACTTGGCCTTCAATTTAGGAAAAATAAAATAGATAAGTTGTTGATAATTAAAAAAAACACAAGTAATTATTTGACTAATTTGGACTTTAATAATGAATACATACCTTTGTTAACATTTCGAGCTCACGTCGTTTGAAGTCCAACTCAAGCTCATGGCGTTGGACTTCCAACTCTCGCTCTCTAGCTGCCAACTCATCGTCCTCCACATGTGCCCTACTATAACTCTTTTTTGTGCTCACATGTGAAGGGTTGGCATGCCCTGCGGTGTCCTGGGATGAACCGACGGAGGAAAGCTCTCTAGCAAGCACCTGCTTGAATTCTGGGTTGGATAGTAAGCTTTGCATCAGATGCATTGTAATAGCAGGGTTGGAGATGAGCTGCTGAGTCATGTCATCCAACATTGATGCTTCATCGACCACCCGCTTTCGTACCACCCGCTTTCGTGAAGCAGACTTGCCATAATATTCTTTGATGGTCACATTCCCAGGAACACCGATAACCCGACCAGGATGGTCTTTCTTTCCTAGAGCAGTCATCAAGACGTCTCGCCGTCCAGAAGGGACGAATGAGCCCTGCTGGGAGGATTGTGCTTTAAGATCCATCTACAATGAAAAAATGAAAAAACGTGCAAGTGAAAAGTGTTAAAAATATCTATACAAATATCAATTGAAATGAAGTTAATTATTTACTTACAATCTTATCTGCCACTTCGTGAGTGGCATCAACTTTAAAAGATCCCGTCTTTGTCATGCGGCCGGCTAACCAGACATCCTCGCGGTCGATGTCCGACGGAGGACTTAATGGTGTGCCCTCAGGCACCTCTCCTCTTTCTATCCTAGCAGAGTGCTCTTCCTGCTTCACCCTCAGCCTATCCGCCATCATCTCCTCGATCCGAGTCTCATACCCACCCTGAGACATGGTGTGGAGGTGGACGTTCTTCGTCTGATTCTGCCGACCCTTCTCCACCTTAGCCTATTCAAATAAAAACACATAATTAAATACAGTTAAATGATCTATAAGAAGCATACAAAATTAACTTAATCAACCAACCTGAAATTCTCCATCCTGTTGACTCTTAGCAAACATATCCCAAGTATCCTGATCAATCCAGGGATAATCCGATAACATTTTATCAAGCCGCTTCTTCCCAGATACATAGTACCTGGTAAGATCATGCTTGAACCCATTCCAACACTTTGATGCCATTTTCATACATTTGTTACGATGATCCTCGTCATTCGGCACAGTCCAAGCTACCTACACATTAAATACATAACAACTGGATGGATTATAACTCGGATAATTATATAATAATGTAAATCAAAAGAATGTAAAGGTAAAATACCGCGACAGCCTCCCAAATCTGATCCTTAACGTTCTGTGGAACGTCATTCCAGTGGTTGTAGTTGATGCTAATGTGCTGCTTTCCTTGTAGAAACACCCACTTTTTAAATTCTTTAGCTCGGGGTCCATGGGGATTTAGATTAGCATTGAAGGACACCTCAAGCTTCTGTCCGCTTTGCCTGGCCTTCTCTAGTTTCTTCAAAGTCGTGGCTCCTCTACCCCGTTTCCTATGAGCCTGTGATATCTGTATGGACAAAAAAATGATAAAATAGAGGGTTGTAACATTATAAACTTACATTAAAAAGAAGGACTAAAGATAGTATATAACATGTAAACTTATAGTGTCCTCCCGTGCATGTGGGCCATCCGACTGATCCATATGTATGCCTGTTCAGAAACAATATATATTTATTAACATAGGTTATAACTAAAAATAAATACAGAAGTATAAATAAAAATAAATGTATACTAAGTTTAAACTACCTATATCAACATCCCTTCATGATGATCATCACGAGTGGCATGTACATCGTCCACCTGTGTCTCCTCGATTATAGTAGGCATGTTTGTTGAAAAAGAAGGACTCTCAGGAATATCAAGATTTGAATCTTGATTTTCATCACTACCATTATACATGCTTTTTCCTTGGAGAACCACGAACAACCTTTTTCTAGAAGGATCAGTGATGTAGAACACTTGTTTTGCTTTGGAAGCCATTATGAAAGACTCATTTATATTGTCGCAACCAGAAATTACGGCAGGGACAACGATAAAAAGAGATTTTAAGGAAAAGTAGAGTCGCCACCAATTTTATTTAACTTAGGAAAAATTGGAAAACCCTAGAAAAAAAAAACGGTCTTTGAAACCAAGCCGAGTTCGGGAGTCGGTTACGAGTAGGGAAGGTGTTAAGCACCTTACATCGCCCATCCTACAAATGACACATTGAATTAATCGTGCAAAATTAAATTATTTATTTGTTTACCCCAAAAATATTTGCAAGGAAGGATTTGTTTATTTATTAATATTTATTTTTATGTTTCTTTATTGTTTTTTATTTATTTATTTTATTAAAAAAAAGATATATTATTGATAAATCCTAAATGAGGTTGAACACGGCACGTAAGTCCATAGGGCAACCTTAAAGCTAGGGGATTGAGCATGACAATTGTCATAGAGAAATCCAAATACATTAAATGAATTACTAATTAATTATCCACATTAAATAAATTAAACAAAAAAAAAAAGAACAAAAATAAAGGAAAAATTAATTTTGGCTCGACGAGATGATTGATCCCGCTCCTACGTATTCCCTGCTTCGATGGGGAAACTCAAAGCCACGTAGTTCTTGTAGAAAATATTTTGATTGTTGTTTTTTTTATTTTTATGAAAAAAATTTTATTTTATTTATTTATTTTTAAAAAAAGGGTTTTTCTTTTTATCGAAAACTCCTAAACGAGATAGAACATGGCAGATGCGTCCACTGAGCTATCTCATGTCTAAGGAATTGAGTGTGAAAACTCTCGCAAAGCAATCCCAAAATTGTTTTTTTTAATGTTTCTTTTTTTTTACTTCATTCTATTTTGTTTATTTCAACAAGAAGATCAAATCTAGTTTCATACACTTTTGATTAGCCCAGTTCTTTTTTTTTAAAAAAAATCATGTTAAACCCACCTAGTTTGGGCTCAAGTCCAATAACTAATCCAAAATAATTATCCAGAAATAAATAAAAAGAGATAATAAAACAAAAATAAGGAAAACAAAAGCTACTAAAACCCTATCAGGACAGACATAAAAAATAAGACATTGCAAAGTCCTCTTCTACCTCCCTTCTACCTGCGTGCGGGAGAACAGAGAAAGGGATAGTGACGCGGCGGCTTGGATCGGGAGCCTTGAATGGAGGCCGGCGCGGTGGAGCAGGCGTGGTGGCAAGCGCTGCTGTTCCTTGGAGCTGTACAAGGAGGAGCCTTGGCACGACGACTCCGACGCTAGTTGAAGCGGTGAGAAGAGAGGAGCGAGTGAGAAAGCTTCCCTCCTCTGAAACGTCAAGGTGGGTGAGTGAAAAATCAAACGATGAGGCGACCTCCTCCAGTGACCGCGACGCGCGATCAGTGCGGTGGGACGGTGGTTCTGTTTCACGGGTTGACTGCTCTGGGACGATGGCGGCTTGGGGTTGGCAATGGTTCTGGTCGGTTGGGGGTTGGCTGGTGATGGTGGTGGTTGTTGTTGCCTCTGAGAAATTTTTTTGTGTAAAGGGTTCTTCTCTCTATCCTCCAATCTGTTGCCGTGTGGGTATCTCTTCTCCCCTTTTTGATGTTCCCCTGTTGTGATTTTATAAGCTAAATTGATATGGTTTTGATCCTAAAAGTCTGCTAGAGATTAAAGATTTTATCTCAGATTTAAAATGGAGCCAAAATTGCTAAATCATATCTGCCAAAACTAAGAGATTTGCCCATAAATTCAAATTCAAAATGAATAGGTTGCTGGGTTTGTTGGAAAGGGATGAAATGGAGTTTTTATTTTCTTTTCAGATTTTTATTTTATTATTTTTTTGATTTTTCTTTTTCTTTTCTTTTTTTTAGTGAAGACTAAGAGACCCGGTCAAAATGGGGTGTTCACAGTTGCCCCTCTTTACTTGTTCATTACTAGAATACATGAAGAAAGAACGATTTTTCCATGTGGTAATAGTAAGGAACTAGTAAAGAAAATGAACTCACATTTTGGCCGGGATGGGAAATATGCTGGAGAAAATTAAGCCTTAGAGCTTTGAAAATAAAAGTGACAGTGGGCCTCAAATCCCAAGTATAAAATTAGCAGTGAGCCTCAGAGCTCGAAAAATTAATTTGCAGCAGGCCTCAGATCCCAAAAATAAATTTGCAGTAAGCCTCGGAGTTCGAAAAAATAAAATTGCAGTGGGCCTCAGATCCCAAAAATAAATTTGCAGTGAGCCTCAGAGCTCGAAAAAATAAAATTACAGTGGGCCTCATACCCCAAAAATAAATTAGTAGTGAGCCTCGGAGCTCGAAAGATAAAATGCAGTGGGTCTCAGATCCCAAAAATAAATTTACAGTGAGCCTCGGAGCTCGAAAAATAAATTGCGGTGGGCCTCATATCCCAAAAATAAATTTACAGTGAGCCTCAGAGCTCAAAAAAATAAAATTGCAGTGGGCCTCAGATCCCAAAAATAAATTTGCGGTGAGCCTCAGAGCTCGAAAAATAAAATTGTAGTGGGTCTCAGATCCCAAACATAAATTTGCAGTGAGCCTCAGAGCTCGAAAAAATAAAATTGCAGTGGGCCTCAGATCCCAAAAATACAATGCAGTGAGCCTCAGAGCTCGAAAACGGTGAGCCTCAGAGCTCGAAAAATAAAATTGCAGTGGGCCTCAGATCCCAAAAATAAAATGCAGTGAGCCTCAGAGCTCGAAAAATAAATTGCAGTGAGCCTCAGATCCCAAAAATAAAGTGCAGTGAGCCTCAGAGGTCGAAAAATAAATTGCAGTGGGCCTCAGATCCCAAAAATAAAGTGCAGTGAGCCTCAGGGCTCGGAAAATAAATTGCAGTGGGCCTCAGATCCCAAAAATAAAGTGCAGTGAGCCTCAGAGCTCGAAAAATAAATTACAGTGGGCCTCAGATCCCAAAAATAAAGTGCAGTGAGCCTCAGAGCTCGGAAAATAAATTGCAGTGGGCCTTAGATCCCGGAAATAAAATGATGGTAATTTGCTTTCTCTTAAAAACTTTTCTTTTACCTTTGTCTCGATTACAATCGAACCACACGCTCCATTAAAAGACTTCGACCAATCAAACCTTTGTTTATCCACAACTCTGAGTCAGTGTCTTTCGACTTGAGGGGCTTCTTTTACAAAGCAGTGGAAACACATAGAGCGATTATTTCCTTCAAGACTAGGACTCGTGGAGACTTTCATTATTGCTTTCCTTTTCTCCTCATTGTGCACCGTTATCTTTCTTATTGACTTTGAAATACTGGGCTTTCTTTGGTTCAAACCATTCGTTGAAGTAACCATTAGAATTATCCAATCATACTATCAAACTTAAATTTACTTAAATTGAGACACGATTTCAATGCGCAAGCATGATTTAAGCACAATAGGGAGAAATGGATGAATGAAATCCTTGCCTTAATATGAGAATTTACATTGCACACAAGGAAATTGGAAAGAAAAAGCAGAAATACAAAGGGGTGTATGGGAATTTGTACGAAAAGGGATAATGGAAAGAAAACCGCATAAAAATTTGCCCCAGTATTGGTTCCTTGATCCTCTTAACTGATTCCCAGCAACTGTTTGACGTCGCAGATCCTGGTCTCAGCTTCCACATTCATCCTTTCATTAACATTTCAATGATTTTCTTTGCCCCATTGTAGCCAGTCACAAACAAAATTGTCCCAGTGTAGCAAGTTATGAGCAAAACTCCCAGCGTGGTGGATATTGAGATATCTCTTAAACTGCCCTTGCGGGTTTTCAGCATAAGATTCAGCTTCTTTGTCCTAATTTTTGCTTAGGTCGCCCTTTCGGGTTTTCAACCTAACGGACTTCTCTCTCTCTCTCTATTTCTCTTCTTTTTTTTCTTTTTTTTATGCCCTAACTTTTGCTTAGGTCGCCCTCGCGGGTTTTCAACCTAACGGACTTCTTTTACTTTATTTTATTTATGCCCTAACTTTTGCTTAGGTCGCCCTCACGGGTTTTCGACCTAACGGGCTCCCCCCCCTCCCCCCCTTTTTCTTCTTCTTCTTTGTTTTTTTTTATATCAGGCATAGAACTTTTTCACGACATAAGAGTTTACAGGTCTCGGCAGCTCTCGTCCATTTTCATCTGTTAGGACCAATGCTCCGCCTGAGTATGCCTGCTTTACTATATATGGCCCTTCATAATTGGGTGCCCATTTTCCTCGGGCATCTTCTTGGTTGGGAAGCATTTTCTTTAACACCAAATCACCTGGTTGAAACTCTCTATGGCGGACTTTCTTATTAAAGGCTTTGGCCATCCTTCTCTGATATAGTTGTCCATGACAAAGGGCCACCAGTCTTTTTTCCTCGATCATGTTTAACTGATCATATCGAGCTTTGACCCATTCTGATTCTTCCAAGTCAGCTTCCATCAGCACTCTTAATGAAGGGATTTCAACCTCTATAGGAGAAACAACCTCCATTCCATACACCAATGAGAAAGGCGTTGCCCCGGTACTTGATCGTATATTGGTACGATACGCATGCAAGGCGTATGGCAACATTTCATGCCAATCCTTATAATTTACAACCATTTTAGCATCAATTTTCTTGACATTCTTGTTGGCTGCTTCTACCGCCCCGTTTATCTAAGGTCTATATGGGGTGGAATTATGGTGCTTGATTGTAAAAGTCTCTAATAACTTCTTTACGTCCACCCCATTAAGATTGGCAGCATTGTCTGTAATGATTCTTTCTGGTATTCCATAGCGACAAATAATATCTCTTTTCAGGAACTTGGTAAACACCTTCTGAGTTATATTGCCATATGATGCTGCTTCTACCCACTTAGTGAAGTAATCTATTACAACCAGGATGAAGCGATGTCCGTTTGAAGCCTTGGGATTGATTGGTCCAATGACGTCTATTCCCCACATAGAAAATGGCCATGGAGACACCAGATTGTGTAGTTGGAACGGTGGAGCTTTGATCTGATCTGCATATATTTGGCATTTATGGCATTTTCGGACATACTCCAGACAATCGGCTTCCATTGTTAGCCAATAGTGACCATTTCGTAGGATCTTGCGTGCCATCATGTGACCATTGGCATGCGTTCCACATATCCCTTCGTGAACTTCTGTCATGATAATCCGAGCTTCACGAGCATCAACACATCTTATGAGGACCCCATCATAGTTCCTCTTATATAGAACTTCGCCATCTAAGTAAAAGGACATTGATAATCTATGAACCGTCCTCTTGTTTATTTCATTTGCTCCAGCTGGGTACGTTCTATTCTTCATATATTACTTGATGTCGTGATACCAAGGATTACCATCGAGCTCTTCTTCCACATGTGCACAGTATGCTGGCTCATCTTGTACCTTCACTTGAATAGGCCGGACGGTGGTATGGAGACCCAGCTTGGTCATAGCGGCTAATGTGGCTAAAGCATCCGCAAATTGATTCTTGTCTCGAGTCAAGTGCGAGAAAGTAATCTCATCAAACTTCGCAACCAACTGAGTCAAGTATTTCTGATACGGGATAAGCTTGGGATATTTAGTTTGCCATTCGCCGTTGACTTGATAAATGATTAAGGCTGCATCTCCAAAGACTTTTAGCTGTTTTATTCCAAGACCGATTGCTGCTTGTAATCCACTTGCACATGCTTCATACTCAGCAATATTGTTGGTGCATTCGAATTCGAGCTTAACAGCCACTGGGTATTGCTTGCCCTCCGAAGAGACAACCACCGCTCCTATGCCTCTTCCATGCATATTAACTGCTCCATCAAAATACATCTTCCACATATCATCTTCCTCTGTTTCACCTTCTTCTAATGACAGTATCTCTCCATCAGGGAAGTCGGATATAATTGGCTGTCCTCCCTCAATAGGGTTTTCAGCTAAGTGATCAGCAATTGCACTTCCCTTAACGGATTTCCGGGTCACATACTTATTATCGAATTCTGATAATATCATTTGCCACTTTGAGACCCTTAATGATATGTGAGGACTTTCAAAGATGTACTTCAAAGGGTCCATTCGAGAGATTAACCAAGTGGTGTAGTATAACATGTATTGCCTGAGTCTCTTGGAGGTCCATACCAATGCGCAACAAGTCTTCTCAATTGCCATGTATCGAGCTTCGCAGCCATTAAACTTCTTGCTTAGATAGTAAATTGCATGTTCTCTCTTGCCAGACTCATCATATTGCCCCAACATTGCCCCCATTGAGGTTGGGAGGATCGTGAGATACAGTATCAAAGGACGACCTTGAGTGGGCGGCACCAACACTGGTTGGTTTAATAGGTATGCCTTTATTTTGTCAAAGGCTTCCTGACATTCCTCATTCCATCTTCCCGGATTATTCTTCTTTAATAGCTTAAAAATAGGCTCACACGTGCTTGTCAAGTTAGCAATGAATCGGGCAATGTAATTTAATCTCCCTAGAAAACCCCTTACTTATCGTTCATTCTTGGGAGCTGGCATGTCCCTGATCGCCTTTGCCTTTTCCGGCTGCACCTGTATTCCTTCCCTGTTGACCACAAAACCCAACAATTTCCCGGTTGAGGCTCCAAACACACATTTCGTGGGATTGAGTCTCAGATTGTACTTCCTTAATCTCTCAAATAACTTATGCAAAACTGCTACATGACTTTCCCCCTCCTTAGACTTAGCCACTATGTCATCAACATATACCTCTATTTCCTTGTGCATCATATCGTGGAACAATGCTACCATAGCACGCTGGTAGGTGGCTCCGGCATTCTTCAGCCCAAAAGGCATTACTCTGTAACAAAAAGTTCCCCAAGGGGTGATGAAAGTCGTCTTCTCTTTTTCGTCGACGTCCATGAGAATCTGATTGTATCCCGAATACCCATCCATGAAAGAGAATCTGTGGTTCCTTCTTTCATGCTTTGTCTACAAGGACATCAATATGAGGCAATGGGAAGTCATCCTTCGGACTTGCTTTGTTCAAATCTCTGTAATCCACACACATTCTTACTTTTCCATCCTTCTTTGGTACTGGTACGACATTAGCGACCCACTCTGGGTGTCTCGACACTTCCACAAACCCAACTTCTAACTGCTTAGTTACCTCTTCTTTGATCTTTAGTGACATATCCGGATGCATCCTCCTCAACCTTTGTTTCTTCACCACCGTATCTGGGTACAATGGGATTTTATGTGATGCTATCTCTGGATCCAATCCTGGCATATCTTTGTAGGACCATGCAAACACATCAAGGTACTCCTTAAATAGCGCGACCATTTCTGCACGTTCTGGATTATCCACTATTTTCAACTCCTTCTTGTCTTCCTCGGTCCCCATATTAATCACTTCTATAACTTCATCATTTGCAGTGAACCCATTTTCTGAGCGCTCTATTGACTTTGTAAATTCCTCAATGGCCTCTTCTTCCTCACTAATCCCAGAATCGTCTTCATCAACAGTCGCTAGGGAATCAGTAAATGAGGTTTCAAGGTTCCTTTTGTGAGACAAACCTTCGACAGTGGTGAGGTTTCTGAAAGAAGATGTTTGAAACAAGAGAAATATAGGCAAGGATATTATTCAAGAAATGAAACGCAATTGATACAAGATGAAGGGTAGGGAAAGGAAGACATCAAGAAAAATGCTGAAAAATCATACTAACTCATTTTATTCATTTCTCAACCAAAGTAAACATCAGTTTATACGAGATACAAAAAGATAATTACTTCATGGAAATAACATCAACAAATGGTTCAGACTGCCAATTGCCAAGGACCTCATTGTCAGCAGAGAGATAAATAACAGGGTTTCTTGCTTGCTCCTCTTCAAGTGCACTGATAGTAAAATGAGGGGAAGTCGACTTTTTTGGCGAGATCACTTCAGTTGATGCTGAGAAAGTATCTGTCAAGTGAGGGATATAATCAAATTCCTTTCTTTCTTCTTTCTTGCCTCTGAGAGTCAGGTACTTCATATCTTCTGCTAGAGAAGGATTGTATCCTAGCCCATGTCTTCCATCTCTTGTAACTGCTGTGATCGGTTGAGGGATCCCTTGGAGGCTTGCCCCTAGACCTCTTCCTTTCTGATACCCGTTCCTTTCCATTATACGGACCGCCACTTCATTCACATTTTGCATTGGTAGCTCCTCCTTCTTGTTCTCTGGCTTAAGGATTTCAAAACTACATAGGGAATCATCCTCGACTTGCTCTGCACTTTCTACGTATGGTACCGAAACAGGATTTGAAAGCATGATTTCCTCTTCGCCGCGGATGGTAATTACAGCCCCATCCTGAATATATTTCAGACACTGATGCAATGTTGATGGAACAACACCAGCTTCATGAATCCAAGGCCTTCCTAGGAGCATGGTATAAGCTGGATGGATCTCCATGACTTGAAAGAGGACACGAAAACAACCAGGACCTACTTCGAGGGGCAGAGTTATTTCCCCTAAGATCCCTCTCGCTGTCCCATCAAAGGCTCGCACAATCATCTCTTGGGGTGTCAAATCCGTCAAGCCTATGTTTAGTTGCTCTAGAGTGGACAACGGAATCACATTCAATGCCGAGACACCATCTATAAGCACCTTCGCAATCACAAATCCTTTGCACCTTAGGGTAATGTGGAGTGCCTTAGGACTACCTCTAAATTTGAAAAACACCTCATCTTCCGAGAAATGGATCATGGTTATCCGCCTCACCGGATCCACCATGTTTACTACATTCTCTGGCGTGACGTCGCGATTAACATAAGCTTCATTCAACACCTCCAATAATGCCTTACGATGCATTTCTGATGTGAGGACAAGCGACAAAAGCGAAATTCTTGCCAGTGTTTTCTTCAACTGCTCTATCACATCGTATTCACTTTGTTTCATGATCTTCAGAAACTCTTCCTCTTCTTCTTCATTCTCTTTTCCTTCATTTTTGGTATTCTTCCTTGCTTCTTCTTCTACCGGGTCATAGCATCGCCCACTCTTTGTGATGCCTCCAATTCTCACAACATTAGTAACCTGGGCCTTCAAAGTTTCTCCTGCCCCTCCTACTAGCTCAACTTTCTGTTCATAATTCCAGGGTACAACGTGCGTATCATTATAGGAAAAAGGAGTTGGCTTTGTCACCTTTACAATCACTTTTTCTGGAGCCGGCACATCATTCATAGGTGGTATCCGGAGCACAACTTTTTCAACCACACTAACTTCTTCAGTTGTACCTCGCCTAGCTTGGATCACCCCCCAGGTAAGTAATCCTTGGACTCGGACCTTAAAGTCCCAACAAGTTTCGATATCATGCCCTACCTGCCCATGATGATAATCACAACTTAAATAACCATCATACTTCTCTTTTTCTCCAATCAGCTTCATTGATGCAACAATATCATATCCTGCTTTCTTGAGCCCTGCGAATACTTCTTGCATCGGGGTTCGCAATTCCAAAACCTTCTTGACTTGAGGCCCTCTCACTTCCAAGTTATTCACGCTATTTCCCGCATTATGGTTTGGGATTGGGTTATTAACAATGCTAGGCCCAGAATCTTCTTCGAAACCCAATCTTCCACAAGCAATCAATTTTCTTACTGCTGTCTTGAAGGCCTCACATTCTTCAATGGAATGCCCCAGGGCATCCATGTGATACTTGCAAGTCAAGTTTGGATTGTACCAAGCAGGGAAATGTGGTTCCATAGGCCGTACAGGGTTTCCAGCGATTAGGTGACGATCAAATAGTTGTTTGAACAAATCTGCATTGGAGATAGACAGTCTTGGGAAAGGAGGCAGATTTTGATATTGGGGACGTCCCTGATTTGGAAAATTTGACCGAGGTCGATGGTAGGTTGGATGGGTTTGTTGAGGTGCATGTGGATAATGAGTATATGTTGGGAGAGTGGGGTTGTATGGTTGAGGGGTAGGGATGTTATTTATTTGGTTTTGTGGCTGGGTGATGGTTGGCGAGGCATGTTGAGGTGGGTAAAATGGTGTTTGGGTCTGATATGGTGCTTGGTACCTTGGGTATGAAGGGACATGTCGAGGTCCAAAGTTTGGATGGTGTTGCACATAATTTGCTTCTGCTTCTTTCTTATTGGGCTGGAACCCCTTCTTGGATGCACTGCCTTCCATGTCAGTTGACAACTTCCCGGCTCTGGCTAGGATTTCAATTCTTTCCCCTGCCGCAATCAAGTCAGAGAAATCCCTATAAGCTACTCCTGCCATTGCTCCGATAAAGGGGGATCCCAGGGTTCCCAAAAAGTATGAGCACATTTTGGACAACATCAGCGGCGGCCGAACCTGAGCAGCCAAACTCCTCCACCTTTGTGCATACTGTTTGAAGGATTCATCACTCTTCTTCTGCATTGTAGTCAACTGTTCACGGGTTGGAGCTATGTCCAAATTGAATTTGTATTGATCCATGAACAAATCGGCTAATTCTGTCCACTGAGAGATCTTAGAATGGTCTAACTGAAGGTACCACTCTAGTGCGATTCCGGTCAAACTTTCATGGAAAAAACCAATGAGGAACTTGTCATCATTAGACCAGATGGCCATTTTGGTGGCATAGCTAATCAAATGGAATCGTGGGTTCCCACTTCTGTCATATTTGGAAAAATCAGGAATTTTGAAATCCTTTGGAATCACGACATTTGTGGCAGGACAAAGTTCTTCAATCTTGAGAAGGCCATAAGCATTTGAGCCCTTGATATCTTTTATTTGTTCTTCTACCTTCTCCATCCACTCTTCCTTCATCTTATCGGGTCCAAACTGGACTCCTCTTGATTGTTCAGGAATGAATGCATGGGGTTTTTCTCATGTGTAGCCAGCAGCCTCATGATACACATTCTCGATGGGGCGATATCCTTCCCCGATGGGGATTACTATGGGTTCCGTGTAACCCGACATTCCCTGAGTAAAGCTATGGTTTATTGGCGCCGTCACCATGGAGAGGGCCGACTGTACGCTCACATGTGGGTCATCTTCGTTTCCACTTCTATTTACGCTAAGCCTGCTAAGAGATTCCCTCATATCCTGTAGTATGGCCTCCAACCTTGCTTGAGTTTCAGAGATTTCAGTCACCCTTCCCCTCACTTCGTCTACTTCTAAACTCAAGTTCCTTCCTGTCTCAGGATTGTTGGCAGCCATCCTGGTCCGGTATCTTGTGTTGTAAACTCGGGTTTGATTGGTACTGTCTTTCTTAGGTCGCGCAATGATTCTCGAACCCTCAGATTCGTGTTTTTAGCTTTGTTTAAAAAATCATCAATTATTATTATTATTATTAAAAGAAAGATAAAAGTATGCTTCGAAAAACCATGAATTCTTTCTTTTGCAAAGGAAATACCATTTTTGTAGCAAGCAACTTAACCCCGACACATAACTCTAGGGGCACGTCCCCCTTAGGTTAATGCGTGGTTGATGACAAATCCATGGGGACATGTGTCCCTCAATAGACAACATCATTCACTAGCAATGCAATCATACAGGCCTACTTGCAACACACCATAAGATAGAGCAGAATTTATTGATGGATGTAACCCCTAAAAAAAAGCTTTTATTTCTTTGAAGAGAAAAAACAATGTCTCCCATCTAACAGAATTACATCAAAAGTTTTAAAGTCTTCCTTTTGAACCCGCTAGCAAGACCCCTACAATACTTCATGAAGCGAGCTATTTTTGGAGGTATTGTAGATCCGTCATTCACGCGAGTTTGGACTAGTGCTTCCTCGAGGTGACCTACAAATTGATAGGTATGGTATTGCAAACTTCGTGAGAGGTGTTCATATCTTTTCTTCCAAGCATCTCTGTCAGCCTTCAAATCTTTTGCCACGGATTCCCAGTTCTCTAACCATTCTTCCTGTTGTCTGATCTCATCCTCATATTGTTTTTTCTCCCTCTCGAACATCCGGAGCCTCATCCACAACTGCTGCTCTTTCTCTTGCAATTTTTTCAATGATTCGCGTATAGTCGCAAATGCATTCCATCCTTCATCAGAGTAGTGCTCAGCATGAGTTAAGGCTTCTTGTAGAGATCCTATGCTTTCCTCCAACATCTGCATTCTCTGAACGTGCACTTCGATTTTTGCCCCCAAGTCTTCTTTTTCTTTGAAGATTTGTGCCAACACCCTTTTTTGATCCTTTATCCTTGCTAGTAATCCTTGAACTTTTGACTCTTTCATATTCCCCTTCCTTGCCCTCTTTGCTGGAGCTGCGGCTTCATATGCATCGGCACATTCATCTTTCAAATGTTCTATCCTCATGTTTAACTTCTGGATTTGGTGTTGGAGCGCGTCGATGGTGATTTAATCTGTTTCATTCTTTTCCTCTAGCACTCTCATCTGGGCCATCATAACCTCAATCCTCTTTAACATTTCTGCTTCCATTTGCTGATTTTCATCTTCATGCGAGATTGGTCTCGAAATAACACGGTTGTCTTTCCTTGCTTTCCTCCATGCCTCGTAGTTTTTAGTATGAGAAATAATTTGTCTTCCCAACTCATTGGATCCCAGTACCCGGATGTTGCTCCAGGAGGATCTAACAGCTATTGTTGTATTCTTGACAACCTCGCATTCTTGATATAAGAACAAAATTCCACCTAACACTTCTTCAAGTGGTTCCTGTTGAGTCCACTTCAATTGTCGAATCACAAGTGCCGGAGAATATGACACGCAACCCCTTGGTCCCATCAAAGGAATATTCGAGAAATTCCCACAACTGAAGATGACTGTATTTCCTTTATACCAAGGACAGATCCAGCAAAAAGCTTTCGAATCAACCTTATCAAATTCTTGTCTCCATTCATTGGGTTTGTGCGGCTTTATCGGAATGTGATGGAATCTCCTCAAAGGGTCATCAATCCCACTAACATAATTTCGAGCATACATGTGAGTCACGACCCAAACATACAACATTTGTGCACAACATCGTAATTTGCCTTGTTGATTTTCATGGCAAACTTGCAATGATAGGAAAGTTTCTGCCAAAATCGCGGGAACAGAGTTTACATTATATTCTTCGACCTTGTAGTAGACATCCAAGGCTGCGTAATCCACCATGTCTGGTATAAAGGGGAAAAGCACCAGCCCATAAATGGTTAAAGCTAACACCCGCTTGAAGATAACCCAATTATTTTGTCGTGCTAGCTCCTGGAGATAAACTTCAAGGAATCTTCGCCTCAGACCTCTGACAGCTCCTTTTTCCATTTTGTCTGATGGCTTCGGTAGAATTTCCAACAACTCTGCAACCTTCCCATCACTAACATATTGGCCATAATAGAGATAAACACGAGACTCCCTTGGAAGAGGCATCCGTAGCATGTATGCATTTTCTTCTATAGTCGGTGGCATATCCAAATTTGGCAACTCGAAACACCTCAAATTCGGGTTCCAATATTGGGCCAAAGCACTCAAGCCCGAAGCATCTACATGTATGTGTAACAAGTCCAAAATCTTCCCATACTTGCTTGCAAACTCTGAACACACTTCTTTTGGCATCAAGCGACTGATTTCCATTAAAGTCTTCACATCATTGATTTTCACGTCAATCCTAATATTCTTCTTCAGGCCAATTGCATTGCTAGAGTTAGACATTTTCGTTCCCTGCTACACAGATAGCGTCTTTCCTCCACAAAAGAGAATCACCTAAAAAAATATACATATTATTTTTTACAAAAAGTAAAAAGGTAAAAAAATAAATAAAAATAAAATAAATAATAAATTAAAGCAAAATATACATATATATAATATGTATTTTATTTATTTATTAACCATTTGTTAAAACACGAAGGGAAATGAAGTAAAAATGAATAAATAAGTAAATAGATAGAAAAACATAAGGGAGATATGGTACGCCTCCAAGTGTCTTAAGAGGTAGGGCCTAATCAAGGGTACCTATGATGGCAACTTCTAAGTCGAGCGGCCACTAAGTCAATTTAGGAGTATAAACTTTAGGATGGGTCTAGACTTCTAAAGGTCATGGTCCCCAGATTGCCCTTGTCAAGGACCTAGTTCATGAACCTAATCACAAGTAGGGATAAACCCTCCAGGACGATTAGTCCATGACACTAGTAACAATTCGAGTGGTGAGTCAACAAATATCAGAGAGGCACTAGGCCTTCAATGATAATGCCGAGTCACCGCCTAATCCTTAAGATCCCACAAGCTCGGGTATAGAGCTGAAAGTGTGTGAAAATGGGTGTCGGTGTTGTGTGTGTAGGAGGCATACAAACCTGTACAATCCAAAACTACTTGAACCTGAAAGACAAGCAAACAACAAATACCATGGTCTTCTATCCTAGTGTAAAAATGATTATTAAAGCAAAAAGGAAAAAATAAAATAAAATAAAAATAAAGATAAAAATTAAAAATAAATAAATAAATAAATAAAATAAAAGAAACAATAAAAAGGGGTAAACAATAAATACCAAAATGCACAACTCATTACTTAGGCTTGACTCTCGAAAGTTCCCAAGTGGAGTCGCCATCTGTCGCAACCAGAAATTACGGCAGGGACGGCGATAAAAAGAGATTTTAAGGAAAAGTAGAGTCGCCACCAATTTTATTTAACTTAGGAAAAATTGGAAAACCCTAGAAAAAAACGGTCTTTGAAACCAAGCCGAGTTCGGGAGTCGGTTACGAGTAGGGAATGTGTTAAGCATCCTACATCGCCCATCCTACAAATGGTACCTTGAATTAATCGTGCAAAATTAAATTATTTATTTGTTTACCCCAAAAATATTTGCAAGGAAGGATTTGTTTATTTATTAATATTTATTTTTATGTTTCTTTATTGTTTTTTATTTATTTATTTTTATTAAAAAAAAGATATATTATTGATAAATCCTAAATGAGGTTGAACACGGCACGTAAGTCCATAGGGCAACCTTAAAGCTAGGAGATTGAGCATGACACTTGTCATAGAGCAATCCAAATACATTAAATGAATTACTAATTAATTATCCACATTAAATAAATTAAACACAAAAAAAAAGAACAAAAATAAAGGAAAAATTAATTTTGGCTCGACGAGATGATTGATCCCGCTCCTACGTATTCCCTGCTTCGATGGGGAAACTCAAAGCCACGTAGTTCTTGTAGAAAATATTTTGATTGTTGGTTTTTTTTATTTTTATGAAAAAAAATTTATTTTATTTTATTTTATTTTTTAAAAATAGGGGTTTTCTTTGTATCGAAAACTCCTAAACGAGATAGAACATCGCAGATGCGTCCACTGAGCTATCTCATATATAAGGAATTGAGTGTGAAAACTCTCACAAAGCAATCCCAAAATTTTTTTTAATGTTTCTTTTTTTTTTTTACTTCATTCTATTTTGTTTATTTCAACAAGAAGATCAAATCTAGTTTCATACACTTTTGATTAGCCCAGTTCTTTTTTTTTTAAAAAAAAATCATGTTAAACCCACCTAGTTTGGGCTCAAGTCCAATAACTAATCCAAAATAATTATCCAGAAATAAATAAAAAGAGATAATAAAACAAAAATAAGGAAAACAAAAGCTACTAAAACCCTATCAGGACAGACATAAAAAATAAGACATTGCAGAGTCCTCTTCTACCTCCCTTCTACCTGCGTGCGGGAGAACAGAGAAAGGGATAGTGACGCGGCGGCTTGGATCGGGAGCCTTGAACGGAGGCCGGCGCGGTGGAGCAGGCGTGGTGGCAAGCGCTGCTGTTCCTTGGAGCTGTACAAGGAGGAGCCTTGGCAGGACGACTCCGACGCGAGTTGAAGCGGTGAGAAGAGAGGAGCGAGTGAGAAATCTTCCCTCCTCTGAAACGTCAAGGTGGGTGAGTGAAAAATCAAACGACGAGGCAACCTCCTCCAGTGACCGCGACGCGCGATCAGTGCGGTGGGACGGTGGTTCTGTTTCACGGGTTGACTGCTCTGGGACGATGGCGGCTTGGGGTTGGCAGTGGTTCTGGTCGGTTGGGGGTTGGCTGGTGATGGTGGTGGTTGTTGTTGCCTCTGAGAAATTTTTTTCTCTGTGTAAAGGGTTCTTCTCTCTACCCTCCAATCTGTTGCCGTGTGGGTATCTCTTCTCCCCTTTTTGATGTTCCCCTGTTGTGATTTTATAAGTTAAATTGTTATGGTTTTGATCCTAAAAGTCTGCTAGAGATTAAAGATTTTATCTCAGATTTAAAATGGAGGCAAAATTGCTAAATCATATCTGCCAAAACTAAGAGATTTACCCATAAATTCAAATTCAAAATGAATAGGTTGCTGGGTTTGTTGGAAAGGGATGAAATGGAGTTTTTATTTTCTTTTTAGATTTTTATTTTATTATTTTTTAGATTTTTTTTTAGTGAAGACTAAGAGACCCGGTCAAAATGGGGTGTTCACATATATGACCTAACTTGTTGAGGTCTACCAATGTGAACCCCAATTCGTCGGTTTGTACACCACCGTTACTATTAACCCACTTACATTTAAAAACCGGCACCGTAAGCTTAGTGTAATCGAGCACCCAAATATCTTCAATATATCCAAAGTAAGGTGTCGGTGCTTTAACGGGTTTTGTTTCCTTTGCACTAGAGAAGTGCATTGCTTCGGCCACGATCATAACCCCACTATTTTGTATGGTACTCTTGTTATCTTGTTCCTTTGTATAAAAGGAAAAGTTATTGATGTCGTATCCGCTCCAACATATGACGTTGAAGCTAGGCCTACGTGCTAGCCATCTTACGTCATCAGAAGCAGTAATACCATCCTTAAGCATTTCTTCCTTGAACCATGGTAAGAAAGTCTTGTTATGCTTGTTCACCAACCACCTTTCGCTCATTTGAGGGTTTTCTTGATTGACTTTTCTTTTATGTTCAAATAAGAAAGGTTGAACAGAATCGATGTTGTTAAATACATACAAATGTGCTTGAAGCACTTCCTCCCGACCCTTGCTATTAATTCTTAAGCCATGTGTACCTTTACCTTAACATCTTATCTCATCATGCCGAGGCTTAGGAACCCCTATAGGATCCGTGTTATGAAGGTAGTCCGAACAAAACTCAATAGCTTCTTCTGCAACATACCTTTGAACAATAGATGCTTCCGGGCGATGAGGATTCTTCACGTACCCTTTCAAGATCTTCATGTAGTGCTCAACTGGGTACATCCATCTCAAAAAAACCGGCCCACATAATCTAATCTCCCTCACCAAGTGAACCATTATGTCGAAAAAGGAAGGAGGAAAATACATCTCCAATTGGCACAAGATTGTAGCAGGCTCAACTTCCAAGTCATCCAACATACGGGGGTCAACGACTTTGCTACATATAGAATTGAAGAATGAGCACAACCGAGTAATGGCATGTCTCACATTTTTTGGAGCAATACCACGAATAGCAACGGGCAGAAGTTGTTGCATCCACATGTGACAATCATGAGACTTTAAGACAACTAATTTAAGATCACTAGAGACAAGCCTCTTCATATTTGAAGAGTAACCATGTGGAACTTTGATGCCCTTAAGACACCCGCAGACTCTTTTTTTTGACAAAGTATGACATGCTGGCGGCAAATAAGTCCGCTTACCATCCTCAACAACTGGAGCTAACTGCTCTGGTATACCCATAGCAACGAGGTCGAGACAAGCATTCACACCATCCTTTGTCTTACCCTGAATGTTGAGAAGCATCCCGATCACACTATCACACACATTTTTCTCCACATGCATCACATCAATGCAAGTTATCGACATCAAGCTTGCGCCAAGATGGAAGATCAAAGAATATCGACCTCTTCTTCCATATGTTTTTCTCAGTAGCTTTACCTTTCTTTTTGGACTTGCCGAATATAACATCGATGTCCTTTACCCTCTGATAAACCTGCTCTCCAATTAAGGCCGCTGGAGCTTCTTCTGTCTGTTGGCATCCATTAAAATCTTTTTTCATCTTACGATATGGGTGATCACGTCTAAGAAATCTCCGATTCCCAAGGTAAACCGTCTTCTTTCCATAATGCAACTGAGTATAGCATGTGCCTTCTTCACATATAGGGCATGCTTTATGCCCCTTGACACTGTACCCGGACAAGTTACCATATGCTGGAAAGTCGTTGATGGTGCAAAATAACATGGCACGAAGCTTGAAAGTCTCATGAGAATACCTATCAACTACATCAACACCTTCCACCCACAGCGTTTTCAAGTCTTCAATCAAGGGACTTAGATAAACATCTAAGTCATTTCCCGGTTGCTTTGGGCCCGAAATCATCATAGACAACATCATGTATTTGCGCTTCATGCACAACCAAGGGGGCAGGTTGTAAATTATCAACAGAACAGGTCATGAACTATGAATACTACTCATGTTACCATAAGGATTCATTCCATCTGTAGCAAGTCCAAGCCTTAGGTTTCTTGGCTCATCGGTGAAATCCGGAAACATAGTATCAATATTCTTCCATTGCATAGAATCAGTAGGATGACGAATCTTTCCATCACGTTTCCTCTCATCATTATGCCATCTATGATTCTTCGCATCTTTCGCATTGGCAAACAATCGCTTGAACCTTGGAATTATTGGAAGATACCACAACACCTTCGCAGGAGGACCCTTTTTTCTCACATCATCAAGATCATCATCATCATCATCACCACCCTTCACTTTGTATCGTGATAACCCACATTTAGGGCAATCGTGATTGTCTTCGTAAACACCAGTGTACAATATGCAATCATTGGGGCATGCGTGTATCTTCTTATACTCGATACCCATCGGACACAATACCTTCTTGGCCTCATAGTTACGATCAGGCAATGTGTTGTCCTCCGGAAGCAAGTCTTTCAGGACTTCAAGCAATTCCGTGAAGCTTTTATCGGTCCAACCATTTCTCGCCTTGACACAAACCAATTTTAGCACCGCCGACAACCGTGTATGAGTAGTACACCCTGAATATAAAGGCTTATCCGCATCACTGCACAACCTATTATACACATGAGCTCGATGAAAAGATTCTTGTCCAATATCACGGATCATGTCCTCTACTCGATCATCCTCCATATCTACGTCAACGTCCTCACTTTGGGAGACACTTGCCGTACTACTCAACAACACATCACCATGCCATATCCATCTTGTATAACTCAAGAAAATCCCTTCACAAATCAAATGAGTACGTATATCCTTCACCATACATTTCCTCGTATTCAAACACTTGACACAAGGACAACAGAACATTCCATTACTATTAGGAACATTCCTTTGAGCAAATTCTATAAATTCTCCCACCCCCTTCAAATACTTAGCACTAGTGCGCTTACAAACCATCCAACTACGATCCATAACTAGATATGTTCTATAGATATACAAAACATATATCCAATATAAGAACAATACGGGAGATTGAAAACTAGTTTTTGAAGATTGCCAAACAAATTGCAAGGGCCCACATGACATATTTGAATCCAAATCAATTTGGATTTGGATTATTATGATTAAAAGATAATTCAATTGGCATTGAGATAAAAGATTGGATCCAAATTAATCAATTTGGATTTGGATAATAATTGCCTATCACAACAATAAGGATATGATAAGATTTGGCAATTAATTTGGAGATATTAATTTGGATATGAAGATTTAAAATGCTCATGACCAATTATGATGGAGCTTGCATGAAGATGGAGTTTGAAAAAGTAAGGAAACTGAGCCAAACAGAGCCCATCATGGCCTAGCCGTGATGACCATCATGGCCGTGATCGAGTAGAGCTTAAAAGAAAAAAATGGAAAAGTCAGAACTGGTCACGGCCTGGCAGTGATGTCCATCACGGCTGTAACGTGCCAACTGAACCAGACCCTCACAGGCAGAACTGATCACGGCCTAGCCGTGATGACCATCTCGTTCGTGGTATACCTGTTCGAGCATCTAATCTCCTTACCTTCACAGAAGGTAAGAGCGGATTGCCTAGGGATATTCAATGACTATATGCATGTGTGTATGTGTTTGACTTGAGTGATTTGAATATTATTATGATATGGAGCCAATACTTGAATGACTTGTTTACTTGAGCTATTGTGATTATTACTTGAAGTTGATTATTACTTGCTTTATAGTATTGTGAATTATATATATGTGATGAACTGTCATTAACTGTGATATTACTGTTGATTGTAGTTTGAGAAGCCGGACTTGAGTCTGTTCTCAATGATTATAAGGATTAAAAGACTTAATAAGCTTTGAATAGAACTTTGAAAGTTTTGGTTTCATTTATAAAAGTTCCGTGTTTAAAGTGCTTACTTCAAAAAGAATAAGATTCTCATTTTTAAAAGAAATGTTGAAGTGATTTTAAGTCAACGGAAACTACCCTTTCATGATCTAAAGTTTTGTACGAGAGAAAACCTTTTTCGAACTATGTGTTTTATGAAGAAAAAACTCCTTTGAAAATATTTGCCTTTATTCCATCAAGGATTTCAAAAGCAAACGAATTTCCTAAATGTTTTATAAAAGAATTTGTAAAGGAAAATATTTTCTCCTAAATGTTTTAGAAATGTTCCGGTTACTTGGATAAGTGACCGAGGTTTTATTTTGGTTTTGATTTTCACTGAGCGAAAAGTAAGCATATGTGAAAGAGAATACTAGTTCGCGAGACGTCGCTTCTAGTATTCAGTTATAAGCACCTGATCTGGGATCCGTGCCAAGAATTATGGACCAAGGGTCCTAATCTTCCTCACCCGCCTGTTAAAAGAACGGATCTTACTACCCGGAAAAATGACCCGAACAAATCTCTCGATTCAGACCACTAAACTCTATGATTTTCCAGTAAAGTACTCGTATAATACCAAGAAAAGGAAGTCCCAATCCCGTTTCAATTGTATGAGACATGTTTTTCATTTTCATTGTTTCCATATCTACATCATTGTGAGTAAAGTAAAGCTAATGAAGTTGGTTTATTTGTTTTATTTTGTCACACAGGGAATCCTTAAATCTGTCTTTATATATTTCGCTTTAAGAATTCAGTTCACACACTCTCGTGCAGTGGCATGCACAGATGGTCAAATTTACAGTGAGGTGAAGGTGAGGGTGAGTGAAGGGGGACATGAGATGTATTGGAATGAAAAGCAAAAAAAAGCAAAAATGGTTTATTTTGTTTTTACAGATATACCTTTTAGTATGGTTGACCATAGTATGGATGAGTTGTCAAATTTAAAATGAGACGGTATTAGTTGTCGAGATTTGATAGGGCTACATGTGTGGGGTAAATATTACTCCAATTTTAAAGGGGCATGGAAGAATTCACCAAAAAAATAATAATAATTTAATCATTTATTATCGTTCAATAGTGTTATTATGCGAGTTATGTCAAGATTATTTAAATATGGACAGAGCAAGAAGACAAATGGAGAATACTAAGGGACTAAACAAATATATATTTCAGAGAGTTCTTAATTTGTTACGCTAATTTATGAATAACACCTTTTCATATAAGGATAAACTGACAAAGGAAGTAAGAAGCTAGCTAGCTACTAATATCCTTTCATATTATTTGACAATGTACTTGACGACTTCTTGCAAATTACATAAATTTTCAGGGATTATTGTTTAGCATAAATTTAATTACATGGAAATGGGAGGTTACTATATAGCAACTAGCATTGAAGTTGTAAACTGTAAATACTAATACTAATTATGAAACAAACAACAATTCACAAATAATGAATATATATCTTTTGACTTTATCCAACAATAATCTCTGCTGCCGTAAATCTTCCTACATAGATCCCACTTCCACACGAACCTGAAACAAAATTAAAATGATAAATGATCATGAGTGGAATAAGACCGTGACCTTAACCGAAACAAAGGTAAAAAGAAAGAAATCATTCTTATCACTCACTGATTTAGCAAATATGGTGTTTGTGATGAATGATAATAATTTAAATAAAGTCATGATTCAAATTTCAATAATAAATTCAAATTTTAGTAATAAATTAAAATCCATATAAAAATCAAACCTATAGACACCAAAAAAAAAAAAAAAAATTTAAACATTAACAAAGACTAATATTGACACAAATTTCTAGTGCAAGAAATTAAGTGAAGTTGGGGGGTTTATACAGTCTAATATATATTACCACGTTAACTTGAATCGTTTCTTTCCCCCATTTCAAGTATTAGTATAGGAAAGACCGGATTGAGTAGTTGATGGCTTTTTCTTATCATCCTTCTTAGAGCTGGAACCTTTGTTGTTGGCAGGTGGCTGTTCCTTGTAGCCCATACCGTTGGAGATGTTTCCGGGTTTGGAACTCATGATGGCTATAAAGCAATACATATATTTTTGTAGGACAATCTTGTTTTTCAATGATGAGCCTTAGGAACCTGTTGATTTGGCCATGTTGTGTTTCTATTTATAATACTTAGTGATGGGGTGTGAATGCATGAGAGGGATGTGTGTGTGTCACCATGAAACTTTCTAGGAGTTTAACATAAACTAAAATGAAAATATTAAACAAAAAGTATTTATTTATTACATTAGAAACCGAAATTGCTTTTTTTAAATAATTGAAAGCATTTAAAATAAGGGATGATTAAATATTTCTTAACTAAAGTTCTTAAAACACTTGTTAATATATATATATATATATATATATATATATATATATATATTGTCAATAAGTGTCCTACACGCATTACTAACGAAATAAAATAAAATTAAAAATCAATTAAATATAAAGTATTCAAACATTACTCTTTATTAATAATTAATATATATTTTTAACAAGGGTCGCCTATTTATTTAATATATAATGAACGTTTGGCGGCCATTAACATGACGTGTGTTCGTGGATTTGAATGCTCCTATATGCGTTTGATGTTTGGATGAAATGTGCTAGTAATTATGTTAACGTGTAACGAAATAAGTAAATAACTATCTAAAATTGTTTACAAAAGTGAGGGCACGTGAGTATAGTATAAAGTTTTTATACTATCGATCAATCAAATACTTGGTTATGTGTGATTTTTAAGAAATTATTATAAATATAAGATATTTTTAATGATATGACAACGTATGATTGGTTGTAAATATGAAGGAATGATGACATTGAGAAAATATCTAGATATTTGTAGGAGGAAATGACCTAATTGCCCCTAAAGCTTAAGTGAATTCCTCAAATGCCCTTACGACTCACTCTTCCCCTCCACCACTCCTTCATACACGACCTCACCTCTATAAAAGCACATATTCATTTCATTTTTGCTCTTTCACAAGTATTCATGTTCTTATACTTCCCTACACAAAAACTCTCAAGTTCTTCTTCAAAATTTTCAAAGGAACTCTAAGATCTTGATCATTTCTTGAAATTCCAAAGGTATAGTATCTTATGATTCATGATCATACCTTCACTTCTCTTCACAAGTTTTCTTCCTATTTCAAAGTTTTCTTCAAGTTCCAATTCCTAGATCTAGTTTTTCAAATAATTCTAGAAAATCATAGAAAAATCATTTTAATGTGAGATCAATTTCTATGAACCCCATATGATTTATATATTCATCATCCAAGAGCTTGAAAAAATTAGTGATCCCTAACCCTTTGTTTCCAACTTGGCCGAACCTTATCTCAAATGGGTTAAGATGATTTTCTTCATTCTTTAACTTGTTTTCTGGTTGGTTGTTCATGATTAGGTTTGGGTTCAAACCTTATGGTATAGGTGAACAACATCATCTCTTTGCTTGAGTTTCCAAGTGATCTACAAGAGGTATGGGGGAGATTACCACTGTCCTACCTTAATGTAGATACGTTGAGGTTTATTTAGTGTCTATATAGTCTTGTTTTGCTTCTTGTTGTCTCGGCAGAAGACTCATGGTGTGGGATCTTAGCAGGTATTGCTTAATGAAAGCATTGTCATCTCTGGACTTTTTAGTACTGGCTTGTGTCTTAGACACCAGGCCGGTTTCAAGTCCTATTGATTCCCTTGTTTGTACTTTGTACTAGGTAGATGGGCATTGTACTAGTATAGCATATAGCTAAATTGTTTTAGTTGAAAATAATGTTGAAATGAAATATTGAAGATCGTTTTTCTAATAAAAAATTAATTATTGAAAAAATATCTATAATTATTACATATGATAAAGCATGGATATCTATCCCAGATATTTGCCTTAATAACAAGGTTTACTCATTTGTTCCGTAGGATTGATGAAGAGCAGCCACCAGAAGATGCTGAAGATGGTCCACCAGAATTGCTCTTTATTCACGGTGGTCATACTAGTAAAATATCTGACTTCTCTTGGAATCCATGTGAAGATTGGGTTGTTGCTAGTGTGGCTGAAGACAACATACTTCAAATATGGCAGATGGCAGAGAACATATACCATGATGAAGATGATCTGCCAGAGGAGTCAACTAAGGCCTCCTGATGTAATTGCTCGTCATGATTGTATGTTTAGTGTGGAAGTTTAAAGTTTGACTATTTGAGTACTTGGGAATCTGTAGCTTTTAAATACATACTTTTGTTCTTCCTGTTTCGCCTTTTTTACCTCTTATTAGAGCTGTTTTAGGCGGTGTGAACTATGATTGCCTTAATTGATCAGTTCCTGGAGGTAGCATGCTCAATAACTGTGACTTAGGTATAGCTTTTGATGTTAAGGTTTCTCATAAAAGTTTTCCGAATACCATGTGTCAACTGTCCCAGTAATCAAACCCACCTTTTGTTGTCACTGTCAGCTATCCTTTTTTCTTTTCCCCTTTGTTCCAATCTGGAAGTGCTATATTAATAAAAAAATGTTAGTAGAAACGGGCCAATTAAGCACAAATCTTTTCACAAACATTACTGTGTGTCAAATAGCAGCAGCTGTATATATCAAGCTCCTCAAATTGACTTTAATTTTAAGAGCCTGCAATTGTAGGACTTGGATAGATACTACTAGATCGCAACGATGTGAAAATTCAAAATACTCCCATTGGAGGGAGTGTACAATGAACCCTTAGACGAGGAAACGATGCACATAAAAACATCTTACAGAAGCAAGTGACCACATATCGCAGGGGCTAGTGAACAATGTGAACTCCCAAAGCCACGTTCCGGTTCCTTTCGGTGTATTGACATTATTTATTTTAAAATATATAATTTTAATTTACTACTTTTATAATTAATTGTGTATAATATTTTTATGTTGAAATAATTGTTATATATTTAAATTTATATTATATATATTATATTTAGATATCGAGTTAACTAGCGAGCACTAAGGAACAACCCTCTTAGTCTTGACTCCCGAGTAGGGGTGGGAATAGGTTAGGCCGCCCGACTGGAGTCTATGGCCTGACCTACTTAAAGCCTAACTTGACCTGTTTAGGAAAAATGTCAGGTTCAGACTTTTTAAAAAGCCTTTTTATTTAAAAGGGTCAGGCCCATGCCTATTAAAAAGCTTTTCTGGTATATCAGGCCGGTCTGTTTATATATATATTATAATATTGTATTAGGAGTTTTCAAAAAAAAAATTGTATTAAGAATATTTATTTATATATTATTAATATTAAAATAAAATGAATTTTTAAATTTTTGACTCCTTGTCTCCCATTTCTCATTTTAGAAGCCCTAACACTTTCACAATGATACTGAACGTGACTCTGCCTCCAGTGTAACACCCCGATTTTCGATGCTTCGTAATATTGGTAATAAATATATAAATATATATTTTTATCCGGGACTAAGAAAATGATTTTGGATAAACCAACATCATTTCATTGTTATACTTATTATCATAAAGTTACGGGGAAGTTTTTGGTTGAAAATTCAGATGGAAACCGGTCTGTCGTTTTCTGTGTTTTCACTGACAGTAAAAGTTTACTGCTCAGAAGACCTAATTTTAACTCATGAACGAGATGAAAAATGTTTTTATCATATTTACTACGATACTGGAAGTTTTGAAAATTTTGGTAAAAAAATTAAAATATTATATTTGTTGCGGGCGTATACGTCGAGATTATCTCTAGGAAAAGCTTGCGCCAGATGAACCAAGGAGTCGGCAACGGAGCTGAGATGATGGATTTGACCGACTTGACGAGCGTTTATGACAAGCTTATCCGAGTCATAATGGCCATAATGACGCATTTATGACAAAAGGAATTTTTGCTATGAAATGACAATTTTACCCTTGTCTTTTTATGACAATTACAAGTCATGCCATTGGAAAATTCGACCAAATCCTATCCAAAACTCACGGCTCACTCTTGTCTTCTTCACTTAGGCATATTGTCATCTTCCATTTCCATGTTCTTCTTCTTCAAAAACCTAAGCTTTTGCCTTAAGAACTCCAAAGTGTTCATATTTGTCAGATTTTTCCTAACGATTCTGACAATTTTCTATTCTGAATATCGAAAAACTTTCAACATGAAAGTTGTTCATCTTTCTCTCTTCTTTCTAACGACATAAAGATCTTCCAAAACGGACAAGTATGTTGAGAGATATGCCCAAATTACTAAAACTGTTCTAAATCCTCATCATGTTCATCTTTCTCTTTAAGTTTCTTAAGAACTCCATAAGAAATTTGTGAAGAACATCATCCAAATCTTTCTTTCCTTGGATCATCAAGAGGTAACAACCTCTTATCTTGTCATTTAAATCCTTTCTCTTCACAACTTTTGTAGATTCATGGCTTAGATCAACACGTTCTTCATTTTACTTAAAGTTTATGGAACTAGATTCAAAAATTCATAACTAATTCTAGAAAAATCCTTTTGACATGAAACCAATTGCTATGATCTTATAATCATATCTATTTTCATCATCTAGAAGTATAAGATCATGAGAAATTTCTTTCCCTAATTTCTGGACTGGGCCGAATCTAGGTCAATATGGTGTGAAAATATTGGAATATTCAATGTTTTATGGGAAATATTGGAATATAATAATGATGGAAAATATTATTTTGGAAAAATAATGAATTTTTGAGAAATATTATTATTTTAATGATTTATTAGTGTAAAAATAATTTATGAGTCACGGTGAGAGCGTAACCGTGAAATTTTTTTAGTACTTCTAATTTTTACGCAAGAAATTCCGAAATATTATAAAAAGTTATTTTGTGAAATTAATATTCAAAAATCCTTTATAAAAATAAAAATAGTAAAATAATAATATAAAATAAAAAGTCAAAGTTTGACTTTAAAAATATTTTCTTGGAAAATGATAAACGATGGCAAGTTTTGAAATTATTTACGGTGAAAGTTTAAAAATAGCAGTACTTGTTTTGAGAAGAGGTTTAATCTGAATTGATTTAATTTTAAAGCTGAAGTTTCATTAAAAGAGTTTTTGATGAGTTGACGTTTTACAAACGAATTTCAAGTAGAAATGATTTTCTGTAAATGAGTTTTACTTAACGACGTAAACGATGATATAGAACTTAGTAACCAAGATGTCGGGGTGCTAGTGTTCTTATGACGTTGTCTTATTTTGGATTTACTTTTCACAGACAAAAACGATGTAAAACGATGTTATGGAACTTAATAACCGAGACGTCGGGGTATTAAGGTTCGTTGTATTGTAGACTGGGTATCTACGTAAAGAAGTTAAAACGTTTTGAGATGTTTTCTATTACCACGAACCTAAGACTGAGTGCAACGGTCTAGGGGCTTCATGATTGAGCACTCGGACTTTGAGGTCTTGTGTTGTTAATAAAAGTTGTAAAGATGTTTAAAACGATGATGCTTTTGAGAGCATTCGATGTTGAAAACGATGATGCTTTTGAGGAATTCGATGTTTAAAACGATGATAAGTTGAAAGCTTTTGAGAGCTTTGATGTTTAAAAACGATGATGGGTCGAAAGCTTTTGAGAGCTTTGACAAATAAAGATATAACACAAAGAAAAGTGTTGAGAACAAAATGTTTTTCTTGCATGCATTTGGCAGATGTGCCATGATCAAACGAGTGATTACCTTGCGGCGTCATGGTAGATCATAAAGATGTTCTTGTTGTGCCTGGTGGACAATGAGGCCCCATCTACGTTGTTAGCACTCTGTGCCACGATGTTGGATAGTGTGTGATGGGTTTTATACGAGTGATTACCTTGCGGCGTCATGGTAGATCGTAAAGATGTTCTTATTGTGCCTGGTGGACAATGAGGCCCCATCTACGTTGTGACACCTGTGCCACGATGTTGGACAGTGTGTGATGGGTTTTGGCTGTGTGCCTGTGGCTGTGTGCCGGTAACTATCGAGTCTGATCAACTCACCACGAAGTTGGGGATATCTCATGAGATTAGGTATGAATGTTTAGATGATGTTTTGAAGTGTTCATGTATAGTTTTTCAACGTTGATGTTTGGGGTGTGAAACCCATTGACAAGTGATGTGATATAATATGAATGAGTATGTTGTTATAAATATGTATATGTGTATGTGCCTTCTTTTGTGTTGCGCATTTAGTTATGGTGATAAATCCATATATTGGTGTCTCACCCTTACAACACATCTCAGAGATGTACAAGGGGTATGATCCCTACAAGAAGAGGAAGGATGTCTAGTTGGAAGCATGATGTGCTGCTCCTATTGGCTGTAGTGTCTGTTAGTTACAACCAGCTTAGGTCCTATTATGTTTTGAGGATAAAACTGAAAATGATTTAGGTATGAAAATATATGAGGCAGTATAGTTGTATGACTTATATTGTGTATTTAAGTGTAATTCGATTACGTTGTTGTTGTTATGAGGTTAATTTTTTTTTATCACCATATTTTGAAAAGATGAACGTTGAGAAAACATTATTTTCCGAAAGTAACCACAAATTAAGTTTTATTTACGCAAACGGGTAACCATGTGACGACCCGAGTTTAGGGTGTCACATCCAGCCCTAAATCCCCATTTTCCCTTTCTCCCATTGCAGCCGCCGCTCTTGTGCTCTATGGGTTCCGTCGCTCGTCGACTGGTTTATCCGTTGTTTGCCTTGGCTCCTCTGTCCGCTCGCTGCTCGTCGTGGTCTGTGCACTACTGGTTCGCTCGACGCTCACCGTGCTCCGCCTCGACGCTCGCCGTGATGGTCAAATGACTTCCACAAAAAGCACTTTAGAGAATTACATGTGGTACTTAGGTGTAGTTTTTATTGGAAATGGTTTTGCTAACAAATGTCTTTATTAGGGTCATGTTTAAGGAATTCAAATAAAATAAATTTCATTGAAAAATCAAATATATCTGTACAATGTATTAGATGCATCACTTTTCATGGAAACTTATTTTTTAAGTTTTTTAACCAGTATGCTTGGGACACTCGTTAACATATTTGGCTTTAGGAAATTATGTTCAAATATATCCTTAAAACATCTTGATTGTGTGATAGATGCCAACTTCATTAAAATTATCATAACCTATCCTCTAACCAAAGTCTTATAATTCAACTGAATTAGTTGTGTCATCCAAAAAAATTCTTAGGCAAACATGTATTATTGTGTGTTTGGGTTGGCATTGGGTTTAACTCAACACAGATCGACAACTAACGTGATTTTTCTTTTTTTTTGATATAAACAACTAACGTGATTTTTAATGCAATGGAATAATTACCTTCCTTCCAAAATGAACGGTCACGTAAAGATTAATTATCTTCCAAAAAATTTTTAGTCCTAACAAATCTAGCTCCTGTAAGTTGTCCAAAACAGAGCAACCCGTAAAGAAAAAATTTATCCGGCGATTTTATTTAAGATCATGTATAATAAAATGCAAATTTATAGTAAGGAAAAAATGGAAGAAAAAAAAAATGATAAAAGCTATAAGTTTAAATGTTACTTCAAGTAGCGTCTGGAAAAAACGCTAAAAGTTAGTGAATAAACGTTACATGCTATTTTAAAAACGGTTACCAAACAATGCTACTTTTCATTGAGCTTCTTCTCTGGCGGTTTATTGCTAACTTCAGTGAAAACATTTTTCTTAGAAATCCCCATATCTTTCACTACATGGAAATTGAGAATTTGCGATAGACACTTTGCGGTGGTTTTAGTCCAACCGCCGCCGCTAATAATCTGCGGTGGTTATAGCGGCGGTTTATGCTAACTGCCCCTAACCGTAAAACATTGCGGCGGTTCTTATGTGTTTAACGGCGGTTTAAGAAACAAATATAGGGTTTATGCTTTGCTCCACAAAACACTGTTCTCACTTCGTCCTCTCCCTCTCTCACTTAGTTCTCACTGTCGTTCTCACCCTCCCTCTCTCACTTCGTTCTCACCCAACGAAAATCACTCTACCGTCGTCCTCCCTCTCTCACACAACGAAAATCACTCTACCGTCGTCCTTTTCACTTCGCCCTCCCTCTCTCACTTCGTTCTCACTGTCGTTCTCACCCTCCCTCTCTCACTTCGTTCTCACCCAACGAAAATCACTCTACCGTCGTCCTCCCTCTCTCACACAACGAAAATCACTCTACCGTCGTCCTTCTCACTTCGTCCTCCCTCTCTCACTTCGTTCTCACTGTCGTTCTCACCCTCCCTCTCTCACTTCGTTCTCACCCAACGAAAATCACTCTACCGTCGTCCTCCCTCTCTCACCCAACGAAAATCACTCTACCGTCGTCCTCCGCCCCATAGCCGGTCACCGTCGCTACATCTCGTCACTGTTAAGCCGCTCACCGTCGCTACATCTCGTCACTGTTAAGCCGCTCACCGTCGCTGCATGTAAGCTTCCATTTTCTTCTCTCTTTTTTCGCCTTTTTTTTGTCTTTCTATTTACTCTTGAATCTTGAGTTCTTCCAAATTTCATTCACTGTTGATTGCTTCCCAATTTTAAAACCCTAGATTCTCTTCTCTATCATAACAAATCTGATTCTTTGACAATTTTGAAATAATAGCAATTGAGAAATAATAGCAATTGAGGATAATTTGTTATTTATGATAATTTGGTACCCTTGCATGCGACCCATCCCTTGCATGGCTTGACTTGGGGAAGCTCTGGTGTCAGTTTTGGAGAGTAAGAATCCTGGGAATGTGTTGGGTTTTCACCCATTCCTGCTAGCACTGATAATATCTGTAAATTGGATGGGATGTAGTTTAAATTGGACAATTGTTTCTCAATTTCCTGCATAAAAAAGAAACATAGTGAGGAACAGTTGATTTAGATCACTACATGTATTGATGATTACTTGACTTACCTGATTTACTACATTGATTTCTTCCAAGTTGAAGTATTTGGCCAATTCTAGGCAGAAGAGAGTCCTTCCATCAGACTTGAACTGACTAGCCTGAACTGGGTCTTGTGGGTTGAAGGATGATCTCCAGTTATTTAGCGGACCGTTCATTTTATTATCCCAAACCCTTCAATGTAATCAAATGAGTTTTCTGCTGATATTAATTTCTCTTGGTCTCTTGTGAATGCTGTGAAATCTGAATATAACACTCTAATCCATTTTACCATGCCAGGTGCTGGTTCCAGTAAAATTCTTGCCCGGGTTATAATTCCAAACTGGCCAAGCCCCCCAAGAACACTGTGAAAGAGTTCCCCATTCTGCTCCTCGGAACAGTTGACCACCTCCCCTGTTCCTGCATTCATTCATTCACCATAATTTATATTTTTATATTCATCAAAAGAGAAAGCGTTTCTTTATTTGAAACTTAATTAAGTGCTTATTCTTTTCATAAGCTTTAGCTTATTGCATTAGACTAAAATGAGTTTATACGAAGATCATAAAGCTTAAGGAGAAAGAGATAAGGAGAAAGGGGGTCACCTTGTCTCAGCCCTCTTGAGGAATGGAAGGATTCAGTTTTTTAGTCATTCCAATTTAGGCTTAAGCAAGATGTTGAAATGCATTGAAAGGTCAAATTTCTTAAAGAAACAGGAATTTGCAAGATTTCAAGGGATTCCATAATAAAAGACCACTCTAGTCTATCATAAGCCTTTTCTAAGTCTAGTCTGATAACCATAAAACCTTTGTTGCCTTTTAAGAGATTAAAAGAATGAATGTTTCCTGCATGACTAAAATATTGTCTACTGAAAGACCTTCCTGCTATGAAGCTACATTGGTTGGGAGAAACCACATCAGACATAATAGATTTCAGTCTATTAGATATCACTTTAGAGATGATATTGTAACTTACATTGCATAAAGCAATGGGTCTAAGTTGAGAAACTCTAGAAGGGTCATCACACTTGGGAATCAGGGAGATGAGAGTTTGGTTGATGGCCCTAATTCTGCTTGGATCAGAAAAGCATTCCCGCACCATTCTAAAAATTGAGTTTCCTATGTTGTGCCACTGATTTTTGAAAAAAATTGGGTGAAACCCATCAGGCCCTGGGGATTTGTAATTCCCCATACTGAATAGGGCTTTTTTAGTTTCATCTATAGTTACAACTCTCTCAAGGAAAACTCTATTCTCCTCTCTAATGATAGGGTAAGAAGAAATACAGTTAAAAGGGGCCTGATGTTGTCCAATAGAGGCATACAGATCAGAGTAAAACTGGATAACATGGGATTTAAGGAGATCATCCTCATAGATCCATCGGTCAGTATTATCTTGCAGGGCCATAATCCTATTATGTGTTCTTCTCTTAAGGGAAGTTTGGTGAAAAAACCTAGTGTTTAAATCACCAAGGGTAACCCACTTGGATCTAGCTTGGTGAAACCAGTAGTTTTCCTCATAAGAGAGGATAGAATTATATTCTTCCCAGAGAGTGTTTTTGAGGATGGACAGTCTCTCATTGGAACCACTTGACAGAACATTATTGATACCTTCAATCCTTTTGAGAACCCACTTTAGTGTTTCCTGTAAATATATTTCCAAAGACAGGACTTAAGGTTCGAGGTTAGTCTATTCATGTTGTCATTCCAAGAGCTTAACTGACTCCAAGAGGATTTTACTTGGTTTTCAAAGTCATTGTGATCAAGACAAGCTCCCAGAAATTTAAAATAGTTTCTCCTAGGTCTATCCATGCCATCCCCAATCTTGAGCCACAAACCACTATGATCTGAGGTGTTAAGATGGATGTGAGTCACAGAACTGAGATTTAAGCAATTAGATGAAACCAACACTGTTTTATTGACTGGAATTAGAAGACATTTACAAAGTAGAAGAGTAATAGAAGAAAGGCAAATCACAACAAGAAATTTGCACAATTAATGAGTGTAGTGTTGATTGTAACAACAATTACAGAGGCATTTCAAGTAATGGGACTTGGACTTGAAGTAAAGCATGCATTAATTGAATTACTCAGTACAAAATTTGAAACATTGGAATTGAAAGCAACCCACTTGCCTCTGTTCCACTCCTTGTCCTTTGTAAGTCAGTCATGCTTCTCTTCTGAGTTCTGACCATTGCTTCCCTTGAGCAGAACTGATATATAAGGAGTTATGTGTTATATATATGCAGCTTTTTCTCTTTGCATTGCTTCCCTTGAGCATCTTTCTCAAAATGTTGAACTAATCAGCAGCTTATTTATTGTGAACAGCTTTTTCTTAAATGTTTGAAACTTTCGTTACTGTTTGTGCAGAGAGAAGGCATATCTATTAAAAGAGAGAGACAAGACAACCTTCAATCAGGTGACCTTCACCTTCTCTTATCCTGTGTGTTACTTCATTTCATTTTATATTTTGACACCCAGTTGAGGATTTTTTTTAGAATATCACGTTTTTTATTTTTAATTACACCAATAGCACAGTTTGAGGATTATATACATAACTAGCATGGTTTTTATGTAAAGTGAGCAAGTGCTTGGGAACCTCTGAAAATTAAATCCATCTGAAATAAGACAACAAACACACATATGCTATCTGCCAATTTTCCCAATTCCTAATTCCCAGCATGGTTTTTGGCATCAATGAACTGCATATAAATTCCAGTATCAGTAAGAACATTTGCAAGTTAGTGATATATATTATAATTAATAAAGATTCTTAATGCATACATGGATTTTTAATATCCACCTTTTCTTATCACTTACTTTTTCCATGGTATTATGTTAGGTTATTGCAGAACAATCAGTTATCTGGTTCTATCCTCATGGAGATTGGAAAGCTGTTAGATCTGCGGACCCTTGACCTTTCTGGTAACCAGCTTGTTGGTGAAATTCCTAGTTCTTTGGGCTTTTTGGCTCATCTAACTTACTTGTGAGTGTGGCTTGACACATCGATTCAACAATGATGATATTCTTGTTACTTATTTGGTTTATTCATTAGCCTTTCTCTAACTGCTTACTTCCTAACTTAGTCATGCCAAGTTTTTCAGGCGGCTCAGCAGAAATGAACTATCTGGATAGATCCCTCAACTTGTTGCTAATCTCACTGGTCTTTCATTCTTGTATGCACACTATGCCTCTATAAAATATTTATTATATTTTTGCTTTATAATCCTTCAAAGTTAGTTTCCCGACCGTACCATATGTTGTAGGGACTTGCATTCAATAATCTCAGTGGTCCAACTCCAAAAATTTTAGCAAAAGGTTATAGGTGAGTTCTCTAATGGTATGAAATTTTGCCCTAATATTTACCGTGTGAGTTCTATTCATCTTCATGAAAAAATTGAGCACTTGTACTACTATTATGTCCAGTGGTTTCCTTTTGCTGACAAATTTACTGCCATGGTTTATTCAGTTGGCATTAAACATTACTTCATTGAAGCCCTTTAAACTTTCAAGGATTATTTAATCACAATTTCTTGTAGGAGAAGGGGAACCTTTGCTCAATTTGGTAGTTAATACCGAATAATAACCTGGGACAGTGTTAATTCTTAATCAGTCAGCGACTTCTTGACCACAAATGCTTGAATGAAAAAATGGGATCTTGGAGTACAACATTAAAAAAATATAGTGCTAATTTGTCTTAATCAGAGAATTATCAAATTGAAGAAAAAACACTTTTATTAGCCGTATTGATTCTTGATTACAGTTATAACAACTTTGGTTAATAGATTAGTTTAGATGATAAGTTTTGTTTCCTCTTTTGTATCCTTTCTATTACTATCTTTTGTATCACATGTGGTCAGTTTAGCTAGTTGTGCTGTTTGCTTTCCATTTTCAAAGTATCGTGTTGCACCTTAGTTATTATACTTGAGTTTCTCTCTTAAAATTAATCACTAGCAGTTGGATATTATGAGTTTCTCTCTTGTTTTTATTGCAGCGTGCAGAGGAATTAGGAAAATATATATATGGCTATAGTAGTGCAACTTGAACATAATCTTTATCTAGTTTTGATATGTTTCTATTAGATGGTAGTTTATATATAGTTTAAAAATAGTATATATTTTTCAATTTATGAAGTGGTGTGTTATTTTTATTTCCAGATTTAATATTTTGAAGCAATGGATAAGTCATTGTCAAAATTGATAAAATCAATATTTTTTCCAGCTTAAGCTGGCCCTTGGTCTTTTTTAGAGGTGTTCCACGGTTAGACATGCAGAGGGATTGGCATGCCATCTTACATGACTCAATCTCTTGGCTTGTAGGTGTTTCTTTTGTCATCTTCTCATGAGGATATCTCATCCTCTTTCATTGTACACTTACCCCTTAATGAAGGTTTCTTTTCTTATCAAAAAAGAAAAATGATAATAAGGAGGAAAAGATAGACTTAAAATTCTCATAGACTTTCATGTGTTATCTTATGCATTAGTACTCTGTGTTTCACATCTTCATGACTTAATTTGCATCATGTTGTGGGCAATTAGGATTTTAAACTTTCATATGTCAGTTCCATCACTTTATAATTTCAGATGCGACCACGATGTAAATTACATTGAAATCTTGCTTTCGCTATTTTTTAGTTATATAATCATAAATTCTTTTTGTAGCTTTTGTTTCAACTTTCAAACTGGTAGCATCACTTCACTGTTATTCCAAGTTGTATTTCATTGTTAATGGTGATCTTTAAGTAATTGTGTATGTCTTCAATATTATATGTAGGAACAATTGCAAAATGAAATTCATGAGGGATCAACAGAGAATGATGCTTATGTGAAAGTTTTTGGAAAGGACCACCCTGGATATGCCAAAGGAATGGGACTTGGGATAACACCATCTCAACTCACTGGATTTAGGTCTCACTCTGAGAGGTTGGTATCTCCCAATGAGAAGATTGAAAAATTGGAAGCTGAAGTCCTAGCGCTTAAGGAACAAGCTGCGAATTATGAAGTCTTGAAGGAACAAATTGCTTTCCTTATGCAGAATGTTAAGGGAGATCAGGTAAAATAATTACTTTTAAATTTAGTTTTTAACTTTTGATAGTTCACTTGTTGAATTAGTGGTTGTTATCCAATTTTTGATTTTTTTGAATTACAGCCGGCTGACTTAGAGTCACCAAGAGATATGAGACGTTCCTCTGAGTCTAGTCATATGCCTGAAGGCCACGGAGCATCGTCTCGTAGGACCGTTTAGATAGTTCTAGTTTTTATTTTATGAACTTGATGGAGTTTAGTTGTATTACTTTATATTTGTGAAATTGTTGAACTCTATTTGGAATATATATATCTTTTTGGTCGTAGTTTGTACGTAACTCAACATTTTATTTATGAATGAGTTTTACCTTTATTTGTTTTAAGAAAATATATATATTTAATAAGCAGGTTTTGTAGACTCAAAATGATGTGCTAAAAAAAATTAATTACAAATTTTTTGCTATGTTTTGCGACGGTTTTGAAACTGTCGTAAAATTAACATCAGAATTGGGGAAACAAATAGCGGCGGTTCACTAACCGTCGCTACTTGTATTGGCAATTTTGCGGTACTAATCTGCGGCGGTTACAAACCGTCGCAAATGCTAATTTGCGACAGTTTACACAACCGTCGCAAATGCTAATTTGAGGCAGTTTGTGCGGCGGTTACAAACCGTCGCAAATGCTAATTTGCGGCAGTTTACACAACCGTCGCAAATGCTAATTTGAGGCAGTTTGTGCGGCGGTTACAAACCGTCGCAAATGATAATTTGCGGCAGTTTACACAACCGTCGCAAATGCTAATTTGAGGCAGTTTATGCGGCAGTTTTCACAACCGCCGCAAATGCTAATTTGAGGCAGTTTGTGTGGCAGTTTTCGCAACCGCCGCAAATGCTGCTCGCGACGGTCGACATTGCGACGGTTTTGGAACTGCCGCAAACACGAATTTGCGGCGCATAAAACCGCCGCAATTTAGCCAAATAACCGTCGCAAAATAGCGCCTTTTTTGTAGTGTTTTTCTGCCACATTTCCTTCTTTTGTAGTTGGGTCTCCCTTGAAGCGATGGATTTGGGATTCAGGATTTTGTATGAATGCATAGCAACCTCTAACAGAGTCAGTGGCACGCATGTTAGATTCGAAGATGACGGTGTTCATGGCCATATCCCTTTGAACATGTTTAAGGGGGTTTGATCAATTTGTTGATTTTATCAACCCCGAATAAATCATGGGCATTGACGAACTGTTTTTGGTGTGGAAATGCAATAGTTAAGACCGCACTTCCTTCATTGTACTTACACGCAACACAAGCTTGACCTTGAGATATTGTTGTTCATGCCTTCATAAAGATATCATTTGCGTCTCTGTGAGCGAAGCACATGCAGTACAAAAAGGAGATAAAAAAAATCTACATCTGCTTTGCCCGTAGAGCTGTAGATGATATCTCCACTAAGGCATGAACATCAAAATCTCAAGGAACTGTGATGTGCATCAAGCTTGAGCTGCATGAAAATATCAACGAAGGAAGTGTGATCCTAACTACATTTTCGCACTACACTTTCCTCACAAAAACAATTTGACAACGCCTCTAAATTATTTAGGGTTGGCAAAGTCAACAACTTGGTCAAACCCTTTAACCTTGTTCAAAGGGATAAAGTTATGAACACCATCATCTTCAGGAATTTGAAGCGTTGGATGGATCTTTTGTAGGCTGTAGAAGCCACTATGAAGTTTTTCCACTACCCATTGTTGGATATTTTGATGTATTTTAAAAATATTAAAAAGGTGTAATTTTAAGTTTATTTTTGACTTGATCTTATCGGTTTATCTTATCATATCATATCATATCTAAATCTTATATCATCTTATCTAACTGTCGCGACCGTCCCATCCGGACGTCGCGAAAAGAAGGTAAAAACAGAGGAGTCGCCACCAATATTTTTAAATTGGAAAAACATTGGAAAACCAAATTATTTAGGAAACTGGTCTTTAAAAAAAAGATTTAGGTTCGGGAGTCGATTACGAGTAGGGAAGGTGTTAGCACCCTACGTTGCCCGTTTAAAAACGGTACCTCAAGTTAATTGTGCAAAACATTTTAATAACTTTTAAATATTTATGTTACCCCAAAAATTATTTATAAGAAAGAAATATTTTGTTTTTCAATATTTGTATTTCTTTATTGGTTTTGCATTTTTAAATTTATTATTGATTAAACCTAAATGAGGTTGAACATGACACATAAGTCCACATGACAACCTCAAATTTAAGAGATTGGACATGGCACCCGAGTCCACAACACCCCCCAAAATAGATAAGTTTAAATATTTTGATTAATTATTTTAACATAAAAAGAGACACCAAAAAAAGGGGAAATTTAGTTTTGGCTTGACAAGATGATTTATCTTGCTCCTACGTATTCCCGGGTACGATAGGAAACTCAAAGCCACGTAGTTTTTTAGAAAATATTTGATTGGTTAGTTGATTTTGATTTGTTAAAAGGACTTTTTGATTTTTTTTAAATGATTTTTTTTTAAAAAAGGATTTTTATTTCAAAATAAATTCACTCTTGCACAGGGTCCAAGATAGCAATGCTATACGATAACCCTTACAATGCGTACGCCACTTGAGGATGAAAATTCATACATCAATGTCGTAGATTGTTGCGTGAATTAAATGATTTGTTTCATTTTTATAAAATTGGATAAAATTTTATTAGAGAGAGTAAATTGAAAACATTTTTTTTTACAAAAATAGAATTCACTTTTGCAAAGGGTTAAAGATAGCGAAGCCATACGATAAACCCTTACAGTTCATACGACACTTGAGGATGAAAAATTATACATCGACGTCGTAGATTGTTGCGTGAACTCAAAAAGATTTTTTTCTATAAATGATTTATTATTGTTATTTTTTTGTTTTCAAAAGGTTTTTTTTAATTAAACAAAATAACTAATATTATTTATAGAGAAATTGTTTTGTTTTTTATTTGAGGATTTTAATTTTTTTTTTTGTTGCTTTGACCCAAAAAATTCAAACCAAAACACACACAAACCAACATTTAGAAGCCCAAACCCTGACCATAACAAACTAACAACTCACATAATATGATATAAAAAAAAAAGTCAAGTAAAACAACAAAAAAAATTGAATCAAAAGCTTGCTTTGAGCTTCTCCATATTACCAACAAAGAAGATGAGGGAGAGCTACAGTGGCAGATCCGTGCAGCAGCGGCGATCCTTCGAACGGTGAGTCCGATTGGTGAGTGGCGGCGTCTCGCGGTAGTCCGACGCAACTGAGCAGCGCAACGATGGACGACGGGGGTTGGGAGTTTCTACGGTGGTTTCGGACAACGATGTCACGGCGGCAGGGGGAATCTCTGGTGCGCGGATCTGAGCGGTGGTTCGAGGTGGTGAAGGTTGGTGAGCGGCGGACTTGGTGGTGACTGGTGGAACATGTGGTAGATGGGGGTGGAGGCGTGGCGGTGACGGCGAGCTCGCGACGATCAGGCATTCTGCTTGAAGTCGGTGGTGGCTGCGGAGCGGCGGTGCTGCGAGATCGGCGTGTCTGTGATAGAAACCGGATTGGACGACGACGTCTATGTGGCGGAGGCCATGCGGATCTGTGTGTGGATGGCAGACTCATGTGATGGGCCGGATGCGGAGATCGTGACGGAGCACGGAACTGAGGTTCTTTTGATCTTTTTGTGTTTTTTTCCTACTTTGATTGGAATGATGGTTTAGATGTGAAAAGAAGATGAAATTGGGAATGAAGAAGATGGGTATGTGACTGGACAGAACTAGAAAGATGAAGGAAGATGATGATTCTCTATCATTTTTTTGTTACATATTTTCGTTTTTTCCTTCCTCTGTATGCTATCCCCCTACTTTGTTTCTGATTTGGTATTTATAGAGAAGTAGATGAACTCTGCCTCCTCCTTGGGACCAGATTAATGGAGTGTTGCAGTGGTTAAACCATGCTCTAGTCTTCTTTCAATTTCCATTTTTATGCCCCTTCTCTCTGATCTAGATATAAACCATTTTCCAAGCTCTGAAAATTGACAAAAAAGGATTCTGATGCTTGAGCTTTGTGTGGAAATGTGTTTTGACGGTTGGGTTAGTATTATTATTATTATTTTTAAAGCCTCATCCGACTTTTACTTGGGAGCATGTTGGTTAATGGGAAAAACTGAAGGAAACGACCATGATAGATGATGTACGTGAGAAAGAGGATACAAGGCATAAACTTTTGTTTTCATTTTCATTTTTATATTTTTTTTACTTGGGCTTGGATACCGGACTCAAAACAACCTTGTAACAAAACAAAATGGGCCAATAAGATGAACAATTTTTTTTTATTTTCTCTGCACATTTTTATTTATTATTATTACAAAATATAAAAAAAAGTTAATTAAAAGTATAAAAATACCCCGACAAAATTAGGTCTTCACAGCCGCCCTTCTTTACTTGTTTATTATTAGATAATAGTTGTAACCGAAGTTAGCATATTATCGTTATAAGAAATGAGTAAAGACATGAAGCCCAATTTTGTTCGGGGTACACTGACATGCAAAAGGACCTGTGACTAAAAAGCGATTTCCTGTCAAGAACTCGCGGGTTGGATTGGCCACTGAGGTTTAATCATAAAAAGCTTTCAGGGTGGATTGCTTCCTGAGCTTAAAAAAAAATATAAAGAGCTTACGGGGTGGATTGCGCGTCAGAAACTCGAAAAGAAAGATAAAAGAACTTACGGGGTGAATTGCCTGTCAGAAGCTCGAACATAAAGATAAAAGAACCTGCGGGGTGGATTGCCCGTCTGAAGCTCGAACTGAAAGATAAGAGAGCTTACGAGGTGGATTGCCCGTCAGAAGATCGAACATAAAGATAAAAGAGCTTACAAGGTGGATTGTCGGTCAGAAGCTCGAACTGAAAGATAAAGAGCTTATGGGGTGGATTGCCCGTCAGAAGCTCGAACTGAAAGATAAAAGAGCTTACGGGGTGGATTGCCCGTTAGAAGCTCAAACTGAATGCAATGCACGAGTGTTGGTTTTGCTCATTTGACGGTACGATAATAACTAAACTTTCAATTCACACAATGAATGCTAATGATGAAAACCTTTATTAATTTTGGGCATGATGCAAGAGATTCTTGATGAGAAATTATTTCTTCTTTGCCATTTTTCATTGTTGGATCCTTGTGCCCTTAAAACGTCGATCACAGTCAGTCTTGAAGATGAACTAAAAGAAGGCCCATCTCATCGAGGAAAGATATCTTGCACTATTGTTTTCTGATGATAGACGTCTTTGATGATAATTATCCCAGTGGTTGATCTTTAATATTCTTTTCTTTTTCTTCAGTGCCCTTCATCAGGGAACCATCGTGCCCCTATGACCTTTTGAGGCTTTCCAAGGAATTGTAACTACTTAAAAACACCAATACTTGTTTCACATTTCAGTATAGACTTATCATGATGGATGCATTCAATTGACAAAAGTGAAACCGAAGGACAAGATTAAACAACAAAATTGGAAGTCATTGTCACTATATCAGGATCGAAAATGTGTACAAGGCAGATGTTACAATGGAATATGGAATTGCAAAACGTTATGAAGTAGAACCACATCTCTTCAAGTGACATCTCTCTCAATGACTAGTGTTAGAATCCCTCATACAGTCTTGGCTTCTCATCAATTGGCTTAAGAGAATGTTGTTTGTCCAGTCTTCATGCATCTTAGACACTCATTGCCCCAGTTTATCAGCTCGACGACACTTCCTTTGTTATGTTCTTTTTCTTTTAACCCTAACTTTTGCCTAGATCGCCTTTTCAGGTTTTCAGTCTAGCGGGTTGCTCTAACTTTTACCTAGATTGTCTTTTCAGATTTTTAGCCTAGCGAGCTTTTCTTTCTTTTTTTTTTTCATTTTTCATTTTTCACTTTTTCTTTTCTTTTCTTCTTCTTCTTGGGAAGTGCGTTCAAGCATAATACTTTTTGACTGCATCTGAGTTTACAGGGAGTGAAAGATCTTCCCCATCCATCCTGGTGAGAATTAAAGCTCCTCCCGAGAAGGCCTTTTTCACAACGTAAGGTCCTTCGTAATTCGGAGTCCACTTCCCTCGATGATCCTTTTGGATTGGTAGAATTTTTTTAAGCACCGGGTCACCCTCCCGAAACTGTCGCAGGCGTACCTTCTTGTCACAAGCTCTCATCAACCTTCTCTGGTACAAATGACCGTGACACAATGCCCATAATCTTTTCTCTTCAATGAGGTTCAATTGGTCTAGTCGATCCTGGACCCACTCAGCTTCTTCCAATTTTGCTTCTCTCAGTACTCTTAATGAGGGGATCTCTACTTCAATCGGGAGCACTGCCTCCATCCCATAAACTGAAGAATATGGTGTTGCCCCTGTCGAGGTGCGAATAGAGGTACAATAGCCATGAAAAGCAAAAGGTAACATCTCGTGCCAATCCTTATACGTCACCACCATATTTTGGACAATCTTCTTGATATTTTTATTAGCGGCCTCAACTGCTCCGTTCATCTTTGGGCGGTACGGGGAGGAATTGTGATGCTTTATCTTGATGTTTTCGCACATCTCCTTCTTCATCTTGTTGTTCAAGTTGGTTGCATTATCAGTGATAATCGCACTCGGCAACCCATAACGACAAATTAATTCTCTTTTTAGAAATTTGACCACGACATTCCTGGTCACGTTGGCATATGATGCAGCCTCAACCCACTTTGTGAAATAATCAATGGCAACAAGAATGAAGCGATGCCCATTTGAGGCTTTTGGTTCGATTGGCCCGATCACATCCATTCCCCACATTGAGAACAGCCAGGGTGCTGACATGACATTCAAGGGAGCTGGCAGCGCATGAACCTTATCAGCATATATTTGACACTTATGGCACTTCTTCGCATAATTAAAGCAATCAGCCTCCATTGTCAACCAGTATTGACCAGCCCTCAAGATTTTCCTTACCATTGCATGACCGCTCGCGTGTGTTCCAAAAGATCCTTCATGTACCTCCTCAATTATTCGTTTAGCTTCTTTTGTGTCAACGCACCTCAACAACACCATGTCATGATTTCTTTTGTAGAGAATACCTCCATCTAAATAGAAACCCATTACAAGTCTTCTTAGGGTTTTTTTGAAATTTTCTGAAGTGCTCGGAGGGTATTCCCTTATTTGGATGAAGCATTTGATGTCATATTACCACGACTCTTGATCGGGCTCTTCCTCTACCACTTGACAATATGCAGGATGATCACGACTTTCCATTTTGATGTGTGGCAGATTTCTTTCATCACCACTTTAAACATCGAGGACAGGGTAAACAACGCATCGGCTAATTGGTTATCCTCTCGAGGAATATGATGAAATGTGACTTCGTCAAGCTGCTCGATCAAACCTTTGATGTAATCACGATACGGGATTAACTTGGCATCTCGGGTTTCCCATTCCCCTTTCAGCTGGTGGATGACTAATGTAGAGTCTCCGTATACCTCCAATATCCTTGCTTTTGACTCTATTGCTGCCAGGATCCCTAGTGAACAAGCTTCGTATTCGGCTATATTATCTCGAAGCAGAGCCTCGTAGTGACAGGGAAATAATCATTTTCTGGCGAGATTAAGATTGCCCCGATTCCGTGTCCTAATGCATTAGAAGCTCCATCAAATAACAAGGTCCATTTTTCTTTTCCCGGTGATTGCTCGCGATCAAACAAAGCCGTTATATCTTCATATGGGAAATCACATTGCATCGATCCATAATATTCTACTGGCTGATTGGCTAGATACTCTGCAAGAGCGCTACCTTTTACTGCTTTATGGGTGACATAGACTATGTCTTATTCTGATAGCAGGACTTGCCAACGAGCAATTCTTCCAGTTAGAGCAGGCTTATCAAAGATATACTTGATTGGATCCATTTTGGACACCAACCAGGTAGTTTAACACAACATGTGATGCCTCAAACGGCGAGCTGCCCATGCCAAAGCACAGCAAGTGCGTTCTAGCAGTGAGTAGTTGGCTTCACAACTAGTGAACTTCTTACTTAGATAATAGATGTCATGTTCCTTTCTTCCCGACTCATCGTGCTGCCTCAGTACACAACCCATAGATTCATCTAGCACAATCAAATACATGATGAGAGGTCTTCCTGGCACCGGGGGAACCAAGACTGGAGGCTCTTGTAGGTACTGTTTGATCTTCTCAAAAGCTTTTTGACAATCTTCATTCCACGTTACTGCCTGATTTTTGCGCAACAGTTTAAATATTGGTTCACATGTCGCTGTTAATTAGGAGATGAACCTGGCAATGTAGTTCAATCTTCCTAAAAACCCACGAACTTCTTTCTCTATTCGAGGTGCTGGCATATCGATGATTGCACAAACTTTTTCGAGATCAACCACTATTCCTCTTTGACTAACTATGAAGCCCAAAAGCTTGCCTGATTTCACCCCAAAAGTGCATTTGGCCGGATTCAGTCGGAGCTTAAACTTCCTTAACCGCTCAAAAAGTTTATGCAGATTATCAACATGCTCATTTTCGGATCTGGACTTGGTGATCATAGTATCTACATAAACTTCTATCTCTTTGTGCATCATGTCATGGAACAGAGCCACCATAGCTCGCTGATATGTTGCTCCAACATTTTTCAAGCCAAAGGGCATAACCTTGTAGCAAAAGATTCCCCATAAAGTGACAAATGTGGTCTTCTCCATACCTTTGGGAGCCATCTTGATCTGATTATATCCCGAGAATCCATCCATGAAAGAGAATAATGCATGTTGAGCAGTATTGCCTACAAGAACATCAATGTGTGGCAGAGGAAAGTCATCTTTTGGGCTAGCTCTGTTCAGATCTCGATAGTCCACACACATCCGAACCTTTCCATCTTTCTTAGGAACAGGAACAATATTGGCAACCCATTGAGGGTACTTCACAAATTCTAGGATACCTGCATCTAGCTGCTTCTTGATCTCATCCTTGATCTTTAAGGACATTTTCGATTTCATCCTTCATAGGTTCTGTTTTACTGGAGGACACTCCAGCTTTAATGGTAGCCTGTGTTCTGCTACACTAGGGTCTAACCCTGGCATGTCTTGGTATGACCATGTAAAAACATCTTTATATTCCATCAACAACTTGATCAACCTACTCCGCTCCTTTTATTTCAGGGAAATGCCAATCTTGATCTCTTTTTTATCATCTTCGGTTCCCAAATTGATTAGTTCACTCGGCTCTTCATGGGGTCGAATTTCCCTGGCTTCTTGTTCTACCAATCTCAATAGTTCAAGAGGAACTTCCCCGTCATCATCAACAACCTCTTCAGCATGATCAATGAGATAGTCAAAATTGTATGCTGAGTTACTAACACTGTCATTTTCAAGAGAGTCACTTTTAGATCTGCATTTTGGTAGTTATCAAGGAGAGATGAATGAATAAAGGTTAAAGATGAGAAACTGTATTTATTGGTGATGAATGGTGAACAAAAACGAAAGTAAAAAATAAGAGAGATAACAACACAAGATACTGAATGCATGCATTTATTGATAAGTCATACTGAAATAGAAACAAGTAAGCCCATTACAACAAAATTCCTAAAGCCTTGGGCAAAGCTAAAGAATAAGCATTACCGGATTACTTTGAAAATGACTCTATGGTCTTGGGGAACTCAATGATCTCCCAATTGTTGAGATCTGTATCCGGAGAGCATGAATACACCAGATTGACATCATGATCGGCGGGATAATCATCTTCAATAGCTGCTGCTTGGTCCAGGAATGCGAACCCTACGCTTCAGAAGCTCTGTCGAATGTCACAGACGGGAACCCTTTCAGCCTCGTATTCATGATTTTCCAGCCGAGCCAACCTCTTTCTCTTCTTCTCTTCTATAACCCTCATCTTGTCGACCTTGGTGGTTTGTATCCCAACCCAAACCTGTCCTTGTTCTCAGTGAGCATGAGGATGTCAGCTACACCTTGGCTATTCTTCCCCAAACCGCTTCCAGGTTGGTATCCTCCTTCGAGCATAACCTTGGCCATCATAATGAATGCTTTAGATGACTGAGGTTTCAAGAGTGGAGCTCCCTCCCCAACATAAGTGGCATTGGCAATTTTAAGCGACTGGAAGGAGGTCTCGAGAGATTCCTCGGCAGCTTCAATGTAAGGGGTTGTTGATGGCTTACTTACTAACATGTCCTCCTCTCCAGAAACAATTATCAACTTACTATCATCAATGAACTTCACCTTCTGGTGCAATGTGGAAGGTACCGCTCCAGACGAATGGATCCATGGTCGTCCTAGGAGACAACTGTAAGTTGGTGTGATGTCTATTACCTGGAAGAGTACTTCAAAGGTGCAAGGGCCAATCTGAATGGGCAATTCAATTTCTCCCATGACTTCCCTTTGGGTGCCATCGAAAGCTCTTACAATCACTGTGCTCAGCTTCATATGAGTTCCATCGAAAGGCAACTTTGCCAGTGTTGACTTTGGCATTACATTCAAAGAAGATCCATTATCAATGAGAACCCTAGCCATGACATGATCTCAACACTTCACAGAAATGTGCAACGCCTTGTTGTGCCCTATACCTTCAGCTGGTATTTCATCATCGGTGAAAGTGACATAATTATCAGTGACTATGTTACCTACAATGTTATCAAGCTTATCAACTGTGATGTCATGGGAGACATGAGGTTGATTCAACACCTTCATCAGTACTCTCCTATGTGACTCAGAGTTCATCAATAGAGATAAAAGAGATATCCGAGCCGGAGTTCGATTTAACCGATCCACAACCCTATATTCACTCTGCTTGATGAACTTCAAGAATTCACCGACTTCTTCATCAGATACCTCCTTTTTATTCTCACCCCCGTTTGCTTCCTTGTCATCTAGAATTCCTTCCACCTTCTCTTTCCCCTTGCGATCCTTTCCTTCCTTTTCTGTTTCCTCCCTTCGTAATACCTCTGTAGTGTAAATGCGACCACACCTAGTCATTCCACCAATTCCTGAAATGTTGGTAACCACAGTAGTCCTGTTGGAAGGATTGGGTTGAACCTGCATCTCATATTTCCATGGTACCGCTTTGGTGTCCTTGTAAGGGAAAGGACTTGGAACTCGGATGACGATTGGTGTTGGCCCACTAGGAACCGGCAAAGGTTTCTTCTAAGTATAGTGTATCACCACTGGTTTCATAGTGACTTGCTCAGGAACTGGTTGAGGATTAACCACAACAGTAAAAGGGGTTATCTTAATTGGGGTTGGGGAAATTGTAGATTCAACAACCATATTAATGGCATACTCATTTGATTCACAACCAATTAAGATAATCTTCATAGCTATTAACTGCTGCACAACTTGCCGAAACTCTACACAGTCTTCAATCGAATGCCCTATATTCCCGTCGAAGTCACATCTTATCTCTCCATAGAGAGCCTTTTCTTCCATGATCGGGATTTGGATCAATCCACATTTGCACATCTCTCTAAAAACAACTCTCATAGGAGTCCTAACATCGGCCACTTTACTCTTGAGAGTATGTTCCAAGAAGCTTTCAATGGCATTGACTCCCAAACCCCCATTATTTGGCATAGGACCCTGTGCCACATTTGGAGCATCCTTCTGAAAGCTCAACCATTTGACATTAATCATGTCTTGCACCTTAAACTTCAAAGCTTTACAACTCTCGGTGGAATGACCTGTGGCCCCATCGTGATATTCATATTGAGCATTTGGGTCATACCACTTTGGATAAGGAGGGTCTATTGGTCTTGTCGGGATAGGAGTCAGCACAGATTTACTCACAAGTTGGCAGAATAGTTCAGTGTAGGTCATGGGTATCGGGTCAAAATGCACTGGCTTTTTTACCGAGTTATACGGTGGTCTCGTTTGGCTGGTGTTTGGGTTTGGATTTAGGGGTTGAACAATTTGAGGTGGCATGGTAGGGTGTGTTTGAGGCTGAGAAGGGTATGATTGTCGGTAAGGAGCCATCTGTTGAGGATTTGGAAATTGTGAGGTGGCAGCGATGTATGGCTGGTTGGTTTGGTGATATGGAGGTGGTTGGTAATATGGGGCGTATTGGGCTTGGAAGGTGGGTGTTTGGTTCGGTCTCCATTGGTTCGGTTTCTTTTGTTCAAAGGTTACTGCATGTGCTTCTCCCTCTTTCTTTTTTACAAACAGGACTTTCTTTGGGCCGTTCTCTGCTGAAGTCTCGGTGATCTTGCCATTCCACATTCCACTTTCAATTCTCTCACCGATGATGACCATGTCAGAAAATTTTGATGACACACTCCCAATCATCCTATCATAGAAGGGAGACTGGAGAGTATCAATGAACGTTGCTACGATTTCTTTCTCAGCTAAAGGAGGCTCCACCTGAGCAGTCAGTTCCCTCCATCGTTGTGCATACTCTTTGAAAGTCTCTATGTCCCTTTTTGACATATTTTGGAGTTGCATCCTATCGGGAGCCATGTCAACATTGTACTCGTACTGCTTCAGGAATGCATCTGCTAGATCTTTGAAGGATCGGATGTGTGCCCGTTCGAGATGCGTGTACCAATTTGAAGCTGCGCCAGTTAAAATGTCTTGGAAGAAGTGAATCAAGAGCTTATCATCTTGGGCATATGATGCCATCTTCCTAACATACATGGTCAAATGGGTTTTGGGACAAGTGGTTCCCCGATATTTGTCAAAATCGACCACCTTAAATTTCGGCGGAATTACAACATTTGGCACCTGACAAAGTTCCGAGGCATCCCGAAGACCATAAATTATTACCCCTTCAATGGCCCACAATCTTTCCTCTAGTATTTCCAACTTTTCTTTAGATTGGGAATTCCCTCCTGACTGATTCACTAGAGTTTCTCCATACATATTATGAGGAAATGAATATGGCATGGAGGAGGAACCGAAGTTTGGCATCATTTGAGCCCCTTGGGGTCCATAATGTAGGGTGCATTGTGGGGGATTTGGATTGACAGAAGATGTCACTATCGGGGTGTTACCATCTGCAGGGTTGACAGTTTGTGTTTGCGGTATTTCAACAACATTGGTGGGGGTTCGTGTCTGAGTGATATGTTCGGAGTTTTGAATGCCATCTTGCGGGATGGGGGCTGTTGGTGGCACAAATCCATGAGGCAAACCGTATAGGGGATTGGTTGGGTCAAACGAAAGATGAGTTTGATTGCTTGGATAAATAGTGAGAGGCATCATGGCCCCTGGTTTGTTGAAGCATTGAATAGGAACCTGAGAAAAACCGGGCGGGATTAGAGGTGTGGCTGGATGTCCTTCGTTCGAGGATGGAGGGTTCCCCTCTGTGTTCTTTTCCTTCTGCATTGCTTGTAGGATCTCCATCATCCTAGTCATCTGATCCTTGATTTGACTGACTTCATCCCTGATCTCTTGGACTTCTTCAAAAGAATCACATCGTTTTAATCAGAACAAAAAAGTAAGAACACGACAAGAAAATAAAAAGCTTTTGTGAAAACCACCTTTGGTGTTATTATTTATTTAATATATATATATATATATATATATATATATATATATATATATATATATATATATATATATATATTAGTTAACACCTTGTGACTGACAAGAGATGGTCCCTCCATCCCACACAGAGGGTATTGTGCTGATAAGATGAAATGGAGTTGACAACAAATCTAGGGGAAAAACATCTCTCCACGATAGATGTTGTCTTAAACACACCTGCAATGCGAATTCTGAATTGAGACATTCCGACCTACCCTTTGCACAGAAGGAAGAATCATATAAGGCAAAGATGTAGTTGACAATATACTAAAGGGAGGCCATGCTCCACGATAGGTGTCGTTGCAAGTCAAGTGTAAGAGTTGGAGTGCGAAGGAATCATAGAGGCAAGAACAGATTTCATTAAAAGCCCCTCAAAGCAATACATAGATTGGGATTACATCATTGTCAAATCAATATTTTCAACATTGTCACAACATTTCATCCTAAAGTCAACAGCTTAGGTATCTTTCTTTTTAGCCCTCGAGCAAACCCTCCACACATTTGCATAAAATCGTCCAGTTCAGACGGGAGACGAAGCATAGGGTCCGCACAGATTTGTTGTTCCGCCTTCTCAAAGCTTCGGACAAAATTCGGAACTCAATGGCTTTGCTCCAAACTCATGCTCACATATCTCTTTTTCCATATGTCAATATCTATCCCTCGCTCTCGCGCTTCTTCTCTCCACCATTTCATGGCATTCATTGCTTGAACCGCGTGATCATGATAATGCTTTGCCAAGGTCCACCCCAAATCGCACTGCTTCTTGATTTTGACCATTAGGATATTCAGTGCTTTGACCTTTTGTACCAATTCATCAGTCATCCTACTTTGTGCACAAATTTGCTTCTGTAAGTTGCTATTGACTCCCCTTTGTCGATCAACCTCCGCCTCAAATGACTTTCTCATACCTTCTTGCTGGACGACCTCTTCTAACTGACGCTTTTCTTTTCTTAGCCGATGCCTCTCCATTGTCAAGGGCAATACTTTACTTTCAAGATTCTGGACCTTAGCCATGATGCTTGGTGAGACATTGTCTGTATTCTTCTGGACTCTAGAGGTTGCGGAGATATCTGCACATAAATCTTTTAAGTATTCATTTTCTTTTGCTAACTTCTCACGACGCTTCTGTCCAATGGCTATTTTTAACTCGGCATCTTGCTTTTGTTGTTCCATTTCCTTCATTTGTGCTTTTAGAACTTTCAGTTGTTCTGTCATTTAAGTTACCAAAGGGGAGTAATCTTTATCTTTCATGCTTTTTGCCGGAATGTTGACGGGACCTTTCCTTGACTTTCTCCAAGCTTCGTATTCTGAGACAATGATTAGGATTGGTCGGCCCAATTGTGCTCTCCCTTCCATCTTCACATCTTTCCATGCATTTCTAACTGCTTTTGCCAATAACTTGGTATTCTCTCCATCCTCATACCGGTAACAGCATCAGCCGAGTTGTTCTTCTCTTGGCATAGTTTGCATCCAACAAAGCTGTCGTAAGACTATGGCGGGTTTGTAGGATATGCACCCTCTTGGTGCCATCAAAGGAACATTGGGATAGTCACCACAGCTATAAATGATATCTTGCCCTTGCTGACCTTCGTACCATGGGCGTACCCACCTAAAAGAGACCCTTTCCACTTTGTCAAACTCGCTCTTCCATTCCTCTTCATTTAGCTGTCTTATAGGGATGTTATGGAAGCCTCTTAGTGGATCTAAATGGTGGGTGATATATCCTTTTGCATACATGTGAGTCATGGCCCACACATAGAGCAATTGTGCACAACATCGGAGCTTCCCCTTTGGATGCCGCTGGCAAAATTCTAAAGTCAAAAGCGTTTCAGCTAACACTGCTAGCACTGGGTTGTTATTTCTTTCTACTGTGAAGAATATATCCATTGCCGCTTGATCTGTGATGTCCAGCACTGAGGGGAATAGAACCAATCCATATATTGTTAGCGCCAATACCCTCTCAAAGGTTTCCCAATCTTGCCGATCCATTAATTTCTTCAAACGATTTTCAAGAAGAGTTCGGGTTAACCCTCACGAGTTTGAGTGCCTTGTCAACTTCACATCATTTTCAGGAAGCCCTAGTAACCCTGCTATGCTTGTAGTGGTCAAGTATTGCCCCAAGTGAAAGTACACGATGGGGATTTTCTACATTGACAACCTTAACAGGCAAGCATATTCTTCAATGGTGGGAGTAATGTCCATGTTTGGCAATTCAAAACATCTGAGGTGGGGGTTCTAATACTGACACAAAGCAGCAGTCTCAACCGGTATGAAAATTAGGTCCAAGATCCCTCCATACTTCTTGGCGAAGCTTCTTCGACGTTCTTGAGGCAAAGATTGGCTCAACTCTTTCAGATTCTCCAATGAGTTCAATATCACCCTGGAGTTCTTGGTGGTGGGAGCATTGCTAGTGTGTCTGACTTTTTCCATCTATTGTAATCAAAGGTGTTATCTCAAACCAAATTATCTGTGGAGGGAAATTTTCTTTGTTAATAACATTTGGAAAGCAAATTTACTTATGCATGAGAGTGTAACAAAATGCATGAATGATATATTAACAATGCATGACTTAAAGTACTATATGCACGAGCATACAATGAATATGAATGAGTGTAACAGGATGCATGAATGAATGGCATATTAAGACGTTTGTGGAATGCATGCAGAAAATCATTATGATGCATGACATATAAATGTGATTATTCATGTTGCAGAAAAAGGTGGAATGTACTCCCTTTTGTCCTACATGGGTCCTATCCTAAAGTTTGAACTTATGAGGTCAAGACCCTAGTTTGGTAGGCTGCTAATGGCATTTTATGTGCATGACTTCCGGGACAGATCTAGACCCCTAAACATATGGTCCTCGAATTACCCTCATATGAGAAGATGAGGACCCGAATCCATGAACCTCACCACAGGGACCAATAAGTCACAATATGGCAGTCCATGATCCGGTTGCAATCCAGGCGGGAGAATCAATGTCTGTTAGGGATGCAAAAGCATCACAATAACATCACTGAAGCCCCTTCTAAACTTATGACATTCCAAGACTCGGGTATAGAGTCCAAAAGTGTGTGAATATGTGATGGTGACGTGTAGGCTAGGAGCAAGCAAACCTGCACAAGAACCTACTAAAACAACACTACCCAAACCTGTCACTAGTGGAAAATATACATTAGACGGTAAAGGTTTACGTCAGTTAACCAAAAGCTAGACGTTAAAAAGGGGGCGGTGGCAGTTTTGTAAATATCATACTTCATTAATTCAATTTTAACGTCAGTTGTTGTAAGGACTGACGTTAAAAGTGAAGTGAATCACTTTTAACGTCGGTTCAATAAACAACTGACGTTAACAGTGAACATTTTAACGTCAGTTCTTTATCGAACTGACGTTAAAAATGACTCACTTCACTTTTAACGTCAGTCCTTACAACAACTGACGTTAAAGGTTATTTTAATGATTTTTTTTATATAGTATACGTACCCTTCCGCATTGCCTTCCTCAAAGTTTCAGTTTCACAATTGCTTTGATGTTTTGTGTTTCTATTTTGAAAACTAAAATATATGTGCGAAGTATAAGTTGAATCAATAACCCAAACCGGATCTCATCCATGAAGTGTAATACAGACTGATACAAAAGATTTAAAGGGTTTAAAATCCTATAAAAAGTTACATTGAAAGGGTTTAAAATCCTAAACATTTCTAGAGGCTTCGTTCCCTTCACGGGTGAGCAAGAGAGGAGAGTCGAGCGACTGAGTTTTCCAGAATTCAATGAGGAGGTTGTGTGGCCAAGCATAAGGCTACTTTTGGAACCCCTTATCACACCCGAAACATTAAAGCTACATCCCATCAGAGAGTTTTATGAAATATGCCGAAGGGAAAACTATACTCTGAATGTGACCATGTCTAGGAGTGATGGTGTTACTCATGTTGGAATCGAGGTACATGCTGATAATGTGGTCATTCATAAGCTGAGGTTTTGGAACTGTAGCAGCCGATTCTCCAGAAGGATGATAAGGTGAGCAACTCACATTATGTGATTTACAGAACCTTATCACCCATGTTATGTGATTTACACAACCTCAGAAGTTGTTTGACCATTAAGACAAAGATCTTTGAGTCTAGGAATAGGAAGAATGAGTGATGAAGTTAATATCCATGGCAGAGCCATATTAATTTGTGAAGCAGAAAATAAAAGGAAGGAAGGAAGCTATTTATTAGAGTAGAGGATGAAGTTACTAGGCGTGGTAAGTTGCTAAAAAATTAAGTTGATCATTAAGAGGATTAGGTTCCAAGGTGAATGGGTAAGTAACACAGTAGTCAAAGGAATGAATGTTTTTTTTTCATAAACTTATAAACCTTTAACGTCAGTTGTTTAATACAACTGACGTTAAAACTTGTTTAAATAAAAAATATTTATTTTTAACGTCAGTTTGTTATACAACTGACGTTAAAAGTGTGATTTTTATTTCAGTTAAATAAATAACTGACGTAAATAATCCTATATCCCTATCTGAAATGCCCTGTTGTCACTCTTAACACAGGTCACTCCATATATATAGTGCAGTTTATTTCTAAACTTTTTTTTTTAAACAAGTTTATTTTTAATCTTCATTAATTAGCTTGAATTAGTAAACAAATTCTTGTGCAAATTAAATTAAATAAACACTTAACATAAAAACAAGTTATATGTATAATCAAATCGTATCTCATTGAAGCGATTCATAAGTTACAATTAAATGATTAAAAGATAAAAAATTTCTGCAACATAGCCCTAAAATATAAAAAGTTTTGCTTCAACATCATTTTCTTCTCAGTCCTGTCCTTAGAAACTCCAATGGATGCATCTCCTCCCTCACTTGAATTCCATGATGCAAAAGTGAATCCACATTGAAATGGATCTTTGCATCTTCTCCTTCACTGGAATTCCTTTTTGCATCGTCTTGAATCCACAGTCACTTGCTTCCAAAGCAAAGTGAAAGGGATGACGGGGATGAAATAAAGTGAGGGAATCACATTATGCGATTTACCCAACCTTACCATCCATGTTATGTGATTTACTCAACCTCAGAAGTTTTTTTACCATTAAGACAGAGACCTTTAAGTGTAGGAATAGGAAGAAATAACAACACCTCAAATATGATAGAGGCATATTGTGAAGGAAAAAGCACGAAATATAGATGAAAAGAGGGGGGTGTAATACAGATCGACTGATACAGAAGAATATGGTTCTTTATATAGAGAAGAGAGACTAGCTGAATTTCTTGAAAACTGATCTAAAAACTTAATGCTCATTAAGAGGATTAGGTAATTACAAGGTGAATGGGTAAGTAGAACAGTAGTCAAAGGAATGAATGTTTTTGAAGAAACTAATAAACTTTTAACGTCAGTTGTTTAATACAACTGACGTTAAAGATGTTTTTTAAAAAAAATATTTATTTTTAACGTCAGTTTTTTAAACAACTGACGTTAAAAGTGTGATTTTCAGTTAAATAACTAGCTGACGTAAATAATCCTATATCCTATATAGGGAAGAGAGACTGATTTTCTTGAAAACTGATCTATAAACTTAATGCTCTGGGGTAGGTAGCACAATAGTCAAAGGAATTAATGTTTTTGAAGCACACTTTTAACGTCAGTTGTCTTCAACAGCGGACGTTAAAAGTTTTTTATTTTTAACGTCAGTTTCTTAATAAAACTGACGTTAATTAAATATCCTTTAACGTCAGTTTTTACAAACAACTGACGTAAAATGTTGTTTTATTTTGATTATAATGTTTACACCCGCGTCCTTTAACGTCAGTTTTTACAAACAACTGACGTAAAATATTGTTTTATTTTGATTATAACGTTTACACCCGCACGCCTTCTGCACTTCGCTCTGTACGTCTCTTTTCTCTTTTCATCACGCTCAACCCTCACGCTCAACCCTCACTCTCACTCTCACTCTGCCCTAATCGCGAGCTCATCTCCACCGCAACCACCGCGAGGGCTTCTTCGCCACCACCGTGAGGTACACTCTTAACCCCTAACTCTGTCTTTCCCGCTCATTCTTTGCATGCAATAACTTGACATCTCTCTTTCCCCTTCACGCGCACTAACTCTCCTTGTCCCTCTGCTCTCAGTAACCACATCGAACGTTGGCCACCACTCTAGCTCCCCCCCACCTCGCGAGCGCCTATTTCTGGTGAGTCTTTAGGGCACATTTTTTTATTTTTGGTTTTGAGTGTATGTTGAAACTATAGTCTCAGTAGTTGAAACTTGAAACTGTGAGTTTGAGTTGTTTGGAATGTCTCTATTTTTGGTTTTGAGTGTATGTTGAAACTGTAGTCTCAGTAGTTGAAACTTGAAACCGTGAGCTTGAGTTGTTTGGAATGTCTCTATTTTTGGTTTTGAGTGCATGTTGCTCTGCTGGTTGATCTGTCACGACCGTGATGCTCATCACGACTAGGCCGTGATCAGTTCTTCATGTGAGGGTCTGGTTCAGTTGGCACGTTACGGCCGTGATGGATATCACTGCCAGGCCGTGACCAGTGCTTGGCAATCTTCAAAAACTATAGTTTTCAATCACCCGTATTGTCCTTATATTGGATAGATGTTTTGTATATCTACAGGACCTATCTAGTTATTTTTATTTATACTTATGTATTTATTTTGAGTTATAACCTATGTTAATACATATATATTGTTTCTGAACAGGCATACATATGGATCAGTCGGATAGCCCACATGCACGGGAGGACACTGGGGGGGCTACGCAGGACCTGATGACGCCTACGCCTGATTCTAGTGTAAGTTTACATGTTATATACTATCTTTAGTCCTTCTTTTTAATGTAAGTTTATAATTTTATAACCCTCTATTTTATCATTTTTTTTTGTCCATACAGACATCACAGGCTCATAGGAAACGGGGTAGAGGAGCCACCTCGTTGAAGAAACTAGAGAAGGACAGGCAAAGCGGACAGAAGCTTGAGGTGTCCTTCGATGCTAATCTAAATGTCCAGGGACCCCGTGCTAAAGAATTTAATAAGTAGGTGTTTCTACAAGCGAAGCAGCACGTAAGCATCAACTACAACCACTGGAATGACGTTCCATAGAACGTTAAGGATCATATTTGGGAGGCTATCTCGGTATTTAACCTTTACATTCGTTTGATTTACATTATTAGATAATTATCCGAGTTATAATCTATCCAGTTGTTATGTATTTAATTAGTAGGTAGCTTGGACTGTGCCAAATGACGAGGATCATCGTCATAAATGTATGAAAATGGCATCAAAGCGTTGGAATGGGTTCAAGCATGATCTTACCAGGTACTATGTATCTGGGGAGAAGCGGCTTGATAAAATGTTCTCGGATTATCCCTGGATTGATCAGGATACTTGGGATATGTTTGCCAGGAGTCGACAGGATGGAGAATTTCAGGTTGGTTGATTAAGTTAATTTTGTATGCTTCTTATAGATCATTTAACTGTATTTAATTATGTGTTTTTGTTTGAATAGGCTAAGGCAAATAAGGGTAGGCAGAATCAGGCGAAGAACGTCCACCGCCACACCATGTCTCAGGGTGGGTACCAGACTCGGATCGAGCAGATGATGGCGGATAGGCTGAGGGCGAAGCAGGAAGAGCACTCTGCTAGGATTGAAAGAGGAGAGGTGCCTGAGGGCACACCATTAAGTCCTCCGTCGGACATCGACCGCGAGGATGTCTGGTTAGCCAGCCGCATGACAAAGACAGGATCTTTTAAAGTTGATGCCACTCGCGAAGTGGCAGATAAGATTGTAAGTAAATAATTAACTTGATTTCAATTGATATTTGTATAGATATTTGCAACACTTTTCACTTGCACGTTTTTTCATTTTTTTCATTGCAGATGGATCTTAAAGCACAATCCTCCCAGGGCTCATTCGTCCCTTCTGGACGGCGGGACGTCTTGATGACTGCTCTAGGCAAGAAAGACCATCCTGGTCGGGTTCTCGGTGTTCCTGGAAACGTGACCATCAAAGAATATTATGGCAAGTCTGCTTCACGAAAGCGGGTGGTCGATGAAGCATCAATTTTGGCTGACATTACTCAGCACCTCATGTCCAACCCAGCTATTACAACACATCTGATGCAAAGCTTAATATCCAACCCAGAATTCAAGCAGGCGCTTGCCAGAGAGCTTTCCTCCGTCGGTACATCCACTACAAAAAAACAATTGTTTAGCGACCATACTTTTCGGTCGCTAAACCATGTAAATCGGTCGCTATTTGTTTTAGCGACCTAATCAGAGACCGATTTATGGTGGTAGCTGAATACCTGGTCGCTAAAGTTTTAGCTACCAAATTATTATTTCGGTCGCTAATTAGAGACCGTAAATTCGGTCGCTATAAAATAATAATCGGTCGCTATTAGGTCGGTCGCATTTTTTGGGTAACCATTTTTAGCGACCGATAATCGGTTGCTAATTCGGTCGCTAATTTTGGTTACTGTTAACCTATATTAGCGACGGATTTTCGGTCGCTATACATCATCTGGAAATCTTAAATAAAGTTTAGCGACTGAATTAATGGTTTATAATTCGGTCGCTAAACTGGTTATTATTAATTTTTTTTTTAATTTTAATTTTTATAATAATTTTTTTTCTGATTTTCTTTAAACGTTAAAAAAATTACTAATAAAACACACCAAATAACTTATGAAATATACAATCATAAAAAATAATAAATATATATAAAAAGAATAATCCAAAATGTCGTACAAGAATCGTTTAAAGTAAAAAATATGGGGAGAAAAAATCAGTCATGATGAGGGGGAGATGGAGGAATCCAATCATCCTCAGCGTCCGTACCACCGACGTCTGCTAGCTGATCGTCCTCTGCAGAGAGCGACATCATGGTAGCGGCGGCGGAATCGAGGAGCGGCAGCAGCGGCGTACAACCGCCGTCGAGCATCATCTCGAGCAATCGAGTCTGGATCCTCATCTGCTCCAACACCAGCCCCGCAGTGTCCGCCCTGCTCGATGCTCGCCGCATCAGCTGTGTGTGCCGAAGTCAATCTGGCAATCTGGTCCGCCATCTGCTGCTCTCTCTCGCTCTTCTCCCGAAGCTCCGCGTTCACCTGCGTGATGGTGTCCCGCATTTGGTGGAACTGCTCCCGAGGGACGGTATCGGCGCGACAAGGAGCGGCGTGCTTGGGCGATGAAGCGATGAACTCGGCTCCCAGTGTGTCCGAGGCCATACACGTGCCCTTCTTGTTCCCCCCCCCGACGACCTCCAAATAAATGGCATTATCGTCGACGGAGACAGGAGAGCAGCCATCATCACCAGTCAAAGCCTCATCTTGTGACCGTGAGGCACGTGATATGGCATCGTCCTTCTTCTCGTTGAAGCCCGCCTACAAAGTACAGTTGAATAGATTTAGTTAAAATAATTATATCCAATATTAACAAATCATTTATAATAAATTACAAGTAAACACTAAATTATTTTTTTGCTTACAAAGATAGTTACGGGCCTTGTCGTTGACCCATGTCCCCGACTTCAACTTCTTCGTCCTCTCCACCAACTCCATAGCAGTCGGGGCCATTTGTTTCTGTGCTTTCTGCCGGAATAATATAATATTAAATTCATAAGAATAATTAAAAATGAAAACTAATTAATTAAATAGTATATTAAGTCAAAATTTTAATGTATTACCAGCTCGTCGTAGTGGGCGGCGGCTGATTTAGACCCACCGGTCCAAGCACATGCGCCACCATCAGAAGCTCGATTACGCCGAGCTGTGGCCTGGATCTCCTGGAACTTCTCGGTGGCCCAGATCTTGGTCCAGCTGCCTCATGATCTCAGGATCCACCCACCTCCCCTTATTCTGCCCCTTCCTCAGCTTGTTCATCAGATTCTTCATAACCAGTGAGCCTTTATGCTCAAATATGTCCCTGACGAGAGCCTCTAAAGCTAAGTCCCACCTATACTCTTTCTGCAACTTACAGTTGTTAGGAAATTCGTGTGTACATATATATAATGTAAATTTAATTTAAAAAACTTAATAAACTGTTACCTTAAACTCTAGAAACAACTGATCCCTATGGCCCAGTGGGATGGCCTTCCATGTAGGCCATGGACCATCAAACTTGCGTCGTAGGATCTTCGAGATCGAATCAGAAGGGCTCTTCGCGGGCAGAAAGCTGCAGCAAAATTAGAGCATTAATAAATGTTATAATTAAATTTTAAAAACAAGTAAATAGAAATTAACGATACTTTATATATATTAAAAAATTAAATTAGCATACTCGTTATCCCCCCTGGGGATAACAAGAATCCTCCTGTCGGATGGACCACGACTCTCCTGTCCTGAAGATGATGATGGTGGTCCTGTCGTCGTAGGTGTGGATGATGAGGGTGCAGCCTGTGTCCCGACCACATGAGGATGGGTGGGGGGTGCACTCCATCACCCTGAGGTGTCCTGTCAACAGAGGTGCTGGTAGGATGGTCTCGATCTGAAGGCTGTGGGTCGGCCGGCGAAGGGACTCTCGCAGCACGACCTCCACGACGACCCCTACCTCTGGAGGAATCTGCCATCTGTGAAAAAACATGAAAATATGATTACACAACAGTGTAAATAATACAAAAATAAATTACCTAATAAGTAGAATGACATTCACACAATGAATTATGACATAAATAAATTACCTAAGTAGAATCTCCGTCAGTAAATTCACCCTCAGTCTCATCAGTATCACTTGATCGGAATTTACCTTCGCTAGATGCGTCCAACTCGGATTGATCCATTAACTCTCTTTCAACTTCTTCCCCATTTCCGGAAATGTCCGCCAGAGAATTAACAATAATGTCCGGCGTAATTTGCAACGGTACGTGGGGTCTTGAAAACTCATCATCTTGGTACGGAGCATCTTTTTCAGGCTGGTTGATTACATTATCAGTAATTATACTGCGAGCCTTTATCTTAATAACACCCAACCAGCCATGATGTCCTTCGGGATATGGCGAGTAATAAACCTGCTCTTCTTGTTGTGAAAAAATGAATGGGTCGTACCCCTTATTATACCTTCGAGACAGCCTAACTTGAACAATACCATAATTTTTATCTATTTTTGTCCCTATGTCAAGAGTAGGATCAAACCAATCACACTTGAAGATAACTAATTTCATCACGGGGAAACCGGTATAATCGAGTTCAAGGATGTCAGTTAGAACCCCATAGAAATCATCCTCTACAATGCCATCAGTGGCTCGCACACAAACACCATAGTTACACGTCTGCATTCCTTCATTCCATGTTTTTGTGTTAAATTTATATCCATTTACAATATAAGTATTCCATGTTGTAACCCATCTGTTAGGCCCCCATGCCAAATTTGTCAACAATGGATTTTGAACATTGTTTTCTGGATCTAGTACCTAAACAATCAAATATTATATTATTCTTATACATGCTATATATTTAAGGAGATAAAATGTATGCTTCAAAAAATGAAGATGCTTAACCTACATATTTACTGAACCACGTAGCAAAGTGAGAAGTAATTTCTCGATCAACCTGATCATTTGAAATGTCGGGTTGGAGATCCCTTAGAAAATTGCCGTACATCCTACATATGGGAGATTAACAAAGGGACGATTAATAATAATAAATGTCAATTGAACTTATTAAAGACGTTGTAGAAACTTACTCTAAATATGGCGCCACCTCTTCACAATTTTGAAGGATATACAGATGAGCAGCATTAATGTCACGCTGCTCCAAGAAATATCCTTTTGATTTGCCACTAAATCTGTCCGGATAGTTGAATATTGATATAGGAGGACTAGTTGAACATCCTTCGCCCGAATCAACGTTTCTCGGCATCCTTGTCCTTCTCGTGTTAACTTCGTCCGGATAGTAATAAGAGGCAAAAGTGGAAGTCTCCTCTACTAAGTATGCTTCACAAATGGAACCCTCCACTCGTGCCTTGTTCTTGACTTTGTGTTTAAGGGAGTGCAGGAACCTATTAAAGAGGGATACATACAAATAATTACTAGTTTTAGGGAAAGCTAAACTACTGCTCTCGTGTTTGTAAATTTCATATGTATTAAGTAAAATAGTTGATGTTGTTTACCTCTCAAATGGATACATCCAGCGGTATTGGACTGGGCCACCAACTCTTGCTTCGTAAGGTAGATGAACTGGCAGGTGTTCCATGGAATCAAAGAAACTCGGCGGGAAGATTTGCTCCAGCTTACATAACAAAACGGGTATCTTGAATTCCATATCCTTTAATTGATTCACATTTAGTGTTGTCGATGTAAGCTCCCTGAAAAAGTGGCTAAGCTCAACAAGTGGGTTCCAAATTTGCTTCGGTAATGCGTCAAACGCAATTGGAAGCAACCGTTGCATGAACACGTGGCAATCATGACTCTTCATTCCATGTAACTTTGCTTCCTTAATGTCAACACATCTACCCAGATTGGAAGCATACCCATCTGGTAACTTTAGTTCTTTAACCCACTTACAGACGACCAATTTCTGTGCTTTGCTTAGTGTATAACTTGCCTTCGGTTTGATAAGTCTGCCACGACCACCGTCTTGCAACTCAAGCTCCTTCCGATTGCAAATGTCAGCCAGGTCCAATCGGGCTTTATTTGTATCCTTTGTCCTCCCCTTGATGTCCATCACAGTGTCAAACACATTCAAAAACACATTCCTCTCAGTATGCATGACATCAATGTTGTGACGGAGTAGCTGCGTCCTCCAATACGGCAACCTCCAAAATATACTTTGTTTTGTCCAATTATGGTTTACGCCATAATCAGGAATATGTTCTCCTTGGGTTTCATGGACGAGCGGTAAATCTTGTACTCTGCGCCATACATTAGGACCAGTCAAACGTGGTGGAGGCGGTGTTCTCTCCGCACAACGCTTCTTGAATGCATTCTTGTTCCGCCTATAAGGATGATCTTCCGAAGGAATTGACGATGACAATCAAAATATGAGATCTTTCGATTGTGTTTAAGCGTGAATGCCTTCGATCGCTCCATACATATTGGGCATCCAAGCTTCCCGCGGTCATCCAACCCGACATCATCCCATAAGCGGGAAAGTCGTTGATCGTCCACATTAAAGCTGCTTTCATGATGAAATTCTGCCTCGAGGATACGTCATATGTCAACACACCATCATTCCACAAAGCATTGTCAACTCATCTATCGGTGGCTGCAAGTACACATCAATCTTACCTTTTGGATTAGACGGACCGGAATTATGACTGTTAGGAACATAAACTCCCGCTTCATGCACATCCCCGGGGAAGATTGTACGGAGTCGGGATAACCGGCCAACAAGAGTATGCTTTTCCGGATCGCCCAAAAGGATTAAATCCATCAGCAGATAACCCCAATCGGACATTGCGAGGTCCTGCGAAAATGCCATATGAACCCTATCAAAATGCTTCCAAGCTTCTCCATCAGATGGATGACACAAGATATCTTGCTCCCTCTCATGCTCACTATGCCACCTCATGTGAGCTGCAGTGGCCATCGAAGAGTACAATCTTGTAAGTCTTGGCACGAGCGGAAAGTACCACATCTTTTTTAGCGACCTCTTCTTCTCAATGCCCATCCTAGTGGTTGTCTTATACCGATCCGCACCACAAAATCGACAACACGTTATGCTTTCCGTTGAATCATCCTTATAGTACAACATATATCCATTCGGGCAACAATCAATTTTCAAACACCCTGCACTCCAAATTTTCCACGGACTTCTTAGCATGATAAAAACTTGTAGGCATCCGATTGCCTTCTGGCAACGCCTTGGACACTGACCTGCTGAGGCGATTAAAATAGCCTTCTTGCATATTGTAGTCAGATTTGATACTCAACCATTCCATGCACAACGACAACTCCGTGTACTCCTGACATCCTTCCCACAATGGAGATCGTGCAAAGACTCAAAGCATATCATAGAATCTTTGAGCTTCGGGATTCGGATTCTCCTCTATGTATTGGGAACCCATTCCACCATCTTCTCCCCCATCTTCTTCTAGTATAACACCAACCGATGGTCCATCATGATCCATTATCATCTGCTCGTATGGATTCAATTCTTCCCTCCCGTCACCACTTCCATAGTACGAACCTTCAGCCACAATCGGGTTTAAGTCAGGCAACGTCTCACCATGGTTACTCCACCAATAGTAATCAGGCATGAAGCCCTTCTCATAAAGATCGGCTACAACTCCATCCACACTTTTGAAAGATTGACACTTGCATCTTTTGCAAGGACACCTCAATTGATCACCGCCCAGCCGTTTAAATCTCTCCTGGCTAACAACAAACTCTATAAACTCACCCACTCCAACTCTATACTCTTCCCTAAGACGTTTATTCCGATCCAACCTACGATACATCCATTTCCGATTCTCCGGAATATCCATTGCTGGCAATTAAATAGCCTGACCAATCCTACAATAACACTTATATATTACGGTGCATACCAATAACTCCATCAATCTCGTTCTTATGACAAGGTATGAACCTATCCCATTCGAGAAGAAACCTTTGTCACACTCGACTACTAATAGTTATTCCCATATTCAAATACCTTATACTTGACAAAATTTGTGCAAAGCATCTCCCATCGGTCTCCAAGTTACACGACTCGAGCACGGTCAGAATCACCGCGATCAAGTATGCACCAGGAGAACAAAAGGAAATGCATCAGACCGAGATTTCAACAAGTATATAAGGCATTTGAACATTGAAATGACTATTGTACGAGTGTGAAAAAGGTTTTTTCCCAAACTGTCCCAATTGGACAATTCAAGATTCAATACAATGAGCATGCATACCTTGATAAGTTACGCATGCTCATTAATATTGAATTTCAAACAGGAAACTAAGGCTTTCGTAAATTAATTATTAACTCTAACAAAAAATAAAACCATTAACCTATAAATATTGCAACATTGTTGAGTTTATATAAATTGCAGCGTAAATCAATACAAACTTAGATTAAATATTGTAGCAAACATCCTATTGAGCTCCGCTCTCCACTAACAAGTAGCAGTTAATTGTCAAACACATGCATAATTTCTAAATTATCAGCACACAACCAAAGATCCTCGCTTTCGGACAGGATCACATCCTATTGAGCTCCGCTCTCCACTAACAAACAACACATATTGACAAACACATGCATAAACATTAAATTATCAGCATACAATCAGACAAGATCACATCCTATTGAGCTCCGCTCTCCACTAACAAACAACACATATTGACAAACACATGCATAAACATTAAATTAATTATCAGCATACAATCAGACAAGATCACATCCTATTGAGCTCAGCTCTCCACTACCAAACAAGACGATAATTCACATAATAAATTACACTGAGTGTTCAGAGAACTGACCTGAGAGAGAAAACACAACTGAGCAAGGATAAGTGGAGGAGCCGGTAGAAGAATATGACAACAAGGACCTATCGTGCATAAATGAAATTATTCATTTCAAATCAAATCACTATTCCAAAACCAAGGAAAATATTTGCTAATAGAAAGCAAAGGAAAAGAAACCGAGTCATTGTTTTGAAGTTTTTGGTTTCTGAAATTAGGTGCTTTGAAACTATGGAGAAAGATGGTTTTGGGGTTGGCTAATATCAAGATTCCTATGTAGTCTTTTAAAATCCACAAGATTCTTTTATACCAAAATAATCTTTTAAAATCTCAATCCAATACACCAATTTAAATTGAAGGGTAGGAATATAGAGCAAGCCTTTTAAACTTACTCTTGAACCAATAGAAAACCAAACTTAATCCCTTGTATGCAGTGACCTGAAAAATAGATATTATTCCTTCCTACTTTTGTTCACTTGTGGGCCATGTTTCTTACTTTCACTTTCCATTCTCAGATAGTGTTGTCCATTTGAGTTCCTCTGCTATACAACTTTGGAAATAATATTACCACACTTTTTTCCTTAGATAACCTTTATCCCCTCACATGTTATAAGTTTCCTGTGCATGAATTACACATAATTTATATAATAATGTACGCAAAAAATTTATATGATAAAATTAAAGTGATGTGCCAATATCAATTTCCTAACTGCATTAGGTTCCAGAATTGATCCTTCAAATTTTAATCCAATATGCATTCTTATTCGTTTGTCAGGTAAAAGTGGAAATCATATTCTGAAATTTGAAAGTGGATATATATATATATATATATATATATATATATTATGACTTTGTTATCAGAATCTGATATCCCTCTCGACTTGGAAGTGCCAAAGCCCATCTAGCCATCCTTTATCTTTGTTCTAGAGGAAAATTCTTAAAAGTTAGAAGCCTAATAAATCTGTAGTTCCACAGCTTCTTAGTGTCATTTTATTAGTCCTCAATGTACAATAGGCATAGTTCTCTAGCACCCTAGTACGTGGGGTTGAATGTTATGTATGGTAAAGTATGCAGACAAAGACATGAGGGAATGTCTTAGTTGTTTGTATAAGGAGAACTTAGAACAAAAATTCTATTGACTAGAGCACAATGGCATACAAGAGAAGGTTAAAAATAAAATTGTAGGAAGATGCTTCCCGTTGGACTGTTTTTTAGGTTAAGAATAGAATAAGAATACATTATGTTTTGTCTCCTTCAATAAGTTTGGTACTTATTCAGCCCCCACCCTTTAAGAAGGAAGATGTACCCTGAACTTTTCATGCTTAGCACAAAAACACAGGCCCCACCTTCTGGAATCTTAAGCAAGAGGGACTAAATGATAAAAGGAAAGCCAGAACTGTCCTTGCTTTTATACTTACATTCGGTTAATAAATATAGTACTACAACATAGGACCACTTCCCTTGCCCTTGACTTGTACCATGGTTAATGTAGCGGATTCTTGTGCATGGAGTCAGTCCATTTTTCATTCCTTATATAACCAGCCTTTTAATTTTCTGTACACTTGTTCTTATCCATGCAGGAGTAGAATTTTTACTAATAAATAGATGCTCTAAGGATACAGCCATGCATTTAGACCTATATGATATATGTGATACTCTAACAAACAGAAAATGGTCCCTTGTTGGCCAATAAATAAATTACTTTAGGTTTATGTATGATTGATCTGGCCATACAGCTAGGAACTGTAATTGCAAGGCATATACCATGCTAAATCACTATGAAAACAATTTAAAAAGTGTATTAGTATCTGATTCTGTTTTAGTTAAAACCATGCATTCCACTGGCAATGCATGTGTCAACTGCATGCAAATTTGCATTATTCAATTGGAAATTCTACTAATGACATTCAAATGAATAACAACTAATTCAGAATAAATTTGAGTGTATGTAAGTGATAAAACACAAAAGCACTTGTCATCAGACACAGATAATAGAAGTAGAGGGCTATATATAAACCGTATCAATAGATACTCATTCATCAAGTGCTAAAGTGATCAGCAAGATAAACATTTTATAGACAGCTTATAGAAACCATATAAAAAAAGGCCAAAGACTTCTTGAACAATATCTTCATATCACTTCTCCCTGTTCTTGTTCTTGATTCTGATTTTTGAGAATATGTAATGAGGCCAGGAGATTCTGTGAGAGACTTTGAGAAAAGTTAAAGCCGAGTTCTTAAGTAGTTTTCTGGCATGTGGACTGGAATAATTTAAGCAAGTAGATTGATTTGGTACTTTTCCATCTTGATATCTAGTTTACATGGCCATTCCCCCCAGAATCTCCTTAGCTGAATCTCCCTTACCCTTGCTACCAAATATCCATTCTGTTATAGAAACAAAGAATGAGAGAAGAGGAGAGAAGACAAGGTAGCTTACCCTTGGTGGTGGTGGTGTCACCGGAGCTGCGGACAGTGGTGGCTCAAGGGAGGCGGCTCAGGTGCGCTACAGAGACAGAGACAGAGAGACATCAGAAAGAGAGAGAGAGAGAGAGAGAGAGAGGGAAGAGGAGAGAAGACAAGGTAGCTTACCCTTGGTGGTGGTGGTGTCACCGGAGCTGCGGACAGTGGTGGCTCAAGGGAGGCGACTCAGGTGCGCTACAGAGACAGAGACAGAGACAGAGAGACATCAGAAAGAGAGAGAGAGAGGGAAGGTGGAATCACTCACCGGAGGTGCGTGGCCTGGCGGTGACCGGAGCACAGACGTCGCGTGGTGGCAGGGAGGAGCAGAGCGTGCAAGGGAGAGAGAAGAAAAGAGAAGGAATGAGAGAAATGGGGAAGAAAGGGGAAGGGCTCGCGATTTAGGGGTTTCAGTTTTAGCGACCGAATTATTCGGTCGCTATATCGGTCGCGAATTTGGTTAGTTTTAATTTGAATTTGTAATTTTAGCGATCGATTTAAATTTTCGGTCGCTAACACGCGCAATTTTATTTTTTTAAAGCGCCTTTTAGCGACCGAATTAATATCGGTCGCAAATATAAATACAGTTTAAAGTGTGAATTCATAAATTTAGCGACGGATATATAAATCGGTCGCTAATATAAACACATTTTGACCGTCGCATTTAATTCGGTCGCCATTTCGGTCGCTAACAATTCATAAATTTCTGACTTTTACTCTCCTTTGTTTAGCGACCGAATTAGCGACCGATATCTCTGCTATGCTCTATTTCGGTCGCTATTGCGGTCGCAGAATCAACTCTAACCAGTATTTCATGTAGATCCTACAATCGGTCGCAAATAGCAACCTAAAAATTCGGTCGCTATTTTTGGTCGCTAAATGACCTTTTTTTTTTGTAGTGGCCAAGACATCGCAGGGCATGCCAACCCTTCACATGTGAGCACAAAAGAGAGTTATAGTAGGGCACATGTGGAGGACGATGAGTTGGCAGCTAGGGAGCGGGAGTTCGAAGTCCAACGCCATAAGCATGAGTTGGAAATGAAAAGGCGTGAGCTTGAGTTGGACTCCAAACGACGTGAGCTCGAAATGTTAACAAAGGTATGTATTCATTATTAATGTCCAAATTAGTCAAATAATTACTTGTGTTTTTTTAATTATCAACAACTTATCTATTTTATTTTTCCTAAACTGAAGGCCAAGTCGACGTCGGTGTCGCTGTCACCTATCACTCGTTTGTTCTCACTTGGTGAGGATTATGCGTTTGAGATTTTTGAATGTCCATTGGAGCACGATGGATGGGTGGCACGCCCAGATCAACGGAGGATATTTACCTTCTGTGGTGACGATCTCGGGAACGCCTGCAGAAATAACGTCTGGATGAACAACAATGTTTTCAGTCTCTGGTGCACGTAAGTTAATTTTAATTTTATAACTTATTTATTTTTGGTATTTTTCCATTTAATAATTTATTTTAATTTCAATATATATATTATGTAATTAACATCCACACCTTTTCATATCTTAGGTATCTCCATCGTCTTCAGCTTGATAAGGGCGTTGCATCAGTTTACGGCTTCTTAGATCCGTCAATCCTTCTGCCGGATTTCTTTGTTGGCGATGCATTGAGTAAATACTTAGGGAACTTGTTGGGAGACAATCCTAAAGAATTATATCTGGCTCCCTACTCTATGAAAAGCCATTGGCAGTTGTTCGTACTTCACCCGTCTAGGCATACTGTCATATTCTTTTGCTCTCTCCACCAACAGCCGCCACAGGTGGTGTTGGAAGCTGTAAATAAGTAAGTAACTAATCTTAAATTTAATTTAAGTTTTAATATCAGTTGTTTTTAGTTTATTACACACATGATATATGAATTTGTTAATTGATCGACATGATTATTTGTTTATGATAGCGCGCTGAAGGCGAGTAGCATAAGTTGCGCCAACGGGAGAAGTAGGACTTCTAAGGCTAAAGCAAATCCTGTATGGAACATCCTCAAGGTTTGGTAGTTTATTTATCAAATAATTAATATTATAATTACTAATTTATATGTATATTCAACTTATGTTGAACTTAATTTTGTTGGTAGTCTCGATTTCAAAATGACGGGTGGTCGTGCGGCTATTATGTGATGCTTCATATGCTGAACATAGTCTCCGCATCTATTACGGATGGATGGAATAAGGTAATATTTAAACAACTTGTTAAATTATATATTATATTTTTGAAGATGACTTGCATTGATGTTATTGTTATTATTTGAACGTGTGTAGGCATTTATCGACCAATCGCCTATTCAAGAAGATGAGTTAAGAAACTTGAGGATGCGCTTCGCTGAATTATTCTTCAAGTATGCGACTGAAAAATGAATTGACAAGATACCTCCGCACTACTTAGATGAATAGTTTTTTTGTTAGACTTTAGAAACTAATTAATAACATGTATATATATATCCTTAGATTGGTAGTTTTGTTTTTAGACATTGGAGACTAAAATTTATATATATATACTTGTAGATAGTTATTTTTTTCCTATACACGGGTTTTGGTTTTAAGTCCCCCCATTGTTCCATTTTTCCTTTGCAATTCTGTAATGTGTGTGATAACCTGTGTTACTGGGATATTTACTGAATGCAGGGATAGCTGAGGGGAGTGATATTTTAAAACTGAATTTAAAAAAAAAATCTATTAATGTCAGTTTTATCAAACAACTGATGTTAATAGTATTTTATAAAATATACAGTACACTATTAACGTCAGTTGTAATAAACAACTGACGTTAAAATTAATCCTTTAACGTCAGTTCTTTATAACAACTGACGTTAGTTTTAACAAAATTAACGTCCATTGTCTTAAATAACCGACGTTAATAGTTTTATGTTTAACGTCAGTTGTTTAAACAACTGACGTTAAAATATTAACTATTAACGTCAGCTGTATTTACGTCAGTCAGTATTCTGACGTAAAAAATCAATTTTAACTGACGTAAAAAGCACTTATTGCACTAGTGTGTAAAAAGAATAAATAGCACAATAGTTTTCTATCCTAGGGTTGCCAAAATATATACAAAGGTATATAAAATCATATTTATAAAAAAGAGTTAAAAAAAAAGAGGGTCAGTCAAATAAATAAAAATCATTAAAAAACACAACTAACTATGATAGGCCTGACTCTCTAACGTCCCCAGTGGAGTCGCTAGCTGTCGCGACCGTCCCGTCCAGACGTCGCGAAAAGAATGTAAAAACAGAGGAGTCGCCACCAATATTTTTAAATTGGAAAAACATTGGAAAACCAAATTATTTAGGAAACTGGTCTTTAAAAAAAAAGATTTGGGTTCGGGAGTCGATTACTAGTAGGGAAGGTGTTAGCACCCTACGTCGCCCGTTTAAAAATGGTACCTCAAGTTAATTGTGCAAAACATTTTAATAACTTTTAAATATTTATGTTACCCCAAAAATTATTTATAAGAAAGAAATATTTTGTTTTTCAATATTTGTATTTCTTTATTGGTTTTGCATTTTTAAATTTATTATTGATTAAACCTAAATGAGGTTGAATATGGCACATAAGTCCACATGACAACCTCAAATCTAAGAGATTGGACATGACACCTGAGTCCACAACACCCCTAAAAATAGATAAGTTTAAATATTTTGATTAATTATTTTAACATAAAAAGAGGCACCAAAAAAAGGGGAAACTTAGTTTTGGCTTGACAAGATGATTTATCTTGCTCCTACGTATTCCCGAGTGCGATGGGAAACTCAAAGCCACGTAGTTCTTTAGAAAATATTTGATTGGTTAGTTGATTTTGATTTGTTAAAAGGACTTTTTTGATTTTTTTTAAAAATGATATTTTTTTTTTAAAAAAGGATTTTTATTTCAAAATAAATTCACTCTTGCACAGGGTCCAAGATAGCAATGCTATACGATAACCCTTACAATGTGTACGCCACTTGAGGGTGAAAATTCATACATCAATGACGTAGATTGTTGCGTGAATTAAATGATTTGTTTCATTTTTATAAAATTGGATAAAATTTTATTAGAGAGAGTAAATTGAAAACATTTTTTTTACAAAAATAGAATTCACTTTTGAACAGGGTTAAAGATAGTGAAGCCATACGATAAACCCTTATAGTTCATACGAAACTTGAGGATGAAAAATCATACATCGATGTTGTAGATTGTTGCGTGAACTCAAAATGTTTTTTTCTATAAATGATTTATTATTGTTATTTTTTTGTTTTCAAAAGGTTTTTTTTAATTAAACAAAATAACTAATATTTTTTATAGAGAATTTTTTTTTGTTTTTTATTTGAGGAATTTAAAATTTTTTTTTGCTTTGACCCAAAAAATTCAAATCAAAACACACACATACCAACATTTAGAAGCCCAAACCCTGACCCAAACAAACTAACAACTCACATAATATGATATAAAAAAAAGTAAAGTAAAACAACAAAAAAAACTGAATTAGAAGCTTGCTTTGAGCTTCTCCATATTACCAACGAAGAAGATGAGGGAGAGCTACAGTGGCAGATCCGTGCAGCAGCGGCGATCCTCCGAACGGTGAGTCCGATTGGTGAGTGGTGGCATCTCACGGTGGTACGACGCGACTGAGCGGCGTAACGATGGATGACGCAGGTTGGGAGTTTCTACGGTGGTTTCAGACAACGACGTCACGGCGGCAGCGGGCGTCTCTGGTGCGCGGATCTGAGCGGTGGTTCGAGGCGGTGAAGGTTGGTGAGCGGTGAACTTGGTGGTGACTGGTGGAACGCGTGGTAGATGGGGGTGGAGGCGTGGCGGTGACGGCGAGCTCGCGACGGTCAGAGGGAGCGACTTTGCGAGGCTGAGCAGTGCGTTCCTCGGAGGACACGCGGTAGAGGTCCGGCGGTTCTGCTTGAAGTCGGTGGTGGCTGCGGAGCGGCGGTGCTGCGAGATCGGCGTGTCTGTGGCAGAAACCGGAGTGGACGACGACGTCTATGCGGCGGAGGCCACGCGGATCTGCGTGTGGATGGCAGACTCATGTGATGGGGCGGATGCAGAGATCGTGGCGGAGCACGGAACTGGGGTTCTTTTGATCTTTTTGTGTTTTTTTCCTGCTTTGATTGGAATGATGGTTTAGATGTGAAAAGAAGATGAAATTGGGAATGCAGAAGATGGATATGTGACTGGACAGAACTAGAAAGATGAAGGAAGATGATGATTCTCTATCATGTTTTTTGTTACATATCCCCCTTGTGTTTCTGATTTGGTATTTATAGAGAAGTAATGAACTCTACCTCCTCCTTGGGACCAGATTAATGGAGTGTTGCAGTGGTTAAACCAGGCTCTAGTCTTCTTTCAATTTCCACTTTTATGTCCCTTCTCTCTGATCTAGATATGAACCATTTTCCAAGCTCTGAAAATTGACAAAAATGGATTCTGATGCTTGAGCTTTGTGTGGAAATGTGTTTTGACGGTTGTGTTAGTATTATTATTATTATTTTTTAAAGCCTCATCTGACTTTTGCTTGGGAGCATGTTGGTTAATGGGAAAAACTGAAGGAAAAGACCATGACAGATGATGTACGTGAGAAAGAGGATACAAGGCATAAACTTTTGTTTTCAGTTTTATTTTTATATTTTTTTTTACTTGGGTTTGGATGCCGGACTCAAAACAACCTTGTAACAAAAACAAAATGGGCCAATAACATGAACAATTTTTTTTTTTAAATTTTCTCTGCACATTTTTATTTATTATTATTACAAAATAAAAAAATTAATTAAAAGGATAAAAATACCCGGATAAAATTAGGTGTTCACACTAACAAAATTGGTTAGTATTTTTAAACTTTAAATAAGTCTTTAACTTAGATAGTTTTTTTTTTTTAAAACCATTACCTTCCTTCCAAAATGAACAGTCATGTAAAGATTAATTACCTTCCAAAAAATTTCCATCCCTAAAAAATCTAGCTTCTATCAGTTGTCCAAACCAGGGCTACCTATAGAGGAAAAAATTATTAGGCGTTTTCATTTAAGATCATGTTTTATAAAATGGATGCTGACTTGTCTCTCTTTGATATATCTTACATAGTTAATTATGTATGGAATCAGAGACGTGTTAACAAATCTAATACGACATGACTGACCGACAAAGAGGCAAATTCTAAAAACCGAGTTAATTACAAAAAGTAGTAGAAAATCTCAAACTTTAATATGATATTTTACAACTCCTATTTGTAAAGTGGATACATTAATTATTGCAAATGCAAAATTTCGTGAAAAACTAAACGTGGACATAGTATGATCCACCAGGACACTAGGTAGGCTTCATAGCATTATAAGAAACCAAAATAATTGACATGCATAAGACTAATTAAAACACCTTGATCACAAAGGCCTAAAATAACATAGGTAAGAAATTAGAGAACTGAACTTACTTTCCTTCTCTCTGCTTTGGGTTAGGGCCACACAAGTGAGATATGTCCCTCCCTATACACCATTGAAAGAAAAATCTGTTGCAACACCTTGAAGCAAAACGTAGACGTCGTGAAAAAAAGATTTTGGCTCTCTTAGGTAAAAACTTTCCCATAGTAGATAAACTACCTGATAGCGGATAACGAATAGTGGATATGGTAGCAGATTTGATTGGAAGTGATTAGTAAAACTAGATGATAAATATAAAATAACATAAAAGGACACGTTTATATGTTTTTCATATAAATTATATATATATTATTTATATAATCTCATAGATTTTTTTTTATGGAAGATACAAGATCGAAACAATCAACCTATTGATATTGGAAGACTCAAAAAATTCTTCCAATCTATCATTCCTGGGCATAACCTCATTGATCATTCACTAGCTACGCTATAACCTTTATTCTAAAGTAATTATCAATTTAATAATTTAATTTAAATTATTTATCATTTCAATTTTAATTAATTTTTATAAATAAAATGGACTAATAAAAATAAAATAATATATTGATATGATTTTTATATAAATTTTATTTTTTACAGATAAAAATATTTATCTATTTTTTTATCTTAAATATAAATCTAAATAGTGAAATTAATTCTTATTTATATACTTTGTTAAATAAAATAATTTTCAACTTTTTATATATTCAAATTTATAGTAAGGAAAAAAATGATAAAATCTATAAGTTCAAATGCTACTTCAATTAGAGTCTGAAAAAATGCTATAAGCTAGTGAAAAAAACGTTATAAGCTAGTTTTAAAAACTATTATCAAACGAGACTACTTCTCAGTGAGCTACATCTCTGGCGGTAGAAGCCACTATGAAGTTTTTCCATTACCCATCGTTAGATATTGTGATGTTTTTCAAAAATATAAAAAAAATTGGTGTACTTTTGAGTTTATTTTTGACTTGGTCTTATCGGTTTTGTAATGATTAGAATATAATTTTATTTAATTTTATCATATAATATCTTATCTAAGTCTTATATTATCTTATCTGACGAAATCGGTTAGTATTTTTAAACTTTAAATAAGTCTTTAACTTAGAAAGTTTTTTTTTTTATGAAAAGCTATTACCTTCTTTCCAAAATGAATAGCCTTGTAAAGATTAATTACCTTTCAAAAACATTCCATCCCTAAAAAATCTAGCTCCTATCAGTTGTCTAAAATAGAGCTACCCGTAAAGGAAAAAATTATCAGGCGATTTCATTTATGACCACGTTTTATAAAATGGTTGTTGACTTGTCCCTCTTCGATATATCTTACATAGTTAATTATGTATAGAATAAGAGACGTGTTAACAAACTAATTCTAACACAACATGACTGACTGACAACCACAAATTCCAACAAACTGAATTAATTATAAAAATAAAAAGAAAATCTCAAAACAAGCAGGTACCAAAATTTTCTAATCATTAGCAAATAATGCCAACATAGACATATATAGTATGATCCAATATTTTATAATTTATGTGTGTCCTCTATATTATTGCTTTATAAATATATGCAGGGTAGAGGGTGTCACAATGAGCTTTTGCAGTCACTTCTACTTCTGCAGTAGGTACCACAACAGTAGCCATAGGGTAACCTGACCTTCTCTTCCTGGGAATAGGTCCCATAAGGAGAGTCTTCTTCTCTTTGGACTCCTCCAAGGGTCTTGTTTCTTGCTCCTCCTGAGCAAGTGCTTCCTCTTTGCTTGGAGTAGACTCCACTTGTCTGGTCGCAGCAAAGGTCTTCACAAGCCTTCTTCTCTTGTCTTATCTCACAGACTCAGCCTCAGACGCCTCAACATCCTTTGTCTTCCTCTTAGGAGAAGGCTTCCTCAACCTGAACCTGAGAGGTTGGACACTCTCTTCAGTGTCAGCAGAGATTGATGGCTTCTCCATAGCAGGTCCCTGGTCCTGTCTGGCTACCTTTCCATCAGGTTTCCAGATCTTTTGAGATAGGAACCTCAAATTCATCAGCAGACTCAGCTGTCTGTATACTTGGCTGAGCAGCAGCTGGCTTCCTCATCCAGAGGAATCCCTGGAATGTTCATCATAGACAAGTTCTTATTGTCTATGGGGAAAGCCATATCTACAAAGCTTCCATCTCTAGGAACAAACAACTTGTTCATAAAAAGTTTTGTACGCAGCATTCCATAAGGAAATGTCTGCATGTTGGTCCTCTTGACCATGGACTCGAGATGGTTGAAGATGATATCATTGATATCCACCTTAATCTTATGAATCTGATGATATAGAGCAAACCTGTCCATCTTGGTCACATTGTCTCTGGAGCGTTTCCTTGGCAAGACACATTCCAGCAACAGCTTGTGCATGAACCTACACTTCATAACCATGCTCACAGGCTTCATGTTGGTAGGGTTTGGAACACCATACAGAGCAATATTGATGTTGGCAGTCCCAACCTCATCTTCCCACTCAGACCTAAACCCAGCTCCTAGCCTGGGGAAATTGGTGACAATCTCCAGAGAGCTCAAGGAGACCAAGAAGGTCGTGTCAAGCACACGAGCACGAATTGTCTTGGTTCCATCCACTGGGTTTGTAAGAACAATAGCATTGGTCCAGAAGTCTCTGATCATTTTAGGATGAACCAGCTCCTTGATGCCGAAGAAGGGGGTCCACCTGAAGTATTCCAACTCCTCAGTAACATCCATTCCCCATTTCTTCATTTGTTGAAGATCAACCACCTTTCCATCCATGATTTTCTCAACATCAGCAACTCTCAATTTGTATTTAGTAGCAATTTCTTCACAAGTGAGATGTTTCTTGGGTGCCATTGAAAGTGATGAAGTTTTTAGGGTTCGAAGGATTAGGGGGTTTCAGAGAGAGAGAAGGAGATGAAGAGTTTTGACAAATTTTTGAAAGTGTAAAGAAATGAGCTTTGACTCTTTTGCCTTTTATGGTCATAAAGGCAGGAGAGAGAAAAAAATACCTTTTTAATGTTAAAATGACACGAGTTGCGTGGGAAGTTACAACGCCCACTAAGACATTATGAAAACATGGTTTCGAGAAAATAAAACTGCCATGTACATGATTAGCTTCAGATTATTAAATGGTATTAAATAAATAATTACCATTTTAACAAAAACTGTTGAGTTCAAATAATTATGACTCAGCAGGATCAGATAGGACAAGTTAGATAAAGACATAAGATAAGCTAAACATGTGATATCACATGCCATTCAACAATGCAATGCATGTTCATATTGTCTCTAATATATATAAACCTATCTTCAGCTAAGGGTTTTGTAAAAATATCAACCCATTGATTTTCAATTTTAACAAACTTAATATCAAAGATACCTTTTTGAACATAATCCCTTATAAAGTGATGTTTTATTTCAATATGCTCAGCCTTAGAATGCTGAATAGGATTTTTAGATAAGCAAATTGCACTTGAATTATCACACCACACATATAAATTATGCTCATATATAGGGTAATCCTCAAGTTGATGTTTTACCCATAGGAGTTGAGAGCAGCAATTAGCAGCAGAGATGTATTCTGCTTCAACAGTAGATAGAGCGATTGTTGTCTGTCTTTTGCTTGTCCAGGAGACTAAACTTGCTCCAATGAAGTGGCATTCTCCACTGGTGCTTTTCCTTTCTATTTTGTCTCCTGTAAAATCAACATCACAGTATCCTACTAATCTGTATTCTTTTGTTCTTAAATACAACAAACCAAGATTAGTGGTCCCAAGCAAATATCTAATTATTCTTTTAACAACTTTGAGAGGGGATTCTCTAGGATCAGATTGGAATCTTGCACACATACATACACTAAATTGAACATCAGGTCTGCTTGAAGTTAAGTACAAAAGAGATCCAATCATACCTCTGTAGATAGTTTGGTCTACCTTTTTACCTTCACCATCTTTACTTAACTTTGCATTGGATTGCATATGAGTTTTCATAGGTTTAGAATTCTCCATTTTATACTTCTTAATTATCTCTTTGGTGTATTTTTACTGATGGATGTAGATTCCATCACTTGTTTGCTTGATTTGCAGTCCAAGGAAAAACTTTAATTCTCCCATCATGCTCATCTCAAATTCTGCTTGCATTAGCTTGGAGAATTCCTTGCACAGCTTTTCATTAGTTGCTCTAAAAATAATACCATCAACATATATTTGGACTATAATAAAACTATCTTTTGAGCATTTTTTAAACAAGGTTGTATCTACTTGTCCTCTAGTAAATCCATTATGCATGAGAAAAGAACTAAGTCTATCATACCATGCTCTAGGTGCCTGTTTCAAACCATATAAAGCCGTTTTAAGTTTGAAAACATGATCTGGTTTATGAGAATCTTCAAAACCAGGGGGTTGTTTAACATACACTTCTTCAATTATACCATTTAGAAAAGCACTTTTCACATCCATTTGAAAAAGTGTGATTTGGTGTTGTGCAACATATGACATTAAGATGCGTATGACTTCTATTCTAGCTACAGGTGTAAAGGTTTCAGTGAAATCAATATCTTCTTGTTGATTATAGCCTTGAGCTACTAACCTAGCTTTGTTTCCAACAACCACACCATCTGCATCCAACTTGTTTCTGAAACCCTATCTTGTTCCAATGACAGAGTTATATTTTGGTTTGGAAACAAGTGTCTAGACATCATTTCTGGTGAATTGATTGAGTTCTTCTTGCATTGAAAGAATCCAGCTTTTATCATCAAGAGCTTCTTCAATGCGCTTTGACTCCAATTCTGACAGAAAGGCCACATTGCTTGATTCTCTTAAATTTAATATGGTTCTAACTCCTTCTGAGGGGTTTCCAATAATAAGATCCTTAGGATGATGGGTTTTGAACTTCCAGTCTCTTTTAAGATCATCATGTTGATCTTGACCAGTCTGATGACTTGTCTGTTCCACTTGTTTGTCAGACTCTTCAACATGTTCTGCCTTAGATATGTCAAGTTGTTGACTATCTTGTCTGTTTATATCAAGACTTGCAAGTTCATCTTCTAGATTTGATAGTTTCCCATCAGTCTTTAAACCATCATTAAACTTAACATGAATAGATTCTTCAATTACAAAGGTTCTACAGTTATAAACTCTAAATACCTTAGACATTTCAGAATATCCAATGAAGATACCTTTATCCACTTTGGAATCAAACTTTCCAAGTTGATCCTTAGTGTTTAGAATAAAACACTCACATCCAAATGCATGGAAGTAAGATATGTTGAGTCTTTTACCTTTCAACAATTCATAGGGAGTTTTCTTTAGAAAAGGCCTTATAAGTATTATATTTTGTACATAACATGTAATGTTTACTGCTTCTGCCCAGAAGTACTTAGGGAGATTATTTTCATTAAGCATTGACCTAGCCATCTCTTGCAGAGATCTGTTCTTTCTCTCAACCACTCCATTTTGCTGTGGAGTTCTTGGTGCAGAGAAATTGAGAGAGATCCCATTCTCCTCACAAAACAGTTTGAATTGCTCATTTTCAAATTCTACCCCATGATCACTTCTAAGGGTAAAAATACAGAAACCCTGCTCATTTTGTACTTTCTTACAGAATACAGAGAAAGCCTTAAAAGACTCATCCTTGTTGGTTAAGAAGAGTACCCATTATAAATCCATATTTCCTTCCAACCAAGCTAGCCTAACTGGCCCAAATAGATCCATGTGTAACAACTGAAGAGGTCTAGAGGTTGATACTTGGTTCTTAGATTTGAAACTTGATTTTACTTGTTTACCTCTCTAATATGCATCACACAAAACGTTAAAACTAATGTCAGGAAATCCTCTCACAAGGTTATCATTTTTCAATTTTGAAATTAGTTTCATACTAGCATGTCCTAGTTTTCTATGCCATGACCATCTTTCATCCTCTTTTGACATCAAACAGGTTACACTTTGATATGAGAGATCAGTCAGTTCAATCTTATAAAGATTTTACTGCCTACTAGCTGAAAAGAGTGTATTGCCACTCTTGTCTTTGACTATACAAGCATCCTTAGTAAAGGAAACATCAAATTCGCTGTCACATAATTGACTTATGCTAAGCAAATTGTGTCTTAATCCTTTGACTAAGAGAACATTAGAGATTGAGGGAAGAGGGGTTTACCAATAGTACCAATTCCAATAACCTTCCCTTTTTGATTGCCTCCAAAGGCAACATGTCCTCCTATCTTAAGTTGGAGGTCTAGGAATATAAACCTTTCTCCTGTCATGTGTCGCGAGCAGCCACTATCCTGGTACCATCAAAGGTGTTTTCTTTATCCTATTGAGGACATCTGCAACATGAATTATTTGATCTTTAGGTACCCATAGTTTTCTGGGTCCTTTTTTGTTAGTTCTAGGAGTCTGTGAAGACTTCCTTCTTTTCATGTGAATTTACTTAGATATAACATGTCCAGCTTTTCCATAGAAGTTACAGACAGATATGGATTTAATTGAAATTGACTTAACAGACACATTAGAGGTTTTTGTTGATACTTTATGATATGTCTGATGGACATATCCAATACCTTCTTTGTTAAGCGAGTGTCTCTGACAGCCAAGTAGATTGGTCAGATTATCTCTACCGTTAATAAATTTGGCAAGATCAGAAGTAAGCTCTTCTACTTTCTGTTGAAGTTTGACAACTTCTTCAGACTGTGATGTTTCACCAATGATCTTAGCTTCATTAGACTTAGCAGTATTCAGCTCACTGTCTAGATTTTAAAAGGTTTGATTATGAAATTAAGAGTAATTATTTGGGTTTTGTATTTAAAATAAAATTGATGTTTTATTGGTGATTAATTATTATGAGATTAAATATTTACATGTTGAGTGATGTTGTTGTTGTTGTTATTATTATTATTATTATTATTATTATTATTATTATTATTATTATTATTATTATTATTATTATTCGATATGTTTTTGTGATATGTGATGCCTTAATGTTGTTTTGATATGAACTTGATGAATTATAATACATGTGACATGATGTTATGTATTGAGTTATTTTGGAAGGACTATTTGGTAATGTGTGTGTTTGGTTATCTTCCTTGTGGAGAGTCAATTGTTTGAGATACCTCCTTCGAGGAGATGACAAAGGGCCTAACTCGTAGTGACAGATTGACCTAATACGAGGTAATGGCAAAGGGCCTCCCTCAAGGAGAAGGCAATGATGATTATTGCAAGGGTATGGGTACCTCCTTCGTAGAGATGACAAAGGACCTAACTAGTAGCGATGACATATTGGCCTAATGCAAGGCGATGGCAAAAGGCCTCCTACATGGAGAAGGCAATGTTGGATATTGCAAGGTTGTAGATACTTCCTTCGTAGAGATGGCAAATGGCCTAACTCGTTGCGACGACAGATTGGCCTAATGCGAGACAATGACAAAGGGACTCCTACGAAGAGAAAGCAATGAGATGTCATTGCACTCATATGTTTGTTTTGTTGATATTATTATATGCGTTGTGGTTTATTCATGTTATTATTTGAGATACTTTGAAATTATATTATTTTGAAAACGACGGATTACCATGGTTGTTTTTCCGGTTACCGCGCCGACTGAAAGCAATATCTTTTCAAAAACCTTTTAAAACTGTGATTGATTACTGGGATTATAAATCTCATTAGAGGTGTTGTCTTTCAGAGTTTACAGGTGATGACATAGATGATGCATCGACTAGAGAAAGCCTTGAAGTTATTAGTTCTAGTTTATTTTTATTTATTTATTTTGGTTTAGACGCCCGAGTTTTGAGGCAAAAACAATTGTAAGAGTTATGTGATTTTTATTAATTAATATTATGAGGTTTTATTTTATTTTATTTGGATATAATGGTTTATTTAGCACTATTACATTATTTACTTATTTTAAATATGCAAGATACTTTTAGATTAAAATTATTGTGAAATTTTTTATGACACGATTATTTAATTTAAATGTTTTAAAGGTTTTTATTGAAAATTAATTTAGGTTACTAATGTAACGAAGGGTGTTACATCTCTCTCTTGAGGGATTTGAAGGCCTTAGATAAGCAGTTGGATTCCTCCAGCAACTCCTCATAGGCATCACGCAACTCCTCAAAGTCAGGGTGTACCTCAAAGTCAGGGTGTATCTCATCACCAGATTCTGAGTTAGTGTTGGCCATCAAACAGAGATTAGCTTCCTCATCTTCAGATGATGTTGACTCCAGATCCTCCCAAGTAGTCATCATTCCTTTCTTCTTTTCGAAGAACTTCTTATAAGGGGCTTTCTTGAGTTGAGGACACTCATTTTTAAGGTGGTCATGCTTCTTGCACTCATAACAGACAATTGGACTCTTGTCTGTTGAATTTGATTCCTTGAAGTTTTTCACCTTGCGGAACTTTCAGAAAGGCTTATCCTTTCTGAACTTCTTTCTTTTTAAGAGCAGCTTTATCTTCCTGGATATGAGAGATAGCTCTTCATCACTTTCAGAATCATCAGGCTCAGACAAGTCTGTATCACAGGAAGACTCGTTTGCTTTTAGTGCTTTTGAGGTCTTTGATGATTTTTGATCAGTTTTTAGAGCAATGGATTTGCCCTTTGTTGTTGTTACCTCATCACCAAGTTCTTTCTCATGAACATTGAGGGTGCCAAGAAGTTCATCCATAGTCAAGGTTTGGAGATCCTTGGCTTTAGAGATTGCAGTGACCAAGGGTCTCCACTGCTTTAGAAGACTTCTGAGGATCTTTCCAACTTTCTCAGAATTTGCATAAGTTTTGCCTAGAGACTTTAAACCATTGATGATAGTTTGAAATCTTCCTATCATCTGAGCAACAGATTCACCTTCCTCCATGATAAACAGTTCATACTTTCTGACAAGTATGGCAATCTCTGATTCCTTAACTTTGATAGTTCCTTCATGTGTGACAGATAAGGTGTCCCACATTTATTTTGTAGAGTCACAAGCACATACTTTCTCAAATTCTTCAGGACTGAGAGCACAGATGATGTTGTATCTGGATTTATGATTTAGTTCAAATTTAATCTTTTCTGCAGATGTCCACTGAGCTTTTGGCTTGTCAGTGTTGTCATCATTCTTGGGAATGAAAGGACCTTCAGTAATGACATCCCAAAGATTAGAGTTTGTTGATAGAATGAACACTTGGAATCTATCTTTCCAATAGTTGCAGTTTTCTCCATTGAAGAATGGAGGTCTGGTTAAGGAGGCTCCTTCGGACTGATGACTCCCACTTGAACTAGCTCCAGCAGTCATATCTATTCTTCAAGACATTTTCCTTTACACTATTAGATGCTAAACCCAGAGGCTGAGCTCTGATACCAACTGAAATAAACAACTATAAACACGAGAAGGAGGATTGAATTGTGTTTTATCAGATTTTGAAACAAAGTTAAAAAAATTTTGCACACAGAAGCTAAGTTTAGGCATGTGTTTTCTCAAGGTACAACCAGGTCACCTGTCTGATAAGTTTTTCACATAAAAACACACAAACATGCAAGAGTAAAACTTGTTTAATTTTCACAGTTAAACCCTTTTAGTTAGATAACTAACAAGATAATCAAAGCAACTAAAGGGATAAGGATAGAGAGATTAAACACAACTATTTATCCTGGTTCACCCTTTAACAACTAGGGCTACGCCTAGTCCTTGGCAACACCAAGTTTTCTCCACTATAACTGATCAGGTTACAGACTCCAAGTATTATTTGCACACCTAGCCTCTCCAGGATCCTAAGACAAGTATTCTTTGCTCACCTAGCCTCTTTAGGCTCACTCAAGTTGTTTTGAGAAAAGATTGTAATAAATAAAATTTGCAAGTCTTTCATTAACACTCAGAAAAGTGAATTAAATGTGAAGTAGAAATATTGCGTAATAACTTCAAATGATTGAAGAATATAGATTGAAAGAATGAAGGATTAATTGCTCAGAGTAATGGCTCTTTAATGCTGTGTATTCTCTGTCTTCATCTTCAATGACTTCTGTATTTATAGGCTCTAATAATTTTGAATCCATTAGAGACATTCCTTCAAAGTTGAACTCCATTAAATTCAATAGAGTCATTCTGGGCAGCCATTAATGTAATAGGAACGTTGGTTGCACTCTAACACGTAAGTTCAGTGCTTTATGCTTTGTGCAGCAGCCAAATCAGAATTGTGCATGTTTGCTTTTGTACTTTGCTGAACACATTTCCATTTTCGTGCAACTCCCAGTTGTACTAGGAATAAAACATTTTAGAAGTACTCTGCTTCTGAGTTCCTGGGTTGCTTGTGAGTTTGAACTTCTGACTTTATTGATATGCGTGAGAGAGAAAGCATCAGTGACTTCTGTTGGAGGGGACATCTCCTAAAGGATTCTTTGTCCTTGTGTTTCTTATCGAATGACCATAGACAAGTGAGAGTTTCAAACAGACAGGTTGAATCCTTAATACAGATAGTCAATAATCCAGTCAACAGACTGGTTGACTCTTACTCATAAGACAGGTGATCTTGTGTCTATGGGCAAACAGGTTTAAGAGAACCTTTCACTTAATATTCTGCGCACAATATAGACAGGTCAACAACCAATATGAAGTTCAATTAAAGCATTAACAAATGTTTAGTTTTCATCAAAACTTAGGGCAAATACACATCATACATTTAGAGACTTAACAAAGGGCCTAAAAATAACATCGGTAAGAAATTAGAGAATTGAACTTACTTTCTTCTCTATGCTTTGGGCTAGGACCAACACAAGAGAGATTATGTCCCTCCCTATCCACCATTGAAAGAAAACTCTGTTGCAACACCTTGAACCAAAACGTAGACGTCGTGAACAAAAAGATTTTGGCTCTCTTAGGTAAAAACTAGCGCATAGCGGATAAGCTACCTGATAGCGGATGGGTTTATAATGGATAACAAATAGTGGATAAGCTAGCAGATTTGATTTGAAGTGATTGATAAAACTAGCCGATAAATATAAAATGACATAAAAGGTCATGTTTATTTGTTTTTTTATATAAATTATATATATAATATTAACATTATTTATTCTAAAAATAAATATCAATTTTAATAATTTAAATAAAATTATTTATCATTTCAATTTCATTTTTAATATTAATTAAATTTTATAAATAAAATGGAGTAATAAAAAATAAAATGGTACATTGATATGATTTTTATATAATTTTTATTTTTTACAGATAAAAATATAATTCTATTTATCTAAATAGTGAAATTAATTCTTTTTTATATACTTTGTTAAATAAATAAATTTTAAACTTCTTTGATATGCAAATTTATAGTAAGGAAAAAGATGATAAAATCTATAAGTTTAAATGCTACTTCAAGTAGCGTCTGAAAAAACGCTATAAGCTAGTGAAAAAATGTTATAAGCTAGTTTTAAAAACAGTTACCAAACTAGGCTACTTCACATTGAGCTTCTTCTCTGTCGGTTTCTTGATAACTTCAGCGGAACCATTTTTCTTAGAAATCCCCATATCTTTTTCTACCACATTCCTTCTTTTGTAGTTGGCTCTCCCTTGTAGCGATGAATCTGCGATTCAAGACTATGTATGAATGAATAGTAACCTCCAACAGGGTCAGCGGCACGATAGTTAGATTGGAAGATGACCGTGTTCATGGCTATATCCCTTTGAACATGTTTAAGGGGGTTTGATCAAGTTGTTGATTTTGTCAACCCCGAATAAATTATGGGCATTGAGAAATCTCTTTTGGTGATAATGAGGAAAATATGGTGCGAAAATATAAAAATTAGGACCTCACTTCCTTTGTTGTAGTTACACGCAATACAAGTTTGATGTTCATTATCATTCCTTGAGATGTTGTTCATGCCTTGGTGGAAATATAATTTGCGTCTCCGCGGGAGAAGCAGATGCAGTACAAAAAGAAGATAAAATATCTACATCTGCGTCGCCCACAAAGATGTAGATGGTACCTCCACGAAGACATGAACATCAACATCTCAACTTGTGCTGCATGCAAATATCAAAGAAGGAAGTGTGATCCTAACTGCATTTTTGCACTACACTTTCCTCACGATCGCCAAAAACAATTTGTCAACGCCTATAAGTTATTCGGGGTTGGCAAATTCAACAATTTGATCAAACCCTTTAACCTTGTTCAAAGGGATAAAGCCACAAACACCATCATCTTCAACAACTTGAAGCATTCGATCAAACTTTTGGAGGTTGTAGAAGCCACTATGAAGTTTCTCCATTACCCACTGTTGGATATTTTGATGTATTTCAAAAATATAAAAAAGGTGTAACTTAGAGTTTATTTTTGACTTGCTCTTATTGGTTTTGAAACGAGCAGAATATGATTTGATTTTATCATAGCATATATTATCTAAATCGTATATTATCTTATCTAACAAAATCGGTTACTATTTTTAAACTTTAAATAAGTCTTTAAGTTGGAGAGTTTTTTTTTTTTTTTGAAAAGCTGTTACCTTCCTTCCAAAATGAAGGACCTTGTAAATATTAATTACCTTACAAATAATTTCCATAATTCCATCCCAATAAAATCTAACTCCTATCAGTTGTTCAAAACAGAGCTACCGTTAAGGAAAAAATTATCAGGCGATATCATTTAAGATCATGTTTTATAAAATGGATGCTGACTTGTACTTCTTTGATATATCTTACATAGTTAATTGTGAATAGAATTAGAGATGTGTTAACAAATCTAACACAACATGACTGACTGACAACGGCAAATTCTAAGAAACTGAATTAATTACAAAAATAAGAAGAAAATCTCAAATTTTAATATGATATTTAACAACTCCTATTTGAAAAGTAGGGGTGAGCAAAATTGCATGACCCGCCCGAAACCGCCCGACCTGTTACTAATTTTTGTGCAACGGTCGGGTTGAATCGGTTTGGCAGGTTGGGCGGGTGGAAAATTCGGTTTTAGATGGATAAAAGCGGGCGGGTTCGGGTCTGGTTTATGTCATCCACCGGTACCCGACCCGACCCGCTCATAACAAAAAAAATTAATTTTTTTTATGGAGAATGGTCTGCCAAGACTGGATCTTAGATTTTTTTTCCCCTCTTCTGTTATTTTTTTTGGTACTTAATTGGGCTGAAAGCCTTAAATTTTAATTAGACTCGTTGGGTTTTTTTTTAATTTTTTGGTAAAAATTAAATAATTGAAAATCCTAAATCCGTTCCAACCCGCCTGAAACCCGACCAACCCGCACCCGGTCAACCCGATGTATAGATGGGCGGGTTCGGATTCCATTTTTCTTACCTCGAACCCGCCCGAACCTGACAAACCCCACCCGAACCCGCCCAATGCTCACCCCTATTGAAAAGTGGAAACATCAATTATTGCAAATGCAAAATTTGTTGAAAAACAAAACTTCTCTGCATATATGATGACTTCTTGTTCCTCCAAACAAGCATGTGCCAAAATTTTCTAATCATTGGCAAATAATGCCAACAGGGACATAATATGATCCACCACATTATAAGAAACCAAAATAGCTGACATACATAAGACTAATTATAACACCTTGATCACAAAGGCCTAAAAATAACATAGGTATGAAATTAAAGAATTGAACTTACTTTCCTTGTCTATGCTTTGGGCTATGGCCAACATAAGTGAGATTATGTCCCACCCTATCTAGCATTGAAAGAAAACTCTTTGCAATACCTTGAAGCAAAACATAGACGTCGTGAACAAAAAGATTTTGGCTCTCATGGATAAAAACTAGTGCATAGCGGATAAGCTACCTAATAGCGGATGGGTTTATAGAGGATAACAGATAGTGGATAAGCTAACAGATTTAAGTTGAAGTGATGGGTAAAACTAGCTGATAAATATAAAATGACATAAAATAACATGTTTATATGCTTTTTTATATAAATGATATATATATATATAGTAATTATATTGTTTATTCAAAAAATAAATATCAATTTTAATAATTTAATTTAAATTATTTATCATTTCAATTTTAATTTTAATATCAATTATTTTTTATAAATAAAATGGAGTAATAAAAATAAAATGGTATATTGATATGATTTGTATATAAATTTTAATTTTTACAGATAAAAATATATAACTATTTTTTATCTTAAAAATAAATCTAAATAGTGAAATTAATTTTTATTTATATGCTTTGTTAAATAAATAAATTTAAAACTTTTTTGATATGCAAATTTATAGTAAGGAAAAAAATGATAAAATCTTTAAGTTTAAATGCTACTTTATGCCGTGTCTTGAAAAAAACACTATAAGCAAGTGAAAAAACATTATAAGTTAGTTTTAAAAACGGTTACAAAACGAGGCTACTTCTCATTGAGCTTTGTAACACCCTGTATTTCACTATTTTAAATAACAGTAATACATATAAATATGTTTATTGGTTTATTAGAGTTTTAGAAAATTATTTTGAATAAACGGAGTTTACCACTCAATTCTACTTGAGTGTATGAAGCTACGATTAAAATTTAGGTTGGAAAGTCAGGCGAAACCCGGCCCGCGAATTCCATTGATAGTATTATAATACTGCTCAAAAGACCTAATTTTAATTCGTGAACGAAAGACTTATGGTTTTTATTTTATTTCCTACAATTCTGCAAATCCTGCCTATGTTGTGCTTTGTGACAAAGCTAAACATAGCAGGTCCCAAGCCCGGATAAAAGGAGAGGGTTGTGTTAGGCCATCGACAGTCAACGTAAAACTTAGTTGAATCTCTATGACATGGATCAACGACGTAATAATGCTAATGCTAGGTCGTTGCCCAGAAGCAACGCGCTGTATAGCTCGAGTACAGTGTCAAAAGAGCAAGGGCCGCTGCATCGCCGCCTGGATGTAGTGAAAAATAAGCAAGGGTTCCCACATTTTTGTGAACGAGTGTGGGTAAAGAAGCTAGCTCACGAGAGTAGGATTCGCTTTGGAACTTGGAATATAGGCACACTTACAGGTAAATCAATGGAAATAGTTGACACTATGATTAGGAGGAGGATCAATTTCATGTGCCTACAAGAAACTAAGTGGGTGGGAGAAAAGGCAAAGGAATTAGACTCTTCGGGTTTTAAGCTTTGGTACACTGGCAAAGTAAAATCGAGAAATGGGGTGGGCATAATTGTGGATAAATATTGGAAGAATGATATTGTGGATGTAAAAAGGGTTGGAGATAGGAACATTGCCCTAAAATTTGTAGTGGAACAAGGCACCTTTAATGTGATTAGTGCTTACGCACCTCAAGTAGGGTTAGAAGAACACTTCAAGGTAAAATTTTGGGAGGATTTAGAAGACCTAATTCAAGAAATACCGCTAGGTGAAAAGATTTTCTTAGGAGGTGATCTAAATGGGCATGTAGGGAGGGCACCTAGAGGTTACGACGGTTTTCATGGGGGATATGGCCTAGGGGAGGTAAATGGTGAGGGCAAATCTATTTTGGACTTTTCATCTGCCTTCGATCTTACTATAGCCAATAAGTGTTTTAGGAAACGTGAGGAGCATCTTATCACGTACAAAAGTGGGGTGACAAGCTCTCAAATAGATTTCTTTCTTATTAGGAGATCGGATAGAAAGATTTGTTTGGACTGTAAAGTCATACCTGGAGAGAGCTTGACTACCCAACATAGAGTCTTGGTCATGGATGTAAGAGTTAAAAGGAGTGTGAAGAGAAGAGGCCATGAAAAGGTTTCAAGGATCAAGTGGTGGCAACTGAAGGGTGAAAAACAAAGGATCTTCCAACACAAGGTTTTGGAGGGAGGGTTTTGGGAGGCAAACGGAAGTGCAAATGATATGTGGGACAAGATGGCCAAGGGGATTAGGAAGGTAGCTATAGAGACGCTTGGTGAATCAAGAGGATTCGAACCTAAGGGTAAAGAATCCTGGTGGTGGGATGAAAGTGTGCAAGCTAAGGTTCGGGTTAAAAGGGAATGTTTTAAAGATTGGTCTTTATGTAGAAATGCTGAAAATTGGGAAAATTATAAGGTGGCCAAAAAAGAGACCAAGAAGGCAGTGAGCGAAGCTAGAACTAAAGCTTTTGACGGGTTGTACCAATCCTTAGGCACCAAAGATGGTGAGAAATCTATTTATAGGCTTGCTAAAAATAGGGAAAGAAAGACAAGAGACTTGGACCAAGTGAAGTGTATTAAGGATGAAGAAGGTAAAGTTTTGGTTAAGGAACAAGATATTAAAGATAGATGGAAGAATTATTTCCACAAGTTATTTACTGAAGGATTTGAAGTTTTATCACGCTCACAGGTGCTTGACATCAGAGAGGAGGACTAAAATTACACTTTTTATCGTAGAATCCAAGAGCATGAGGTAAAAGAAGCTTTGAGAAGGATGGATAATGGCAAGGCAGTTGGACTGGACAATATACCTGTGGAGGTATGGAAGAGTCTAGGAAATAGAGGCATTAGTTGGCTCACGAAGTTTTTTAACGAGATTATGAGGTCAAAGAAAATGCCGGACGAATGGAGGAGAAGCACTTTAGTTCCGATTTACAAGAACAAGGGAGATATACAAAATTGCACAAATTATAGGGGGATTAAGCTTATGAGTCATACTATGAAGCTATGGGAAAGAGTGCTTGAACGGAGACTAAGAAAAGAAACCAAAATTACCGACAACCAATTTGGTTTTATGCCCGGGAGGTCGACCATGGAAGCAATTTACTTGCTACGACGAGTGATGGAACAATATCGAAGGGATCAAAAAGATTTACACATGGCCTTCATTGATTTGGAGAAAGCGTATGATAGGGTGCCAATAGTGGTTTTGTGGAAAGCCCTAGAAAAGAAAGGTGTTCGGATTGCCTATATTCGAGCTATCAAGGATATGTATGAGGGGGCCACGACTAGTGTGAGAACGCAGGGTGGAGCCACAAAAGATTTCCCAATAACCATAGGTCTGCACCAGGGGTCAGCTTTAAGCCCCTATCTTTTTACCTTGGTCTTGGATGTACTTACGGAGCACATTCAAGAGATAGCACCGCGATGCATGCTTTTCGCAGACGATATAGTCCTAATTGGAGAGTCAAGAGATGATATAAATGGAAGTTTGGAGACTTGGAGACAAGCTTTAGAAGCACATGGCTTCCACTTGAGTAGAAGCAAGACGGAGTATATGGAATGTAAGTTTAGCAAAAGGCGAAACACCTCTAGCTTAGAGGTGAAAGTCGGAGACCACAACATACCACAAGTCACACGGTTTAAATATCTTGGGTCTATTATACAAAATGACGGAGAAATTGAGGGAGATGTAAACCATCGGATTCAATCAGGGTGGTCGAAATGGAGGAAGGCTTCGGGTTTTTTGTGTCATAAAAAGGTACCTCTTAAGCTAAAGGGAAAATTTTACCGTACAGCTATTAGACCAGCGATGTTGTATGGGACGGAGTGTTGGGCGGTAAAAAATCAACACGAGAGTAAAATCAATGTAGCAGAGATGAGAATGTTGCACTGGATGAGCGAAAAAACTAGACGTGATAGGATTAGGAATGATAGCATTAGAGAGAGAGTTGGGGTAGCACCTATTGTAGAAAAGATGGTTGAATCTCGACTTAGGTGGTTTAGGCATATATGGAGGAGACCTTTAGATTCTGTAGTAAGGAGAGTGGATCAAGTGGAGGGCAATCCAATAGCTAGAGGCAGAGGTAGGCCAAGAAAAACTATAGGAGAAACTATTAAGAAAGATTTGGAGGCCAATGATTTAACTGTTAACATGATTCATGATAGAACATTATGGTGCCGTATGATCCATGTAGCCGACCCCACCTAGTGGGATAAGGCTTGGTTGTTGTTGTTGTTGTTGTCCTACATTTCTGCATTTTTGGAATTATTTCAGAAAAAATAAAATAATTTACGTTTTACGGACGAATTACGTAATTGGGTGAGCGACAGAATGGATTTCGGAGTTTCCAAGAGCAGAAAAAGAGGTTACCTTAGAATTTTGAGATGATTCATGGGTATGAATCACACTTTTAAGTCTAGAAGGTTCTACAAGGTTAAAGTGACAATTTATGAATTTTACGCTTAAATCCCTGAACTTTCTATTAATTACACTTTGGTCCCTAAGTTAGTTCCTATGTTTTCTAAGTGAATTGGGCCAGAATCTTTGTTTCCAATCTATTAATGGACCATGGCCATGAAGCCCAAATTCCTTGTCCATAGATTAAAATTCATAAAGCCCATTAGAAATTATATAAGTTTCCTATGTCATGTTTAAGCTTTAAGCCTTTTGGTGGGCCCCACAAAATTAAATCAAAGCCCAAATTTATTACGCCCAAGCTCAAGCCCATGAGGGAGTAGGGGCTGCCCTCATCTTGGATGAGCCAAGATTATTCTAGAATTTTCTACCATGTTCTCACATATTCTACAAGGTTCCACACCAGTCCACTATGTTCTCCATCCTTCTAGGTTTTTCCAAAAAGTCTCAAGGAAAATTCAACCAAGATGAGTCAAGATGAGGACACATTTAATGTGGTACATGGTCATCATTTCAATCTATTGACAAATTGAAAATAGTCCTTATACTTTTGGAATCTTTGCAAAATGGTCCCTAGGAATTATTTGCACTTTAATCCTTTGAAAAGCCACCTCCTTTCTCCTAAATCCTTCAAAAGTGGCGCACCACACCTCTATAAATACCTTCCCTCACATTTCATTTTCTTCCTATTGCTATTTGTTTTAATAACTCTCAAGTTCATAAGCCTTTAAGCATCACTTGGTGAAGCAAGTTCTTGGATTTCACTTGTCTTTGATCTTCAAGAGGTGAATCATATTCTTCTTCCTTAATCATGTCTATGTTCTTCAATAAGTTTCTTGATTCAAAGTTTATTTCATATTTGTTCATCACTTTTAAGTTTCTAAGTCTAGAACTTTGAAAATTCATAACAAAGTCTAGAAAAATCTCATGATGATGAAACCACTTTCTATATTCTTGATATCATGCATATTATCTAAATCCAAGAGCATGATGTAATCAAAAATTTCCTTCCTAAAAATCTAGCTTTGGCCGAACCTAGGAGAATAGGTTTGGTAGGGTTTTGTTCATGTGTTGTCATGTATGATCATGTATTCCATATGACATGTATGTCTACACACTCTAATCCATGTTAGTTTATTAAAATGAAAATCCTTACTCAAAATCTCTATGTTGGCCGAACCCTAGGTGGATGAGATTTGATGAGTTTTGTTCAAAGTTTTCATGGATGATCTTAGTAATCAAGCTAATAATATGTATGCTTAATAAATCCAAGTTGGTTTATCAAACTAAAAACCCGAGCCCCATGAACATGTTAAGGCCGAATCTTAGTATATGAGAGTTAGGAAGTTTTGAGTTTTAAACTTAGTTGTTTAGTCACTAATCCATGATCTTGGTTTATTAAGGACCATTAATCCATGACTTAATCATGATTAGAAATTTTAGTCACTCAAAGCCCTTGAAGCCGTAACCATGTAGTGGGGTTTAGAATGTTTTAGTTTCTTGGTTTGTAATTATTTGATTGTAATGGTTGAAGGTTGAGTGAGTGCAACGTATACCGATATCCGGACTTCCGAAGAAATTCAGTAATTCACAAGAAAGTCTCCGAAAGGTAAGGGGGGAATACCTGAGGGATATATTCGATGACTATATGATATCCTGTGTTTGTTTGTATTTATTTGTCTGTTAGTATTTATTTAAATTGTTTAAAGTTGTGGTATTTGTATCTGTGTGGTTTTAATTGCGTTTAATTGTTTATCTATAATTATATTATGTTACTGTGATGCATGATCTGCCTGGGAAATATCTGTGATATTATTGTTGGTTGATGTCTGAGAAGCCTGACAGTGGTCAGTGCCTAATTAAATTAATTGGTAAAAGCTTTAAGAAGCTTCACAAATTATATTCAATGTTTTAACAGTAAAATATTGATATATAATATAAATGGAAATTTTTATTTGGGAAAAATAAGGAATTTTGGAAAATATTACTATTTTAATAATTTATTTCTGTAAGCGTGAATTATGAGTCACAATGAGAGCGAAACTGTGAAAATATTTTTGCATTGCTAATTTTTACGTAAGAAATTTCGGAATATTATAAAATATTATTTTATGAAATTAATTGGTGAAAATAAGTTAATTAGAATTTTATAAAATTGTTTAAGTGGAAAAAGCTAAATTTTGGCTAAAAAAGCTTTAAAAATAATATTTGACGGCAAATTTGGAAATGTGTAGACGGCAAGTATTTTAAAACGGCAGTGTATATTTTGAGGAAGTAAAACCTCAAGTGACTCATTTTTGTGAAAAACTAAGCTTTATTATTTGAAGATTTTATTGATGAATTTCCAAATTTAAAAGATTTTATGAAAACAAAAAGTAATTCAACCGTGTTGAAAGTGCTGTTGAACTTAGTAACCGAGACGTCGGGGTACTAAGGTTCTTTGTTGTTATGGACTTGGGGTCCTTTGGACTTTGAGGTCCTATACTGTATACGTGGTGTATACCGTATTGAAACATTTAAGATGTTTTCTATTACCATGAACCTATGACTGGTGCATCGGTCGAGGGGTGTCGTGATTGAGCACTCGGACTGTGAGGTCCTGTGTTGTAATGAAAGTTTTAAAGGTGTTAAAACTATGTGAGTCGTAAGCCATTTTGAGCTTCGGCAAATAAAGATTGAACACAAAGAAAAGAGTTATCAGCAAAAGTGTTTTGCATGCATTGGCAGACGTGCCCGCAGTTCTATGTATCATTTACCTGAGGCGTCAGGTATTTCATACTATGTCTTTCTCATTATGCCAAGGGTGGACATTGAGGCCCATCTTCGTTGCTATCACTGGTGCCCTGAGTGTGTATAGTGTGCAATGTGTTTTGGCTGTGTGCCTGTGGCTGTGTGCCTGTGTGGATGGGTTTAAGCTGTGTGCCTGTGTGCCTGTGTGGCAATGGAGCCTGATCAACTCACCATGTGTTGGGATATCTCATGAGATTAGGATGAAATTAGATGATGAATATGAAGTGTTCATGCATAATTTTTCAAACGATGATATTTGGGGTGTTGAACCCACTGATAAACTATTTGTTTATAAATGCTTGTATTTGGTAAATGCGTATGTGTTTATGTGGTGGCTAGTATGTAGTTGTTGAGTAAAATCCATATATTGGTTTCTCACTCTTACATGTTTAGATGGAATCGGATATACCGTTGGTACATTCGAGGGTCCGAACGATCACGTTTGATCGAGCGCAGTATGGTAGTGCCTGGGAGATTAACCCTGGGGCACTCAGCGCCGCCTATTATGGTCCCAACAGAGAAGTCATTGGCACAGTGGAAGAAGGACCACAACAAAGGATACATGTCGTAGAGACTGTCGAGGTATCTCTACCTCCAGTATGGCTATACCTACAATATTTGGATGAGAACGGGTTACTGGATCTGCCACCTCAGCCAAATCCTCTTCAGATAATAGGACCTGACGAACCTCCCGTTGAGGTGGAGTTAGATGAGGTTGAGGAGGATCCCGAGGAATATGTTGAGGATGATCTTGAGTTTCACCCTCCAGCTGTTGATGATGAGGATTCTTCCGGAGACGTAGCGGAAGCGGAGGCATCTTCGTCAGATACGTCTATCGTAGGTGGGGTTGATCATCATGATCTCCCCAATGGGTTTCATTAGCTTGACCAGCTATAGGTGTAGTTCTGGGGTAACGAGTCTTGTCAGTTTTTGATCTGGCTACTGAGAGCCATGAGTTTTTGGTATGGTTCTGAACCACTCGTTGCTTATATGTATATGTCTTCTTTTCTTTACTTAGTTTTATGGAGAATAACCTATACTCATGAGGGCTCTTTTGTTATCTCCTATTATAGGTAGAGTGTATTAAGAGGTGATGCATATATATAGATATAAACATATGTTTGTTTATGTTTATGATGGTTCTATGTTTTAAAAAAACAAAAAAAAATTCAGCACTATTTTCGTAAAGAGACAGTTACTCTAAAATATATTTTCCAAAAGTAACCAGCAATTTAATAATTTAATTTTCTTTATTTGGGTAATTATGTGATGACCCTCGAAGGGGTGTCGCAAGCTTCTTCTCTGGTGGTTTCTTGTTAACTTCAACGGAAGCATTTTTCTTAGAAATCCCCGTATCTTTTTCTACTACACTTCCTTCTTTTGTAGTTGGCTCTCCCTTTTAGCGAGAATCTGCGATTCAAGATTTCATATGAATGCATAGCAACCTCCAACAGGGTTAGTGGCACGAACGTTAGATTGGAAGATGACTGTGTTCATGGCTATATCCCTTTGAACAGGTTTAAGGGGGTTTGATCAATTTGTTGATTTTGTCAACCCCGAATAAATTATGGGCATTGACGATTTTTTTTGGTGATAATGAGGAAAATATGGTGCAAAAATGCAATAGTTAGGACCACACTTCCTTCTTTGTACTTACACGCAACACAAGCTTGATGTGCATTATCATTCCTTAAGATGTTGTTGTTCATGCCTTCATGGAAATACCATTTGCGTCTCCGCAGACATCTGCTTCGCCCGTAGAGATGTAGATGGCATCTCCATAAAGGCATGAACATCAACATCTCAAGGAACTACGATGCGCATCAAGCTTGTGCTGCATGAAAAAAATATCAGGCGATTTCATTTAAGATCATGTTTTATAAAATGGATGTGACTCGTCCATCTTTGATATATCTTACATAGTTAATTATGTAAAGAATCAGGGAAGTGTTTACAAATCTAACATGGCATGACTGACTGACAAAGGCAAATTCTAACAAACTGAATTAAGTACAAAAAAAAGAAGAAAATCACAAATTTTAATATGATATTTTAAAACACCTATTTGTAAAGTGGATACATTAATTATTACAAATGCAAAATTTCGTTATAAACTAAATGTCTCTGTATATATGATGACTTCTTGTTCCTCGAAACAAGCAGGTGCCAAAATTTTCTAGTCATTAGCAAATAATGCTAACATGGACATAGTATGGTCCACCACGCGCGATACTATGTAGGCTTTATAGCATTATAAGAAACCCAAATAACTGACATACATAAGACTAATTATAACACCTTGGTCACAAAGACCTAAAAATAGCATAGGTAAGAAATTAAAGAATTGAACTTACTTTCCTTCTCTATGCTTTGGGCTATGGCCAACACAAGTGAGATTATGTCCCTCCCTATCCACCATTGAAAGAAAACTCTGTTGCAACACCTTGAGGCAAAACATAGACGCCGTGAACAAAAAGATTTTGGCTCTCTTAGGTAAAAACTAACGCATAGCAGATAAGCTACCTGATAGCGGGTGAATTCATAACGGATAACGGATTGTTGATAAGATAGCATATTTGATTTGAAGTGATTGGTAAAACTAGCCGATAAACGTAAAATGACATAAAAAGGACTTGTGTATATATTTTTAAAATAAATTATATATATATAATATTTATATTATTTATTCTAAATTAATTTTCAATTTTAATAATTTAATTTCAATTATTTAATATTTCAATTTTAAGTTCAATATTAATTAATTTTTATAAATAAAATGGAGTAATAAAAATAAAATGGTATATTGATATGATTTTTGTATAATTTTTTTTACAGATAAAAATATATTTATATTTTTTATCTTAAAAATAAATATAAATTTTAAAATTAATTCTTATTTATATACTTTGTTAAGTGAATAAATTTTAAACTTTTTTAATATTCAAATTTATAATAAGGAAAAAAATGGAAGAAAAAAAATGATAAAAGCTATAAGTTTAAATGCTACTTTAAGTAGCGTCTGGAAAAAACGCTATAAGCTATGAAAAATCGTTAAAAGCTTGTTTTTTAAAACAGTTACCAAACGAACTACTCATCGAGAGCTCCTTCTCTGGCGGTTTCTAGTTAATTTCAACGGAAGCATTTTTCTTAGAAATCCACGTATCTTTTTCTACCACATTTCCTTCTTTTGTCGTTGGCTCTCCCTTGTAGCGATGAATCTACGATTCAAGATTATGTATGAATGCATAGCAACCTCCAACAGGGTCAATGGCATGAAAGTTAGATTGGAAGATGACCGTGTTCATGGTTATATCCCTTTGAACAAGTTTAAGGGGGTTTGATCAAGTTGTTGATTTTGTAAACCCCGAATAAATTATGGGCATTGACGAATCTTTTTTGGTGATAATGAGAAAAATATGGTGCGAAAATGCAATAGTTAGGACCACACTTCCTTCATTGTACTTACACGCAACACAATCTTGATGTGCATTATCATTCCTTGAGATGTTGTTGTTCATGCCTTTCTGGAAATACCATTTGCGTCTCCGTTGGCGAAGTAGATGCAGTCCAAAAAATGAGATAAAAAATCTACATGTGATTCGCCCGCAGAGACGTAGATGGTATCTCCACGAAGGCGTGAACATCAACATCTCAAGGAACTGTGACGCGCATCAAGCTTGTGATGCATACAAATATCAAAGAAGGAAGTGTGATCCTAACTGCATTTTCGCACTACACTTACCTCACGATTGCCAAAAACAATTTGTCAACGCCTATAAATTATTCAGGGTTGGCAAATTCAACAACTTGATCAAACCCTATAACCTTGTTCAAAGGGATAAAGCCATGAACACCATCATCTTCAACAACTTGAAGCATTGGATCAATCTTTTGGAAGTTGTAGAAGCCACTATGAAGTTTTTCCATTAATTAACCACTATTGGATATTTTGATGTATTTCAAAAATATTAAAAAAATGGGTTAAATTTTGAGTTTATTTTTGACTTGGTCTTATTGTATGATTTGATTTTATCTTATCTTATCTTATCATATTATATCTTCGCTAAATTTATATTATCTTATCAAACAAAATTGGTTACTACTAGTGGAAAATATACATTAGACGGTAAAGGTTTACGTCAGTTAACCAAAAACTAGACGTTAAAAAAGGGGCGGTGGCAGTTTTGTAAATATCAGACTTCATTAATTCACTGTTAACGTCAGTTGTTTTAAGGACTGACGTTAAAAGTGAGGCGGTGGCAATTTTGTAAATATTAAATCACTATTTGCGTCAGTTGTTTAATGAACTGACGTTATTAACACTTTTAACGTCAGTTGTTTATAAAACTGACGTTAGAAGTGTGATTTTTACTTCAGTTAAATAAATAACTGACGTAAATAATCAACTCATTCCTATCTTTCTTTCGTTGTCATCATCTCCCTGTTGTCACTCTTAACGCAGATCATCACTCCATATATAGTGCAGTTTATTTCAATTTTTTTTTTAAAAAAGTTTATTTTTAATCTTAATTAATTAGCTTGAATTAGTAAACAAATTCTTGTGCAAATTAAAATAAATAAACACTTAACATAAAACAAGTTATATATGTATAATCAAATCGTATCTTACTGAAGCGATTCATAAGTTACAATTACATGATTAAAAGATAAAAAATTTCCTCAAGATAGCACTAAAATATAAAAAAGTTTCTGCTTCAACATCATTTTCTTCTCAGTCCTGTCCTCAGAAACTCCGATATTGAATGCATCTCCTCCCTTACTTGAAGTCCTTGATGCTCCATCCGAATCCACAGTCAATTTGGAGCCAAAGCAGAGTGAAGGGTGCACTCGATCTGTTTCAGCAATATTCTTGGAACAGCCACTTGGTTCCAAAGCTGAGGTTTTGGAACTGTAGCTGCTGATTCTCCAGAAGGATGATGTTGTGTGCAATTCACATAATGCGGTTTACACAACCTTATCACCCATGTAATGTGATTTACTCAAACTCAGAAGTTGTTTGACCATTAAGACAGAGACCTTTAAGTCTAGGTATAGGAAGAAAGAGTGATGAAGTTAATCTCCATGGCAGAGCCATATTGTGAAGCAGAAAAATTAAAGGAAGGAAGGAAGCTATTTATAGGAGTAGGGGATGAAGTTACTAGGCGTCGTAAGTTGCTAAAAAATTAAATTGATCATTAAGAGCATTAGGTTCCAAGACGCATTGGGAGTTGGCAATCATATATTATAAACGTGCAGAAAAGAAAACGCCCGAAGGAATAGGAAGAAATAGACCTTTAAGTCTAGCTAGGTATAAACTTAGTGCTCATAAAGAGGATTATAGGTTACAATGTGCATGGGTAAGTAGCACAGCAGTAATGGGTAATTTAGTATCAGAGTAGTCAAAGGAATGAATGCTTTAATTTTGCAGAAACTTATACACTTTTAACGTCAGTTGTTGAATAAAACTGACGTTAAAAGTGTTTTTAAAATAAAAAATATTTATTTTTAACGTCAGTTGTTTATACAATTGACGTTAAAAGTGTGATTTTTACTTCAGTTAAATAAATAGCTGACGTAAATAATCCTATGTCCCTATATGCCCTGTTGTCACTCTTAACACAGGTCTCAGAGCCATTTTGTGAAGGAATAGAAATATAGAGGAAAAGAAGAGGCAGTATTACAGACTGATACAGAATAATGGTACTTTATAAAGAGAATGATTTTTACACAGCACTTTTAACGTCAGTTGAATTCAACAACTGAGGTTAAAAGTATTTTTTTTTTAAAAAAATATTAATATTTAACGTCAGTTGTTTAATACAACTGACGTTAAATAAATTCTTTTAACGTCAGTTGTTTAATAAAACTGACGTTAAATGTTGTTTTATTTTTTGCTTTTTGATTATAACGTTTACACCCACGCGCCTTCTGAACTTCGCTCTGTACGTACGTCTCTTTTCTATTTTCATCACGCTCAACCCTAGATCACTCTCAACCCTCACTCTCGCTCTCACCCAGCACAAAACCCAAATCGCGAGCTCATCTCCACCGCAACCACCGCGAGGGCTTCTTCACCACCACTGTGAGGTACACTATTAACTCTAACTCTGTCTTTCCATTCATTCTTTGCAATAACTTGACATCTCTCTTTCCCCTTCCCGCGCACTAACTCTCCTTGTCCCTCTACTCTCAGTAACCACATCGAACGTTGGCCACCACTCGAGCGATTCCTCCCAACCACCACGCGAGAACCTATTTCTGGTGAGTATTTAGGGCACATTTTTGTATTTTTGGTTTTGAGTGTATGTTGAAACTGTAGTCTCAGTAGTTGAAACTTGAAACCGTGAGTTTGAGTTGTTTGGAATGTACGTCTCTATTTTTGGTTTTGAGTGCATGTTGCTCTGCTGGTTGATCTGTCACGGCCGTGATGCTCATCACGGCTAGGCCGTGATCAGTTCTGCCTGTGATGGCATGGTCTGGTTCAGTTGGCATGTTACGGCCGTGATGGACATCACTGCCAGGCCGTGACCAGTGCTTGGCAATCTTCAAAAACTATAGTTTTCAATCTCCCGTATTGTCCTTATATTGGATATATGTTTTGTATGTCTACAGGACCTATCTAGTTATGGATCGTAGTTGGATGGTTTGTAAGCGTACTAGTGCTGAGTATTTGAAGGGGGTGGGAGAATTTATAGAATTTGCTCAAAGGAATGTTCCTAATAGTAATGGAATGTTTTGTTGTCCTTGTGTCAAGTGTTTGAATACGAGGAAATGTACGGTGAAGGATATACGTACTCATTTGATTTGTGAAGGGATTTGCTTGAGTTATACAAGATGGATATGGCATGGTGATGTGTTGTTGAGTAGTACGGCGAGTGACTCCCAACGTGAGGACGTTGACGTGGATATGGAGGATGATCGAGTAGAGGACATGATCCGTGATATTGGACAATAATCTTTTCATCGAGCTCATGTGTATGATAGGTTGTGCGGTGATGCGGATAAGCCTTTATATCCAGGGTGTACTACTCATACACGGTTGTCGGCGGTGCTAAAATTGGTTTGTGTGAAGGCGAGAAATGGTTGGACCGATAAAAGCTTCACGGAATTGCTTGAAGTGTTGAAAGACTTGCTTCCGGAGGACAACACATTGCCTGACCGTAACTATGAGTCCAAGAAGGTATTGTGTCCTATGGGTATGGAGTATAAGAAGATACACGCATGCCCCAATGATTGCATACTGTACACCGGTGTTCATGAAGACAATCACGATTGCCCCAAATGTGGGTTATCACGATACAAAGTGAAGGGTGGTGATGATGATGATGATCTTGATGATGTGAGAAAAAAGGGTCCTCCTGCGAAGGTGTTGTGGTATCTTCCAATAATTCCAAGGTTCAAGCGATTGTTTGCCAATGCGAAAGATGCGAAGAATCTTAGATGGCATAATGATGAGAGGAAACATGATGGAAAGGTTCGTCATCCTGCTGATTCTATTCAATGGAAGAATATCGATACTATGTTTCCGGATTTCGCCGATGAGCCAAGAAACCTTAAGCTTGGACTTGCTACGGATGGAATGAATCCTTATGGTAACATGAGTAGTATTCATAGTTCATGGCCTGTTCTGTTGGTAATTTACAACATGCCCCCTTGGTTGTGCATGAAGCGCAAATACATGATGTTGTCTATGATTATTTCGGGCCCAAAGCAACCGGGAAATGACTTAGATGTTTATCTAGGTCCCTTGATTGAAGACTTGAAAACGCTGTGGGTGGAAGGTGTTGATGTAGTTGATGGGTATTCTCATGAGACTTTCAAGCTTCGTGCCATGTTATTTTGCACCATCAACGACTTTCCAGCATACGGTAACTTGTTCGGGTACAGTGTTAAGGGGCATAAAGCATGCCCTATATGTGAAGAAGGCACATGCTACACTCAGTTGCATCATGGAAAGAAGACGGTTTACCTTGGGCATCGGAGATTTCTTAGACGTGATCACCCATATCGTAAGATGAAAAAAGCTTTCAATGGATTCCAAGAGACAGAAGAAGCGCCGGCAGCCTTAATTGGAGAGCAGGTTTATCAGAGGGTAAAGGACATCGATGTTATATTCGGCAAGTCCAAAAAGAAAGGTAAAGCTGTTGAGAAAAACATATGGAAGAAGAGGTCGATATTCTTTGATCTTCCATACTGGCGCAAGCTTGATGTCAGACACTGCATTGATGTGATGCATGTGGAGAAAAATGTGTGTGATAGTGTGATCGGGATGCTTCTCAACATTCAGGGCAAGACAAAGGATGGTGTGAATGCTCGTCTCGAACTCGTTGCTATGGGTATACGAGAGCAGTTAGCTCCAGTTGTTGAGGATGGTAAGCGGACTTATTTGCCGCCAGCATGTCATACTTTGTCAAAAAAAGAGAGACAAAGTTTCTGCGGGTGTCTTCAGGGCATCAAAGTTCCACATGGTTACTCTTCAAATATGAAGAGGCTTGTCTCTAGTGATCTTAAATTGGTTGGCTTGAAGTCTCATGATTGTCACATCTTGATGCAACAACTTATGCCCGTTGCTATTCGTGGTATTGCTACAAAAAATGTGAGACATGCCATTACTCGGTTGTGATCATTCTTCAATTCTATATGTAGCAAAGTCGTTGACCCCCGTATGTTGGATGACTTGGAAGTTGAGGCTGCTACAATCTTGTGCCAATTGGAGATGTATTTTCCTCCTTCCTTTTTTCGACATAATGGTTCACTTAATTGTTCATTTGGTGAGGGAGATTAGATTATGTGGGCCGGTTTTTCTAAGATGGATCTACCCAGTTGAGCGCTACATGAAGATCTTGAAAGGGTACGTGAAGAATCCTCATCGTCCGGAAGCATCTATTGTTCAAAGGTATGTTGCAGAAGAAGCTATTGAGTTTTGTTCGGACTACCTTCATAACACGGATCCTATAGGGGTTCCTAAGCCTCGGCATGATGAGATCAGATGTCAAGGTAAGGGTACACATGGCTTAAGAATTAATAGGAAGGATCGGGAGGAAGTGCTTCAAGCACATTTGTATGTATTGAACAACATCGAATGTGTTCAGCCTTTCTTATTTGAACATAAAAGAAAAGTCAATCAAGAAAACCCTCGAATGAGCGAAAGGTGGTTGTTGAACAAGCATAACAAGACTTTCTTACTATGGTTCAAGCAAGAAATGCTTAAGGATGGTAGTACTGCTTCTGATGACGTAAAATGGCTAGCACGTGGGCCTAACTTCAACGTCATATGTTGGAGCGGATACGACATAAATAACTTTTCCTTTTATATAAAGGAACAAGATAACAAGAGTACCATGCAAAATAGTGGGGTTATGATCGTGGCCGAAGTAATGCACTTCTCTAGTGCAAAGGACACAAAACCCGTTACAGCACCGAGACCTTACTTTGGATATATTGAAGATATTTGGGTGCTCGGTTTCACTAAGCTTACGGTGCCGGTATTTAAATGTAAGTGGGTTGATAGTAACGGTGGTGTACAAACCGACGAATTGGGGTTCACATTGGTAGACCTCAACAAGTTAGGTCATATAAATGAGCCTTTCATAATGGCTTCCCAAGCAAAACAAGTGTTCTACATCACTGATCCTTCTAACAAAAGGTTGTCCGTGGTTCTCCAAGGAAAAAGCATGTATAATGGTAGTGATGAAAATGAAGATTCAAATCTTGATATTCCTGAGACTCCTTCTTTTTCAACAAACATGCATGCCTACTATAATCGAGGAGACACAGGTGGACGATGTACATGCCACCCGTGATGATCATCACGAAGGGATATTGATATAGGTAGTTTAAACTTAGTATACATTTATTTTTATTTATATTTATGTATTTATTTTGAGTTATAACCTATGTTAATAAATATATATTGTTTCTGAATACATATATATGGATCATTATTCCATTTTTCCTTTGCAATTCTGTAATGTGTGTGATATTACGTATTCTTGGGATATTTACTTGAATGCGAGGGATGGCTGAGGGGAGTGATATTTTAAAACTGAATTTAAAAAAAAAATACTATTAACGTCAGTTTTATCATACAACTGACGTTAATAGTATTTTATAAAATATACAGTACACTATTAACGTCAGTTGTTTATTACAACTGACTTTAAAATTAAGACCTTTAACGTCAGTTCTTGATAACAATTGACGTTAGTTTTAACAAAAGTAACGTCAGTTTTTTTAAAGAACTGACGTTAATTTTGATAAAATTAACGTCAGTTGTGTTAAAGAACCGACGTTAATAGTGTTATATTTAACGTCAGTTCTCAACTGACGTTAAAAGTTTAACTTTTAACGTCAGCTGTATTTACGTCAGTCAGTATTCTGACGTAAAAAATCAATTTTAACTGACGTAAAAATCACTTATTGCACTAGTGTATTTTTAAACTTTAAATAAGTCTTTAACTTGGAGAGTTTTTTTTTTAGTTGGAAAGCTATTACCTTCCTTCCAAAATGAACAACCTTGTAAAGATTAATTACCTTACAAAAAATTTCCATCCATATAAAATGCAGCTCCTATCAGCTGTCCAACACAGAGCTACCCGTTAATGAAAAAACTATCATGCGATATCATTTAAGATCATGTTTTATAAAATATGATGCTGACTTGTACCTCTTTGATATATCTTACATAGTTAATTATGTATAGAATCAGAGACGTGTTAACAAATCTAACACTGCATGACTGACTGACAACTGCAAATTCTAACAAACTGAATTAATTATAAAAATAAGAAGAAAATCTCACATTTTAATATGATATTTAACAACTCCTATTTGTAAAGTGGATACATTAATTATTGAAATTGCAATATTTCGTGAAAAGCTAAACGTTCTCTGCATATCTGATGACTTCTTCTTCCCCTAAACAAGGACGTGCCAAAATTTTCCAATCATTAGCAAATAGTGCTAACATGGACATAGTATGATCCACCATGATACTAGAGGTAGGCTTCATAGCATTATAAGAAACCAAAATAACTTACATACAAAAGGCTAATTATAACACCTTGATCACAAAGGCCTAAAATAACATAGGTAAGAAATTAGAGAACTAAACGTACTTTCCTTCTCTATGCTTTAGGTTAGGGCCAGCACAAGTGAGATTATGTCCTTCCCTTTGCACCATTGAAAAATAATCTGTTGCAACACTTTGAAGCAAAACCTAGATGTCTTGAACAATAAGATTTTGGTTCTCTTAGGTAAAAATTAGCGCATAACGGATAAGCTACCCGATAGCGGATGAGTTTATAACGGATAACGAATAATGGATAAGCTATCATATTTGATTTGAAGTGATCGGTAAAACTAGCTGATAAATATAAAATGATATAAAAGGACACATGTGTATGTGTTTTTTATATAAATTATATATATGTATATATTATTTATTCTAAAATATTTATCAATTTTTTTAAAAATAATTTAATTAAAATTATTTATCATTTCAATTTCAATTTTAATATTAATTAATTTTTATATATAAAATGGAGTAATGAAAATAAAATGATATATTGATATGATTTTTATTTAATTTTTTTACAGATAAAATATATTTTTATTTTTTATCTTAAATATAAATCTAAATAGTGAAATTAATTCTTATTTATATACTTTGTTAAATAAATTAATTTTCAACTTTTTTTATATGCAAATTTATAGTAAGGAAAACAATGGAAGAAAAAAAATGATAAAGGCTATAAGTTTAAATGTTACTTCAAATAACGTCTAGCAAAAACGCTATAAGCTAGTGAATAAGCGTTATAAGCTATTTTTAAAAACGGATACCAAACTAGGCTATTTCTCATTGAGCTTCTTCTCTAGCAGTTTCTTGTCACTTCTGTGGAAGCATTTTTCTTAGAAATCCCCATATCTTTTTCTACCACATTTCCTTCTTTTGTAGTTGGCTCTCCCTTGTAGCGATGACTATGTGATTCAAGATTAGCAACCTTCAACAGGGTTAGTAGACCGCACATTAGATTTGAAGATGACGGTGTTCGTGGCTATATCCCTTTGAACAATTTTAAGGGGGTTTGATCAAATTGTTGATTTTATCAACCCCGAATAAATTATGGGCATTGACGAATCTTTTTTGGTGATAATGAGGAAATTATGGTGCGAAAATGCAATAGTTAGGACCGCACTTCCTTGTTTGTACTTACACGCAACACAAGCTTGACATGCATTATCATTCCTTGATATGTTGTTGTTTGTGCCTTCGTGGAAATACCATTTGCGTCTCCACGGTCGAAGCAGATGCAGTATAAAAAGGAGATAAATAATCTACATCTGCTTCGTCCGCAGAGACGTAGATGGTATCTCCATGAAGGCATGAACATCAACACCTCAAGGAACTATGATGTGCATCAAGCTTGTGCTGCATGCAAATATCAAAGCAGGAAGTGTGATCCTAATTGTATTTTCGCACTACATTTTCCTCACGATTGCCAAAAACAATTTGTCAACGCCTATAACACTACTACAGAAAAAGGTTTTAATAGCACATCTTAAATAGCGTTTTTGACTGAAACGCTATTAAAAGTGAGGCGGAAGACGTTTAATAGCGCTTCCTTAAGGAAGCGCTATCTTAGATATAACCTAAGACATCGTTTCCCCAAGGAAGTGCTACTAAAAGTTGTTTGGTAGGAATAGATAGCGCTTCCTTAAGGAAACTCTATCTTTTTGGGATTAATAGATAGCGCTTGTTCGAGGAAGCTCTATCTATTCATTGCCTAAGATAGTGCTTCTACAAGGAAGCTCTATATATTCCTTACCTAAAAATAATTGTTCCTTCTACACCCTCACTCTCGAAAATTTCACGTGACCATCTCCCTCTCCCTAGCTCCTGTGACTCTCACAACCTTTCCTCACGACCGGCACAACCTCTCCTTGCGACCCCCATAACCACCATCGAACCACCACCGTTGCACGACCACCATACACCACCGTCGCATAGCCCGTGCGTTTCACTGGTGCGTTTCACGGTCGCCACAACCGCCGTCTCTCACCACTGGTGCGTTTCCTCTTTAGCATTCTCTGTTGCTTTCGCTCTTTCAGATTCGATCACTATGTTTTTTCACTATTCTATTCTAATTTACATGTTCGTAACTCCTTTTCTCTACACACCCACCTCCATCTATTATAAAATTTTCAGACCATGCTGCTTGTTATTGTTAATTTTAGTTTTTTTATTGATTGTTTCGTTGTATTGTAAACAATTCTGTCTCAAATTCCACTCTATGTTAGCTGTTATTAAAGTTTGCAATTTTATTTTTGTTTAAAATTCTTTAAGTGGGTTTTGATCTTTTCTTCTCTTCTTTGAACTGGGTTTCCTCAGCAAACGATTATAGTTACGGGTCTAAGCAAAAAAGGCATCTTGTGTGGTGGGTTCATTCTCTTTTAATTTGTGGTTGAAAAGAGTCTGGCCTGCTGCTTCTGATGTTTTTGTCGCATGGTGGCGACACTACCAAATGTTTTTTGTTTTATATTATTATTATAATATATAATTCGGTAAGAGGAGGGGAGTGGATTGTGGGTATGTAATATGGGAGTGGATTGTGGGCATGTAATATGCATGCCTTGTTCTTTATAGCTGGTTTTTTGGATGGTGTCTGTGCAGTGAATGGTTAGTTCCAATTTGATGGCACTTGGTACATTCATCTGCGTATTTTTTGGCCTATTATTAGATGTCTGACCCCATATTCTTCTGCTAAGGAAGCATTACTTCCATCCGTTTTATGGTTCTTTTGTAACTTAACCTTTCAGAGGAACCGCAAGCTTATACTCTTGACTAGTGAGATATGAACAGATTGGCTTAAGGAATTACTCTATATATTTTGTCCAATTATGTTATTGGCAAAGATAATTTCTCATTAGTGGTTGAGTACTTGAAGTTATAGTAGTGAAGTAATCTAGATTTGGATAATTAAATTTGGTACCTATAGGTTCCTCATGAAATCTCAATCCCAATACAAATATGTTCATTTCAACAAAAACACTTACCAAGAAAATTTGCTTGGACATCAACCAATCCAAGAAGTATGTAATAATACCATTTTGCCTGCATAAGCAGTATCACATGAATTTGATAAAATTGTAAAAGGAAAACAGAGTAAAACTAAAAAGAGCAGATCAGTATAGCAAGGCAAGAAGTTAAAGAATATCATGTCTGATGCTAAAAAACCATACATGACAATAAACCTACATGTCATGCAAGTGTGGTAGCTTGTATGGTTTGCTTGGCATATTTGTCCAAAATGATTGTGAAGATAACATTCTTGATGATCCTCTTTTAGATGGTAACCAAAATATTAGTAACTTGTCAACCAAAGGGTCTGAAACTGTTACTCCTTACTCAACTGCTGGAATTTTCAGCATTCTTATCTTCTCTTGGATGGGTCCTCTAATTACTGTTGGCAATAAGAAAACCTTAGGCCTTGAAGATGTTCCTCAACTCACTAGCAGTGTTTTGAATTTCCAAGTTTTAGGAATAAGCTAGAGGTAGAATGTGGTACAATTAGCAGAGTGACCACACTTAAGCCGATGAAGTTGTTAACTTTTTCATTGTATAAAGAGATTCTTTTGTCAGCTATTGTAGAATCTTTATACACTACCATTTGTTATGTTGGTCCATATCTCATTGACACTTTTGTTCAATACCTTAATGGACAAAGGGAATTCAAGAGTAAGGGCTATCTTTTGGAGTCATTGTTTTTTGTTGCAAAGCTTATAGAGTGCCTTTCACAAGGGCACTCAATCTTCAGGTTTTATAAATTTGGAATTAAGATCCGTGCACTGCTGGTGACAATCATCTTTAACAAAGGTTTGACCTTTCCATGTCAGCCAAAGAAGGGTCACACTGCTGGTGAATCAATCAATTTGATGGCTGTGGATACTGAAAGAGTTGGTGACTTCAGTTGGCACATGATCACTGTGTGGACTGTGATTCTGCATGTTACATTTGCCTAGTTAATTTTGTTTAGAAATCTTGGGGTTGCTTCTGTTTCTGCTCTTGTTGCAACTGTTATTGTTATCTTGGGCAAATATTCCCTTTGGATCATTGCAGAAGTTTCAAGACAAGCTGATGGAGTCAAAAGATAGAAGAATGAAGTCCACATCTGAAATTTTAAGGAGCATGGGGATTCTCAAACTGCAAGGATGGGAAATGAAGTTTCTTTCCAAAGTTATTGAGTTGAGGAAGAATGAGGAGTGCTGGTTGAAAAAAATACTTATATACTTCAGGCTTCAGCTATGACTACATTTGTCTTCTGGGTTGTCCCCACATTTGTATCTGTGGTTACTTTTGGTACTTGTATACTTATGAGGATACCACTTACATCAGGGAAGATCTTATCTACACTTGCAACATTCCGAATTCTTCAAGAGTCCATCTATAATCTACCTGACACAATTTCAATGATAGCACAAATAAAGGTTTCACTCGACCGGATTATCTCATTTCTTCACTTTGATGACTTGCAGTCTGATGCTGCAGAGAAGTTTTCTAAGGGTAGTTCTGATAAAGCAATAGAAGTGGTTGATGCAATAATAAGTAAACTTAATTTCTACAATTATTCCAATTTTCACACTTGACACTTGACACTAATATTCTTCTATGGTACCCCACAAGTTACGTACTAGTAACCTTAAATTCTCTTGAAAATCAATTTCCTCACGCAAAGATCAATTTAATTCAAAGGGTCCCATCACTCAGACTTTTAGTTCTATCAATTGGAGTCCTTTGGAGCCAAATATTTCACATTGCAAAACAAAGTTTAAGAGAAACTAATACTCATACACTATGGCCAAACCAATCACTGCTTTGCTGATTTTATCTCTTCTTGTTATGACAATTCTGAATGGTAGTGAGGCTGCAGGGAGAGGGATCCCAGGGAAAGACGATCATGATTATGATCTTCTTTACAAGCCTGAGCAACTTGGGTTGTTGCCATTTTTGCCATTTTTTCATCTTTTCTGGCTTGGTCATTGGTGGTGGTGGTGGTGGTGGTTGCTCAAACAACCTTTGAAGTATACAACCTATACAACTTTGAAGTATACAACCTATACAACTACAACAAACTTTGTCATGCTTTTTCATTTTCAGTTTTTCTCTTTTTCATTTCTTTGTATACATGTTTTAATTTAAGGTGCTTGTACCGTGAGATACTGATCCCAGAAGAACGGACTCGGAGGTTTGTGTTTCTATGCCCACAGCGAACACATATGCACCTTGACTCTGTGGAAATAAAAGAGTATATAGCTGAACGCTTGGCATTGGCAAAGCCAGAGGATGAGACCTTGTTTTTGTTACCTTGCAATGTAGTGCGAGTCATTTAATTTAATTAACGATAGTAACTTTTATGAAATGTGATTAGCTGCTTAAGATTTTCTAACTGACCACATTTTTGTAGGGGTCATTGGGTATTGTTAGTGATCAATCCAAAAGAGGACACGGTGTACTATTTAGATCCCTTGCATATGCATTTTAACAATCACAAAAAAAATGAGGGATACGTACAATCAGTAAGTATATATATGCATTTATTGTTATCTTCGTATATATGATGGTTCGAAACCTTTACTTCAATGAAATTGTTTGATTTTGCACTCAGGGCTTTGCTAATTCATCGTGGATTACATGGAGGCAAGTCTCGAATTTCTAAATCATCCAGGGCGACTAAATGGATATCTATAATGGTATTTAATAAAATCCTTATGCAAGTTTTTAATTTAAATTAAAAAATTAAAAGAATTAATTTATTATTTTTGGTTTTATAGTGCCCCTGTCAACCGAATGACAACGACTGTGGCTACTACGTTCTGAAATTTATCAAGGATATCATCATTCAAAACCAAATGCAAATCCCAACCACGGTATTTAATTTTAGTTCTAGCTTATATAATTTAATAACTCAGATTTAGTCATTCTAATTTGATTTAATTTCCATTTTGAAGTATTTTCCTGAATGTAAATGCATCACATACTCCGACGATCAACTTACTCAACTTAAAGACGAGTGGTGTCGTTATGTGATTATGAAATTTATCAACAATTAAAGGGTACGACATACTCTGATATTATGCTAGCTAGTGTCTCTCTTATATTATTAGACTTGTGTGTATGTGCAAGTGGTCTGTATGTGTATCTTATGCAGGCCGACAACAAAGACTTTGTGCGATCAAGCAGAAGATGGAAGCAGCATGCACAAATTGTTTATGATTACTAGTGTGTTGATTAGCTTGTACACATTGTTAGTATGCATGGTTATTATCTAGTGTAGGTTAGCGACCTTTTGGTTTATTGACTTAAATAGTAGAATTGGTTATGTGTAAGCGTTACTGTGAATTGTGTTAAAGTATATTACTTAATTAATTGGTTATATATGCAAGATTTTGATATTTGGTTTGGTTTATATATATATATATATATATATATGCTTACCAATATTGTGTGTAAGCTTTGTACATTATATATGTGTATGTGTGTGATGTACCTAAATGCAGTGTTATAGTGAATTGATGAGGGATGGTTGTGAAGGTGGGAAATGTAGAAAAACAGAGAATAATGAAAAAAAAGGGGAGGATAGGTAGCACTTTCTTGAAAAAACGCTGGCTAAAGTGACAAATAGATAGCGCTTTAGGTAGCGCTTTCTTAAAAAACGCTGCCTAAAGTGACAAATAGATAGCGCTTCCTTGAGAAAGCTATCTATTGCAAACTTAGGACAGCGCTTCCCGCGCTGTCTAAAGTATGTAATAGATTGTCTTATTACCAACTTTAGACAGCGCTTTCTCAAGGAAGCGCTACATATTCCTACTTCAGTAGCGCTTTTTTAAGCGCTATTGAATCTCTGCCACCTTTAGTAGCGGGTGAATAGATAGCGCTTTGAAGCGCTACTAAATGCCAAAAAAAAAGCGCTATTGAAGCCCTTTTCTGTAGTAGTGTAAATTATTCGGGGTTGGCAAATTCAACAACTTGATCAAACCCTTTAACCTTGTTCAAAGGGATAAAGCCATGAACACCATCATCTTCAACAACTTGAAGCATTGGATCAATCTTTTGGAGGTTGTAGAAGCCACTATGAAGTTTTTCCATTACCCACTGTTGGATATTTTCATGTATTTCAAAAATATAAAAAAAAAGGTGCAATTTTGAGTTTATTTTTGAATTGGTCTTATTGGTTTTGAAACGATTAGAATATCATTTGATTTTATCTTATCATATCATATCCAAAACTTATATTATCTTACCTAACAAAAACGGTTACTGTTTTTAAACTTTAAATAAGTCTTTAACTTGGAGAGTTTTTTTGTTTTGTTGAAAAGCTATTACCTTCCTTCCAAAATGAACAACCTAGTAAAGATTAATTACCTTACAAAAAATTTCCATCCCTATAAAATCTAGCTCCTACAAGTTGTCCAACACAGAGCTACCCGTTAATGAAAAAAATTATCAAGCGACATCATTTAAGATGATGTTTTATAAAATGGATGCTGACTTGTACTTCTTTGATATATCTTACATAGTTAATTATGTATAGAATCAGAGATGTGTTAACAAATCTAACACTGCATGACTGACTGACAAATGCAAATTCTAACAAACTGAATTAATTACAAAAATAAGAAGAAAATCTCAAATTTTAATATGATATTTAACAACTCCTATTTTTATTTTTATTTTTGAAAAAGGGATAGTGAAGACTAATTTCTCATTACCTCATCATAAGGGAATACAAGGCTATATAAGGTTGGGGAATGCACACATCCAACTCCTATTTGAAAAGTGGAAACATCAATTATTGCAAATGTAAAATTTTTTGAAAAACAAAACGTCTGATGACTTCTTGTTCCTCCAAACAAATATACATGCCAAAATTTTCTAATTAATCATTAGCAAATATTACCAACATGGACATAGTATAATCCACCACGATACTAGGCAGGTTTCATAACATTATAAGAAACCAAAATAACTGACATACATAAGACTAATTATAACACCTTGGTCACAAAGGCCTAAAAATAACATAGGTATGAAATTAAAGAATTGAACTTACTTTCCTTCTCTATGCTTTGGGCTATGGCCAGCACAGGCGAGATTATGTCCCTCCCTATCCACCATTGAAAGAAAACTCTGTTGCAACACCTTGAAGTAAAACGTAGACGTCGTGAACAAAAAGATTTTGGCTCTCTTAGGTAAAAACTAGCGCATTACGGATAAGCTACCTGACAGCGGATGAGTTTATACTTGATAATGGATAGTGAATAAGCTAGCAGATTTGATTTGAAGTGATTGGTAAAATTATCTGATAAATATAAAATGACATAGAAGGACATGTGTATATGCTTTTTTTTTTATATAAATTATATATATATATATATATAATATTTATATTATTAATTCTAAAAATAAATATCAATTTTAATAATTTAATTTAAATTATTTATCAATTCAATTTTAATTTTAATATTAATTAATTTTTATAAATAAAATGGTATATTGATATGATTTTTATATACATTTTATTTTTTACAGATAAAAATATATTTCTATATTTTATCTTAAAAATAAATCTAAATATTGAAATTAATTCTTATTTATATACTTTGTTAAATAAATAAATTTTAAAACTTTTTGATATGCAAATTTATATTAAGGAAAAAAATGGAAGAAAAAAAATGATAAAAGCTATAAATTTAAAAGCTACTTCAAGTATTGCATGGAAAAAAACGTTATAAGCTAGTGAAAATACGTTATAAGCTAGTTTTAAAAATGGTTACCAAATGAGGCTACTTCTCATTGAACTTCTTCTCTGGCGATTTCTTGTTAACTTCTGCGGATGCATTTTTCTTAGAAATCCCCATATCTTTTTCTGCCACTCTTTCTTCTTTTGTACTTGGCTGTCCCTTGTAGCGATGAATCTGCTATTCAAGATTATGTATTAATGCATAGCAACCTCCAACAGGGTCAATGGCACGAAATTTAGGTTGGAAGATGATTTTGTTCATGGCTATATCCCCTTGAACAGGTTTAAGGGGGTTTGATCAAGTTGTTGATTTTGTCAATCTCGAATAAATTATGGGCATCGACGAATCTTTTTTGGTGATAACGAGGACAATATGGTGCGAAAATGCAATAGTTAGGACCACACTTCCTTCTTTGTACTTACATGAAACACAAGCTTGATGTGCATTATCATTCCTTGAGATGTTGTTGTTCTTGCCTTCATGAAAAATGCCATTTTGCATCTCCGTGGGCGAAGCATATGCAGTACAAAAAGGAGATAAATAATCTACATCTGCTTCGTCCGCCGAGACGTAGATGGTATCTCCATGAAGGCACGAACATCAACACCTCAAGGAATTGTGATGCGCGTCAAGCTTGTGCTGCATGCAAATATCAAAGAAGGAAGTGTGATCCTAACTGCATTTTCACACTACACTTTCCTCACGATCCCCAAAAACAATTTGTCAAAGCCTATAAATTATTCGGGGTTGGCAAATTCAACAACTTGATCAAACCCTTTAACCTTGTTCATAGGGATAAAGCCATGAACACCATCATCTTCAACAACTTGAAGCACTGGATCAATCTTTTGGAGGTTGTAGAAGCCACTATGAAGTTTTTCCATTTCCTAGTGTTGGATATTTTGATGTATTTCAAAAATATAAAAAAAGGGTGTAATTCTGAGTTTATTTTTGACTTGGTCTTATTGGTTTTGAAACGATTAGAATATGATTTGATTTTATCTTATCTTATCATATCATATCTTACCTAAATATTATATTATCTTATCTAACAAAATCGGTTACTATTTTTAAACTTTAAATAAGTCTTTAACTTGGAGAGTTTTTTTTTTGATGAAAAGCTATTACCTTCTTTCCAAAACGAACAACCTTGTAAAGATTAATTACCTTACAAAAAATTTTCATCCCTATAAAATCTAACTCCTATCAGTTGTTCAAAACATAGCTACCCGTTAAAGAAAAAAAATTATCACACGATATCATTTAAGATCATGTTTTATAAAATGGATGCTCAACATCAACATCTCAAGGAACAGTGATGCGCATTAAGCTTGTGCTGCATGCAAATACCAGAGAAGGAAGTGTGATACTAACTGCAATTTTGCACTATACTTTCCTCACGATCGTAAAAAACATTTTGTCAACGCCCATAAATTATTCGGGTTGGCAAAGTCAACAACTTGATCATACCCTTTAACCTTGTGCAAAGGGATATAGCCATGAACACCATCATCTTCAACAACTTGAAGCATTGGATCGTTCTTTTGGAGGCTGTAGAAGCCATTTTGAAGTTTTTCCACTACCCGTTGTTGGATATTTTGATGTATTTCAAAAAAAAAAACATGGGTGTAATTTTGAGTTATTTTTTACTGGATCTTATCGATTTTGAAACGATTAGGATATGATTTGATTTTATCTTATCATATCGTATCTTATCTAAATCTTATATTATCTTATCTAACAAAATTAGTTAGCATTTTTAAACTTTAAACAAGTCTTTAACGTAGAGATTTTTTTTTTTTTGGAAAAACGATCGATTACTTTCCTTCCAAAAAGAACAACCATCTTAAGATTGATTACCTTCCAAAAAAATTTCCATCGTCCCTACAAAATCTAGCTCCTATCAGTTCTCCAAAACAGAGCAACCCGTAACGGAAAAATTTATCAGACGATTTCATTTAAGATTATGTATAATAAAATGGATGTTGCCTTGTCCCTCTTTGATATATTTTACATAGTTAATTATATATAGAATGAGAGATGTGTTAACAAATCTAAAATGGCATGACTATTGACAAAGGCAAATTCTAACAAACTTAATTAATTACAAAACTAAGAAGAAAATCTCAAATTTTAATATGATATTTAACAACTCCTATTTGTAAAATGGATACATTAATTATTGCAAATGCAAAATTTCGTGAAAAACTAAAAGTCTGCATATCTAATGACTTGTTGTTCCTCCAAACGAGCAAGTGCCAAAATTTTCCAATCATTTGCAAGTAATGCTGACATGAACATAGTACGATCCAACACGGTACTAGGTATAGTGTTCATAGCATTATAAGAAACCAAAATAACTGACATACATAAGACTAATTATAACACCTTGGTCATGAAGGCCTAAAAATAACATTGGTAAGATATTAGGTAGTTGAACTTACTTTCCTTCTCTATGCTTTGGGGTAGGGCCTACACAAGTGAGATAATGTCCCACCCTATGCTCCATTTAAAAAAAAATATGTTGCAACACCTTGAAGCAAATCGTAGACGTCTTGAACAAAAATATTTTGGCTCTCGTAAAAACTAACGAACAACGGATAAGCTACCTGGTAGTGGATGAGCTTACAGCGAACAGCGGATAGTTGATAAGTTAATATATTTTATTTGAAGTAATTGGTAAAATATATATTGTAAATAAAACATATATTGCCAACTTGATTAGTGTAAATTAGTTTGACTTTTCAACTTAGTTTGTAGTCAAACATGTATTTAAGTAGTATTTACCATTAAAATACAGCGAAGCAAATACTGATTACCAATTAATTATTGGAGAAGGAATTTAAATTTGGAAACTTCATATATTTTGTTTATTTTTTTGTTTTGTTTTTTGGGTTAATTTTTTTTCCTGGAGATAATCTCAAGTGCTACTGATAGGACCTTTGTTCATTTGGGTGGTAATACAGTGGCGGCAACGGAGACTGGAGCAAGGCGGCTACAACTAATATTTTTTTTTATGATCGTTTCCACCAACTTGCCGGCGCCTCCATCATCTCCACCTCACCACCCCCACCCTCACCCCTACACCACCATCAACATTGCTTTCACGGTTGTGAGATTTGATACCCAGATTTGGCTAACCCAGATCTGAAAAGAAAAAAGATCTGAAAAAACATAGAGAGATGAAGAGCCAACAAAACCCAGATCGTAAAAGGAGTGGTATTGAAGAGGCAGTGAGATCTTGGCGCATGTAGAGGAATCTGACGGTGGCGGCTCGGCGAAAATGGAGTTCCAGGGTGAAGCTGACACACGGCGAAGCTACCACCGTGGTTTTGGACACGAGGAGGAGGTGGGAACCAGTTTGGCAGTTGTAGAGACCCTTTAGAAAGGGGAAGGCGGAGCCACCGACGACGCCCATGCCCAATGTACCATTGACGCCCATACCCAATGTGCCACCAACGCTCTCATGCCTAACGCGCCACCGTCAGCGCCCATACACAAAGCAGAAGGTTGGAGGAGCTATATAGGTTCTTGGGATTCAGACCTGGCAGTTTCGGAGCCGACAACACATATGATGATGCCACTACTACTGCTGTTATGCCGATGCTAATGATGCCATAGATGACGATGACATTAGCCCACCTCCCCTCACTCCCTCCTCACTTAGATTAGGTTTTCTATTGGGTGTAATACATTACTATTGGATTACATTTGTACTGGTTGGATTTTAATTATAAATTTTCTTTGAATTTTATTTTATTTTATTTTAAGCAGCTAAGGTTTTAGCAACCACTGACTGGTGGTCGCTAATTCGGTTGCTAACATATTTAGCGGGCGAAAATCATTAAATAGAGATCGATTTCGTCGGCCGCTAAAAGTCTTTTTTCTTGTAGTGATACACAAAACCAATATACCAATTTTAGCACATAGCCACATGATAATCCGCTGCCTTATCTAGTTTTATAGCTGGAAAGCTCATGATTTGTGTGCCAATTGTTCGATTTTAATCTCGTTTTTACCCGAATCTGGCTTTAATTGTCCTTGAGCAACGATTTGAGTGTTTTTAGTAGTTTTTTAGGAATTTTGATAGTTTTTGTGTCAAATAAAACATCTAATGCTATTTTAAGTTTTAGGTTAGAAGTGAGCTGGAAGAAACTAGGAAAATGTAAGAAAACAAACTGGAATGCAAAGTTTTCGTGTCTCGAACTGCGAGCCAGAAGGAAGAAATGAAGAATTTTGCATGCTCTATGGGGCGCCCCGCGAGCTAGCAAGGGCAATTCTGAAGTACCTCTGGGGCGCCCCGGGAACAATGATTTGCCCCACGAAGCAGAAAGGAGAAAATTGAAGACCCCCTATATCGCCCCGCGAGAATTGCTGAATCAGAATGGGTTATATTTAGTTGCTCGCCCTGCGAACATCTGCTCACCCCACGAGCACGCGTAATTGCAAAATTGTAATTATGACTTTTTTTTATCCAAATCGTACCATAATCCTAGTTTTTTGAGAGATGTGTCTTGCTTAGTGTTTTATGAGTTTTGTTGATGCATTCTTTTGGATTATTGATGATGATGTACGCTATGAGGAACTAATCCTCTTTTCTAATTAATTGACGTAGCCACTCACGACGGCATAGTGATTTGATATGTTTTCTATTCCCTTCTCTTAATTCTTGCTTCTTAATTCTGATTTATATTGCGTTATTCAAAAGAGCTCGTGATTAACTAGCCAAGCGTGATGAGCACGACAAGAGATTCATTCTTTAGGGTTTGAATTAAGAACACAAGTTGAGTATTGATAGGAAATATAATAGGAAATATACTCTCTCCTTTAAATTGGTCAAACTTGGTTACTCTATTTGAATTTAGGTAAATTGGTCACCTAATCCCTGTGTTCGATACTCGGTTTCTTACCGTTTTAATTATTATTTGCTTCGATCCGGTATACTAAAAGCTTGTTTTCTTTTAGTGCTTTTGAGGTCTTTGATGATTTTTGATCAGCTTTTAGAGCAATGGATTTGCCCTTTGTTGTTGTTACATCATCACCAAGTTCTTTCTCATGAACATTGAGGGTGCCAAGAAGTTCATCCATAGTCAAGGTTTGGAGATCCTTGGCTTTAGAGATTGCAGTGACCAAGGGTCTCCACTACTTTGGAAGACTTCTGAGGATCTTTCCAACTTTCTCAGAATTTGTATAAGTTTTACCAAGAGACTTTAAACCATTGATGATAGTTTGAAATCTTCCTATCATCTGAGCAACAGATTCACCTTCCTCCATGATAAACAGTTCATACTTTCTGACAAGTATGACAATCTCTGACTCCTTAACTTTGATAGTTCCTTCATGTGTGACAGATAAGGTGTCCCACATTTATTTCGTAGAGTCACAAGCACATACTTTCTCAAATTCTTCAGGACTGAGAGAACAGATGATGTTGTATATGGATTTATGATTTAGTTAAATTTTGTCTTTTCTGTAGATGTCCACTGAGCTTTTGGCTTGTCAGTGTTGTCATCATTCTTGGGAATGAAAGGACCTTCCATAATGACATCCCAAAGATCAGAGTTTGTTGATAGAATGAACCATTGGAATCTATCTTTCCAATAGTTGCAGTTTTCTCCATTGAAGAATGGAGGTCTGGTTAGGGAGGCTCATTCAGACTGATGACTCCCACTTGAACTAGCTCCAGCAGTCATGTCTATTCTTCAGGACATTTTCCTTTACACTATTAGATGCTGAACCCAGAGGCTGAGCTCTGATACCAACTGAAATAAACAACTATAAACACGAGAAGGAGGATTGAATTGTGTTATATCATATTTTGAAACAAAGTTAAAAAAATTTTGCACACAGAAGCTAAGTTTAGGCAAGTGTTTTCTCAAGGTACAGCCAGGTCACCTGTCTGATCAGTTTTTCACAAAAAAACACGCAAACATGCAAGAGTAAAACTTGTTTAATTTTCACAGTTAAACCCTTTTAGTTAGATAACTAACAAGATAATCAAAGCAACTAAAGGGATAAGGATAGAGAGATTAAACACAACTATTTATCCTGGTTCACCCTTTAACAACTAGGGCTACGTCTAGTCCTTGGCAACACCAAGTTTTCTCCACTATAATTGATCAGGTTACAGACTCCAAGTATTCTTTGCACACCTAGCCTCTCCAGGATCCTAAGACAAGTATTCTTTGCTCACCTAGCCTCTTTAGGCTCACTCAAGTTGTTTTGAGAAAAGATTGTAATAAATACAATTTCCAAGTCTTTCACTAACACTCAGAAGAGTGAATTAAATGTGAAGTATAAAGACTGCGTAATAACTTCAAATGATTGAATAATACAGATTGAAAGAATGAAGGATTAATTGCTCAGAGTAATGGCTCTTTAATGCTGTGTATTCTCTGTCTTCATCTTCGATGACTTCTGTATTTATAGGCTCTATTCATTTTGAATCTGTTAGAGACATTCCTTCAAAGTTGAACTCCATTAAATGCAATAGAGTCATTCTGGGCAACCATTAATGTAATAGGAACGTTGGTTGTACTCTAACACGTAAGTTCAGTGCTTTATGCTTTGTGCAGCAGCCAAAGCAGAATTGTGCATGTTTGCTTTTGTACTTTGCTGAACACATTTCCATTTTCGTGCAACTCCCAGTTGTACTAGGAATAAAACATTTTAGAAGTACTCTACTTCTGAGTTCCTGGGTTGCTTGTGAGTTTGACCTTATGACTTTCTTGATATGCGTGAGAGAGAAAGCATCAGTGACTTCTGTTGGAGGGGACAGCTCCTAAAGGATTCTTTGTCCTTGTGTTTCTTATCGAATGACCATAGACAAGTGAGAGTTTCAAACAGACAGGTTGAATCCTTAATACAGATAGTCAACAATCCAGTCAACAGACATGTTGACTCTTACTCATAAGACAGGTGATCTTGTGTCTATGGGCAAACAGGTTTAAGAGAACCTTTCACTTAATATTCTGTGCACCATATAGGCAGGTCAACAACCAATATGAAGTTCAATTAAAGCATTAACAAATGTTTAGTTTTCATCAAAACTTAGGGCAAATTCACATCATACATTTAGAGACTTAACAAAGGGCCTAAAAATAACATAGGTAAGAAATTAGAGAATTGAACTTACTTTCTTCTCTATGCTTTGGGCTAGGACCAACACAAGCGAGATTATGTCCCTCCCTATCCACCATTGAAAGAAAACTCTGTTGCAACACCTTGAACCAAAACGTAGACGTCGTGAACAAAAAGATTTTGGCTCTCTTAGGTAAAAACTAGCGCATAGCGGATAAGCTACCTGATAGCGGATGAGTTTATAATGGATAACAAATAGTAGATAAGCTAGCAGATTTGATTTGAAGTGATTGATAAAACTAGCTGATAAATATAAAATGACATAAAATGACATGTTTATATGTTTTTTTATATAAATTATATATATAATATTAACAATATTTATTCTAAAAATAAATATCAATTTTAATAATTTAAATAAAATTATTTATCATTTCAATTTCAATTTTAATATTAATTAAATTTTATAAATAAAATGGAGTAATAAAAAATAAAATGGTATATTGATATGATTTTTATATAAATTTTATTTTTTACAGATAAAAATATACTTCTATTCATCTAAATAGTGAAATTAATTCTTTTTTATATACTTTGTTAAATAAATAAATTTTAAACTTTTTTGATATGCAAATTTATAGTAAGGAAAAAAATGATAAAATCTATAAGTTTAAATGCTACTTCAAGTAGCGTCTGAAAAAACGCTATAAGCTAGTGAAAAAATGTTATAAGCTAGTTTTAAAAATAGTTACCAAACTAGGCTACTTCACATCGAGCTTCTTCTCTGTCGTTTTCTTGATAACTTCAGCGGAACCATTTTTCTTAGAAATCCCCATATCTTTTTCTACCACATTCCTTCTTTTGTAGTTGGCTCTCCCTTGTAGCGATGAACCTGCGATTCAAGACTATGTATGAATGAATAGTAACCTCCAACAGGGTCAGCGGCACGAAAGTTAGATTGGAAGATGACTGTGTTCATGGCTATATCCCTTTGAACATGTTTAAGGGGGTTTGATCAAGTTGTTGATTTTGTCAACCCCGAATAAATTATGGGCATTGAGAAATCTTTTTTGGTGATAATGAGGAAAATATGTTGCGAAAATATAAAAATTAGGACCTCACTTCCTTCGTTGTACTTACACGCAATACAAGTTTGATGTTCATTATCATTCCTTGAGATGTTGTTCATGCCTTGGTGGAAATATAGTTTGCGTCTCCGCGGGAGAAGCAGATGCAGTACAAAAAGAAGATAAAATATCTACATCTGCGTCGCCCACAGAGACGTAGATGGTATCCCCACGAAGACATGAACATCAACATCTCAACTTGTGCTGCATGCAAATATCAAAGAAGGAAGTGTGATCCTAACTGCATTTTTGCACTACACTTTCCTCACGATCGATCGCCAAAAACAATTTGTCAACGCCTATAAATTATTCGGGGTTGGCAAATTCAACAATTTGATCAAACCCTTTAACCTTGTTCAAAGGGATAAAGCCACAAACACCATCATCTTCAACAACTTGAAGCATTCGATCAATCTTTTGGAGGTTGTAGAAGCCACTATGAAGTTTCTCCATTACCCACTGTTGGATATTTTGATGTATTTCAAAAATATAAAAAAGGTGTAACTTTGAGTTTATTTTTGACTTGCTCTTATTGGTTTTGAAACGATTAGAATATGATTTGATTTTATCATATCATATCTTATCTAAATCGTATATTATCTTATCTAACAAAATCGGTTACTATTTTTAAACTTTAAATAAGTCTTTAAGTTGGAGAGTTTTTTTTTTTGAAAAGCTGTTACCTTCCTTCCAAAATGAAGCTAGGACCTTGTAAATATTAATTACCTTACAAATAATTTCCATAATTCCATCCCAATAAAATCTAACTCCTATCAGTTGTTCAAAACAGAGCTACCGTTAATAAGGAAAAAATTATCAGGCGATATCATTTAAGATCATGTTTTATAAAATGGATGCTGACTTGTACTTCTTTGATATATCTTACATAGTTAATTGTGAATAGAATTAGAGATGTGTTAACAAATCTAACACAGCATGACTGACTGACAACGGCAAATTCTAAGAAACTGAATTAATTACAAAAATAAGAAGAAAATCTCAAATTTTAATATGATATTTAACAACTCCTATTTGAAAAGTGGAAACATCAATTATTGCAAATGCAAAATTTGTTGAAAAACAAAACTTCTCTGCATATATGATGACTTCTTGTTCCTCCAAACAAGCATGTGCCAAAATTTTCTAATCATTGGCAAATAATGCCAACATGGACATAATATGATCCACCACATTATAAGAAACCAAAATAGCTGACATACATAAGACTAATTATAACACCTTGGTCACAAAGGCCTAAAAATAACATAGGTATGAAATTAAAGAATTGAACTTACTTTCCTTCTCTATGCTTTGGGCTATGGCCAGCACAAGTGAGATTATGTCCCTCCCTATCCACCATTGAAAGAAAACTCTGTTGCAACACCTTGAAGTAAAACGTAGACGTCGTGAACAAAAAGATTTTGGCTCTCTTAGGTAAAACCTAGCGCATTACGGATAAGCTATCTCATAGCGGATGAGTTTATAGCGGATAATGGATAGTGAATAAGCTAGCATATTTGATTTGAAGTGATTGGTAAAACTATCTGATAAATATAAAATGACATAGAAGGACATGTGTATATGCTTTTTTTTTTTATATAAATTATATATATATAATATTTATATTATTAATTATAAAAATAAATATCAATTTTAATAATTTAATTTAAATTATTTATCAATTCAATTTTAATTTTAATATTAATTAATTTTTATAAATAAAATGGTATATTGATATGATTTTTATATACATTTTATTTTTTACAGATAAAAATATATTTCTAAATTTTATCTTAAAAATAAATCTAAATAGTAAAATTAATTCTTATTTATATACTTTGTTAAATAAATAAATTTTAAACTTTTTTGATATGCAAATTTATATTAAGGAAAAAAATGGAAGAAAAAATATGATAAAACACTACAAAAAAAGGTCATTTAGTGACCGGAAATAGTGACCGGATTTTTTGGTTGCTATTTGCGACCGAAATAGCGGCCGATTGTAGGATCTACATGAAACACTGGTTAGAGTTGAGTCTGCGACCGAAATAGAGCGTAGCAGAGATATCGGTCGTTATGTCGGTCGCTAAACAAAGGAAAGTAAAAGTCAGAAATTTATGAATTTTTAGCTACCGAAATGGAGACCGAATTAAATGCAACGGTCAAACTTTATTTATATTAGCGACCGATTTAGATATCCGTCGCTAAATTTATGAATTCATAATCTAAACTTTATTTATATTTGTGGCCGATATTAATTCGGTTGCTAAACGGCGCGTAAAAAAAAAATAAAATAACGCGTGTTAGCGACCGAAATTTAAATCGGTCACTAAAATTATAAATTCAAATTCAAACTAACCATTTTAGAGACCGAATTAACGACCGATTTATTTCGGTTGCTAAAACTGAAATCCCTAAATCGCAAAATCTCCCATTTCCTTCCTCACTTCTTCATTTTTCCTCTCTCAGCTCTGCTCCCTACCTCCACCACCGCGCCAGTCCGTCGTCCGTCTCGACAACCGCCACCACCGCACCAGTACGGCCACCACCGTATCACAGTACGTAAGTCTTCTTACCTCTCATCTCTTCCTTTCCTCTCTTCCTTTTCCTCCCTATCATCTTTGGTCTTTCCCTCCACAGAAACAGTGCCACCACCGTAGAGCTCCGGCCACCACAGGGACAACCGCAAGGACCACTGCAAAGGTATCCCCTCCTTCCTTCTATGTATCCCCTGCGCCCTTCATTATCCGTTTTATTGTTATTTCTCAGTCTCTGAAATTCTTTTTGCAACAATGATGATTACTGTTTTGGTTGCTTTGTGAGTGTGTCCAAAAATTCTGGTCTGGTGGTATGTCTAAGAGGGTCCAAAAAATTTCAGAGGCTTCATCTTTTTCTCTCTGAATGGAAACTGCAGATTGCATAATGAGGCCAATCATGATTGTAAAATGAAATATCAGAAATAGAGACTGTAATTAATCCAAATTTTATTACAAAAATGTTCCAAAGACAAAAACTCGAGTGGCATGACAAATCTGGTTACCTTGGGGTAGCACCAAGTTTTGATTTAGTTGTTGTATAACACTTATTTGCATAGCTAAATGAAAACTTCAAAATTTATCGATGCCCCCAACAGATTAATGTCGGATAAATATATTTTCTACTATTCTTAGCTAGATAAAGGGGTTAAATAAGCACACACATAAACCTTAGCATGAAGATTAGGAGCATTCATATACCCTTGTATTCATATCATCCTGCACAGGAGATGGTTCTAAGTATGCTACTGAATCATGTGAATTAGTAATACAATCTGACGTTCCATTGCAACATTCTGATTGATCAAAAAAAGGTTGATGCAATTGAAAGGACAAGCAACGGTCTTGATAGGACTGGCAAAGCGTGAAAGATTTATTAGCTATCCTGGTCTCATGAATATAGCTAAGCTTTGGATGAAAACAAAAAGACTTCACACAAACATAATAGAGATTAGAGAAACTCCAATCAATTATAGCCTCAACCACAATGGTTAAAGGGGGTTGGGGAAGTATCACATGTTATGCATTAATGTTATTCATTCATCACAATCTCCAACATCTCCTTTTACACCTTAAGTTAATGAGAAAAGGGTCCATTTTCCCTATGAAAGAGTATAAAGGGAGATGCAAGAGATTGTGATGTGCAAATAACATAGCTCTATGGTATGTCTCCTTAATGCACACAGAGACCATATCCTGTGATTTATTTATTTTTGTTTTTTTTGGGTGTACACATAATCCAATTTCAAAAACTTCAAAATGATGCCATGAATAATTCATTATCGAGGTCAGTTTGGTACACACTTGGGGTGGGGGTGGGTGGGTTTGAAATTTTGAGATATGAGATTTATCAAACTTTTCTCCCTTTGTTTCCTCTTCTTCTGAAATAAAGGAGATGGGTAGGAGAGTGTAAGGAAGAAGGGAAGTTACAAGTTGTTCTAAATTTGTAACCGTATATTGTTGATTCTATTTTATATTAATTTATGTGTTTCTAGTCTTATAAATAGTTGTACTGGATTCTGTATATATAGAATAGTGATTTGTTTGTTAGTGGAGAGCGGAGCTTAATAGGATGTGATCTTGTCTGATTGTATGCTGATAATTTAATGTTTATGCATGTGTTTGTCAATATGTGTTGTTTGTTAGTGGAGAGCGAAGCTCAATAGGATGTGATCCTGTCCGAAAGGCGGGATGCTGGTTGTGTGCTGATAATTTAGAAATTATGAATGTGTTTGACAATTAACTGCTACTTGTTAGTGGAGAGCGGAGATCAATAGGATGTTTGCTACAATATTTAATCTAAGTTTGTATTGATTTACGCTGCAATTTATATAAGCTCAACAATGTTGCAATATTTATAGGTTAATGGTTTTATTTTCTGTTAGAGGTAATAATTAATTTACGAAAGCCTTAGTTTCCTATTTAAGATTCAATATTAATAAGCATGCGTAACTTATCAAGGTATGCATGCTCATTGTATTGAATCTTGAATTGTCCAAGTGGGACAGTTTGGGAAAAAACCTTTTTCACACTCGTACAATAGTCATTTCAATGTTGAAATGCCTTATATACTTGTTGAAATCTCGGTCTGATGCATTTCCTTTTGTTCTCCTGGTGCATACTTGATCGCGGTGATTCTGACCGTGCTCGAGTCGTGTAACTTGGAGACCGATGGGAAATGCTGCCAAAATTTTGTCAAGTATAAGGTATTTGAATATGGGAATAACTATTAGTATCCGAGTGTGGCAAAGGTTTCTTCTCGAATGGGATAGGTTCATACCTTGTCATAAGAACGAGATTGATGGAGTTATTGGAATGCATCGTAATATATAAGTGTTATTGTAGGATTGGTCAGGCTATTTAATTGCCAGCAATGTATATTCCGGAGAATCGGAAATGGATGTATCGTAGGTTGGATCGGAATAAACGTCTTAGGTAAGAGTATAGAGTTGGAGTGGGTGAGTTTATAGAGTTTGTTGTTATCCAGGAGAGATTTATACGGTTGGACGGTGATCAATTGAGGTGTCCTTGCAAAAGATGCAAGTGTCAATCTTTCAAAAGCGTGGATGGAGTTGTAGCCGATCTTTATGAGAAGGGCTTCATGCCTGATTACTATTGGTGGAGTAACCATGGTGAGACGTTGCCTGATTTAAACCCGATTGTGGTTGAAGGTTCGTACTATGGAAGTCGTGACCGGAGGGAAGAATTGAATCCATACGAGCAGATGATAATGGATCATACTAGACCATCGGTTGGTGTTGTACTAGAAGAAGATGGGGGAGAAGATGGTGGAATGGGTTCCCAATGCATAGAGGAGAATCCGAATCCCGAAGCTCAAAGATTCTATGATATGCTGAGTGTTGCACGATCTCCATTGTGGGAAGGATGTCGGGAGTACACGGAGTTGTCGATGTGCATGGAATGGTTGAGTATCAAATATGACTACAATATGCAAGAAGGCTGTTTTAATCGCCTCACCAGGTCAGTGTCCAAGGCGTTGCCAGAAGACAATCGGATGCCTACTAGTTTTTATCATGCTAAGAAGTCTGTGGAAAATTTGGGTCTGGGGTGTTTGAAAATTGATTGTTGCCCGAATGGATGTATGTTGTACTATAAGGATGATTCAGCGGAAAGCATAACATGTTGTCGATTTTGTGGTGCGGATCGGTATAAGACAACCACTAGGATGGGCATTGAGAAGAAGAGGTCGCTAAAAAAGATGTGGTACTTTCCGCTCGTGCCAAGACTTACAAGATTGTACTCTTCGATGGCCACTACAGCTCACATGAGGTGGCATAGTGAGCATGAGAGGGAGCAAGATATCTTGTGTCATCCATCTGATGGAGAAGCTTGGAAGCATTTTGATAGGGTTCATATGACATTTTCGCAGGACCCTTGCAATGTCCGATTGGGGTTATCTACTGATGGATTTAATCCTTTTGGGCAGTCTGGAAAAGCATACTCTTGTTGGCCGGTTATCCTGACTCTGTACAATCTTCCGCCGGGGATGTGCATGAAGCGGGAGTTTATGTTCCTAACAGTCATAATTCCAGTTCCGTCTAATCCAAAAGGTAAGATTGATGTGTACTTGCAGCCGCTGATAGATGAGTTGACAATGTTGTGGAATGATGGTGTGTTGACATATGACGTATCTTTGAGGCAGAATTTCATCATGAAAGCAGCTTTAATGTGGACGATCAATGACTTTCCTGCTTATGGGATGATGTCGGGTTGGATGACCGCGGGGAAGCTTGGATGCCCAATATGTATGGAGCGATCGAAGGCATTCACGCTTAAAAACAGTCGAAAGATCTCATATTTTGATTGTCATCGTAAATTCCTTCCAGAAGATCATCCTTATAGGCGGAACATGGAATGAAGAGTCATGATTGCCACGTGTTCATGCAACGGTTGCTTCCAATTGCGTTTGACGCATTACCGAAGCAAATTTGGAACCCACTTGTTGAGCTTAGACACTTTTTCAGGGAGCTTACATCGACAACACTAAATGTGAATCAATTAAAGGATATGGAAGTCAAGATACCCGTTTTGTTATGTAAGCTGGAGCAAATCTTCCCGCCGAGTTTCTTTGATTCCATGGAACACCTGCCAGTTCATCTACCGTACGAAGCAAGAGTTGGTGGCCCAGTCCAATACCGCTGGATGTATCCATTTGAGAGGTAAACAACATCAACTATTTTACTTAATACATATGAAATTCACGAACACGAGAGAGTAGTTTAGCTTTCCCTAAAACTAGTAATTATTTGTATGTATCCCTCTGTAATAGGTTCCTGCACTCCCTTAAACACAAAGTCAAGAACAAGGCACGAGTGGAGGGTTCCATTTGTGAAGCATAGTTAGTAGAGGAGACTTCCACTTTTGCCTCTTATTTCTATCCGGACGAAGTTAACACGAGAAGGACAAGGATGCCTACAAACGTTGATTCAGGCGAAGGAAGTTCAACTAGTTCTCCTATATCAATATTCAACTATCCGGGCAGATTTAGTGGCAAATCAAAAGGATATTTCTTGGAGCAGCGTGACATTAATGCTGCTCATCTGTATATCCTTCAAAATTGTGAAGAGGTCGCGCCATATTTAGAGTAAGTTTCTACAATGTCTTTTATAAGTTCAATTGACATTTATGATTATTAATCGTCCTGCTGTTAATCTCCCATATGTAGGATGTACGGCAATTTTCTAAGGGATCTCCAACCTGACATTTCAAACGATCAGGTTGATCGAGAAATTACTTCTCACTTTGCTACGTGGTTCAGTAAATATGTAGGTTAAGCACCTTCATTTGTTGAAATACATTTTATATCCTTAAATATATAGCATGTATAAGAATAATATAATATTTGATTTTTTAGGTACTAGATCCAGAAAACAATGTTCAAAATCCATTGTTGACAAATTTGGCATGGGGTCTTAACAGATGGGTTACATCATGGAATACTTATATTGTAAATGGATATAAATTTAACACAAAAACATGGAATGAAGGAATGCAGACGTGCAACTATGGTGTTTGTGTGCGAACCACTGATGGCAATGTAGAGGATGATTTCTATGGGGTTCTAACTGACATCCTTGAACTCGATTATACCGGTTTCCCCGTGATGAAGTTAGTTATCTTCAAGTGTGATTGGTTTGATCCTACTCTTGACGTAGGGACAAAAATAGATAAAAATTATGGTATTGTTCAAGTTAGGCTGTCTCGAAGGTATAATAAGGCGTACGACCCATTCATTTTTTTTTCACAACAGTGAAAGCAGGTTTATTACTCGCCATATCCCGAAGGACATCATGGCTGGTTGGGTGTTATTAAGATAAAGGCTCGCAGTATAATTACTGATAATATAATCAACCAGCCTGAAAAAGATGCTCCGTACCAAGATGATGAGTTTTCAAGACCCCACGTACCGTTGCAAATTACGCCGGACATTATTGTTAATTCTCTGGCGGACATTTCCGGAAATGGGGAAGAAGTTGAAAGAGAGTTAATGGATCAATCCGAGTTGGACGCATCTAGCGAAGGTACATTCCGATCAAGTGATACTGATGAGAGTGAGGGTGAATTTAGTGACGGAGATTCTACTTAGGTAATTTATTTATGTCATAATTCATTGTGTAAATGTCATTCTACTTATTAGGTAATTTATTTTTGTATTATTTACACTGTTGTGTAATCATCTTTTCATTTTTTCCACGGATGGCAGATTCCTCTAGAGGTAGGGGTCGTCGTGGAGGTCGTGCTGCGAGAGTCCCTTCCCCGGCCGACCCACAGCCTTCAGATCGAGACCACCCTACCAGAACCTCTGTGGATGGGACACCTCACGGTGATGGAGTTGCACCCCCCACCCAGTCTCATGTGGTCGGGACACAGGCTGCACCCTCATCATCCACACCTACGACGACAGGACCATCATCATCATCAGGACAGAAGAGTCGTGGTCCATCCGACAAGAGGATTCTTCTTATCCCCAGGGGGGATAACGAGTATGCTAATTTAATATTTTAATATATATAAAGTATCGTTAATTTCTATTTACTTGTTTTTTTAATTTATATAGTAGCCATTTATTAATGCTCTAATTTTGCTGTAGCTTTCTGCCCACGAAGGGCCCTTCTGATTCGATATCGAAGATCCTGCGACGCAAGTTTGATGGTCCATGGCCTACATGGAAGGCCATCCCACTGGGCCATAGGGATCAGTTGTTTCTAGAGTTTAAGGTAACAATTTATTAAGTTATTTAAATTAAATTTACATTATATATATGTACACATGAATTTCCTAACAACTGTAAGTTGCTGAAAGAGTATAGGTGGGACTTAACTTTAGAGGCTCTCGTCAGGGACATATTTGAGCATAAAGGCTCACTGGGTGGATCCTGAGATCAGGAGGCAGCTGGACCAGTACTGGGCTACTGAGAAGTTCCAGGAGATCCAGGCCACAGCTCGACGTAAACGAGCTTCTGATGGTGGCACATGTGCTTGGACCGGTGGGTCTAAATCAGCCGCCGCCCACTACGACGAGCTGGTAATACATTAAACTTTTGACTTAATATACTATTTAATTAATTAGTTTTCATTTTTAATTATTCTTATGAATTTAATATTATATTTTTCTGTGCAGAAAGCACAGAAACAGCGGGCCCCGACTGCTATGGAGTTGGTGGAGAGGACGAAGAAGTTGAAGTCGGGGACATGGGTCAACGACAAGGCCCGTAACTATGCTGTAAGCAAAAAAATAATTTAGTGTTTACTTGTAATTTATTATAAATGATTTGTTAATATTAGATATAATTTTAACTAAATCTCTTCAACTATACTTTGTAGGTGGGCTTCAACGAGAAGAAGGATGATGCCATATCACATGCCTCACAGTCACAAGATGAGGCTTTGACTGGTGATGGGCCCTGCTCTCCTGTCTCCGTCGACGATAATGCCATTTATTTGGAGGTCGTCGGGGGCAGGAACAAGAAGGGGCACGTGTATGGCCTTGGACATCTGGGAGGCGAGTTTATCGCTTCATCGTCCGGCACGCCTGCTCCTTTCTGCGCCGATACCGTCCCTCAGGAGCAGTTCCACCAAATGCAGGACACCATCACGCAGCTGAACGCGGAGCTTCGGGAGAAGAGCGAGAGAGAGCAGCAGATGGCGAACAGTTACACGATTGACTCGAGCACACCAAAGAATCGATGCAGGAAAGCATCAGCGGGCGGCATCATCTGCGGGCTGGTGTTGGAGCAGATGAGGATCCAGACTCGATTGCTCGAGATGATGCTCGACGGTTGTGCCGCTGCTTGCCGCTCCTCCGGTTCCGCCGCCCGCCATCGATGTCTCTCGCGCAGAGGACGATCAGCTAGCAGACGTCGATGGTACGGACGCTGAGGATGATTGGATTCCTCCATCTCCCCCTCATCATGACCGATTTTTCCCCCATTTTTTTGACTTTAAACGATTCTTGTACGACATTTTGGATTATTCTTTTTATATATATTTATTATTTTTTATGATTGTATATTTCATAAGTAATTTGGTGTGTTTTATTAGTCATTTTTCTAACGTTTAAAGAAAATCAGAAAAAAAATTTATTTTTAAAATTTTAAAAAAATTAATAATAACCAGTTTAGTGACCGAATTAGAAACCAATAATTCGGTCGCTAAACTTTATTTAACATTTACAGATGAGGTATAGCGACCGAAAATCCGTCGCTAATATAGGTTAACAGTAACCAAAATTAGCGACCGAACTAGCAACCAATTATCGGTCGCTAGAAATGGTTACCCAAAAAATGCGACCAACCTAAAAGTGACCGTTTATTATTATTTAGCGACGGAAAATTCGGTCGCCAATTAGCGACCGAAATATTATTTTGGTCGCTAAACCCTTAGCGACCAGGTATTCAGCCACCACCCTTAATCGGTCGCTAAATCGATCGCTAAATTAAATAGCAACCGATTTACACTGTTTAGCGACCGAATATTACGGTCGCTAAACAGTTGTTTTTTTGTAGTGAAAGCTATAAATTTAAATGATACTTTAAGTAGTGCATGGAAAAAAAACGTTATAAGTTAGTGAAAAAACGTTATAAGCTAGTTTTAAAAATGGTTACCGAACGAGGCTACTTCTCATTGAACTTCTTCTCTGGCGGTTTCTTGTTAACTTCAGAGGAAGAATTTTTCTTAGAAATCCCCATATCTTTTTCTGCCACACTTTCTTCTTTTGTACTTGGTTGTCCCTTGTAGCGACGAATCTGCGATTCAAGATTATGTATTAATGCATAGCAACCTCCAACAGGGTCAATGACACGAAATTTAGGTTGGAAGGTGATTGTGTTCATGGCTATATCCCCTTGAACATGTTTAAGGGGGTTTGATCAAGTTGTTGATTTTGTCAATCCTGAATAAATTATGGGCATCGACGAATCTTTTTTGGTGATAACGAGGACAATATGGTGTGAAAATGCAATAGTTAGGACCACACTTCCTTCTTTGTACTTACATGCAACACAAGCTTGATGTGCATTATCATTCCTTGAGATGTTGTTGTTCATGCCTTCGTGAAAATACCATTTTGCGTCTCCGTGGGCGAAGCATATACAGTACAAAAAGGAGATAAATAATCTACATCTGCTTCGTCCGCAGAGATGTAGATGGTATCTCCATGAAGGCATGAACATCAACACCTCAAGGAATTGTGATGCGCATCAAGCTTGTGGTGCATACAAATATCAAAGAAGGAAGTGTGATCCTAACTGCATTTTCACACTACACTTTCCTCACGATCCCCAAAAACAATTTGTCAAAGCCTATAAATTATTCGGGGTTGGCAAATTCAACAACTTGATCAAACCCTTTAACCTTGTTCATAGGGATAAAGCCATGAACACCATCATCTTCAACAACTTGAAGCATTGGATCAATCTTTTGGAGGTTGTAGAAGCCACTATGAAGTTTTTCCATTACCTAGTGTTGGATATTTTGATGTATTTCAAAAATATAAAAAAGGGTGTAATTCTGAGTTTATTTTTGACTTGGTCTTATTGGTTTTGAAACGATTAGAATATGATTTGATTTTATCTTATCATATTATATCTTACCTAAATCTTATATTATCTTATCTAACAAAATCGGTTACTATTTTTAAACTTTAAATAAGTCTTTAACTTGGAGAGTTTTTTTTTTGATGAAAAGCTATTACCTTCCTTCCAAAATGAACAACCTTGTAAAGATTAATTACCTTACAAAAAATTTTCATCCCTATAAAATCTAACTCCTATCAGTTGTTCAAAACATAGCTACCCGTTAAAGAAAAAATTATCACACTATATCATTTAAGATCATGTTTTATAAAATGGATGCTCAACATCAACATCTCAAGGAACAGTGATGCACATTAAGCTTGTGCTGCATGCAAATACCAGAGAAGGAAGTGTGATACTAACTGCAATTTTGCACTATACTTTCCTTACGATCGTAAAAAACATTTTGTCAACGCCCATAAATTATTCGGGTTGGCAAAGTCAACAACTTGATCATACCCTTTAACCTTGTTCAAAGGGATATAGCCATGAACACCATCATCTTCAACAACTTGAAGCATTGGATCGTTCTTTTGGCGGCTGTAGAAGCCATTTTGAAGTTTTCCCACTACCCGTTGTTGGATATTTTGATGTATTTCAACAAAAAAAAACATGGGTGTAATTTTGAGTTATTTTTTACGGGATCTTATCGATTTTGAAACGATTAGGATATGATTTGATTTTATCTTATCATATCATATCATATCATATCTAAATCTTATATTATCTTATCTAACAAAATTGGTTAGCATTTTTAAACTTTAAACAAGTCTTTAACTTAGAGATTTTTTTTTTTTGGAAAAACGATTACTTTCCTTCCAAAAAGAACAACCATCTTAAGATTGATTACCTTCCAAAAAATTTCCATCCCTACAAAATCTAGCTCCTATCAGTTCTCCAAAACAGAGCAACCCGTAACGGAAAAATTTATCGGACGATTTTATTTAAGATTATGTATAATAAAATGGATGTTGCCTTGTTCCTCTTTGATATATTTTACATAGTTAATTATATATAGAATGAGAGTTGTGTTAACAAATCTAAAATGGCATGACTATTGACAAAGGCAAATTCTAACAAACTTAATTAATTACAAAACTAAGAAGAAAATCTCAAATTTTAATATGATATTTAACAACTCCTATTTGTAAAATGGATACATTAATTATTGCAAATGCAAAATTTCGTGAAAAACTAAAAGTCTCTGCATATCTAATGACTTGTTGTTCCTCCAAACGAGCAAGTGCCAAAATTTTCCAATCATTTGCAAGTAATGCTGACATGAACGTAGTACGATCCACCACGGTACTAGGTATAGTGTTCATAGCATTATAAGAAACCAAAATAACTGACATACACAAGACTAATTATAACACCTTGGTCGTGAAGGCCTAAAAATAACATTGGTAAGATTTTAGGTAGTTGAACTTACTTTCCTTCTCTATGCTTTGGGCTAGGGCCTACACAAGTGAGATAATGTCCCTCCCTATGCACCATTTAAAAAAAATATGTTGCAACACCTTGAAGCAAATCGTAGACGTCTTGAACAAAAATATTTTGGTTCTTTTATGTAAAAACTAGCGAATAGCGGATAAGCTACCTGACAGTGGATGAGCTTACCGCGAATAGCGGATAGTTGATATGTTAATATATTTTATTTGAAGTAATTGGTAAAACATATATTGTAAATAAAACATATATTGCCAACTGGATTAGTGTAAATTAGTTTGACTTTTCAACTTAGTTTGTAGTCAAACATGTATTTAAGTAGTATTTACCATTAAAATACAGCGAAGCAAATACTGATTACCAATTAATTATTGGAGAAGGAATTTAAATTTGAAAACTTCATATGTTTTGTTTATTTTTTTGTTTTGTTTTTTGGGTTAATTTTTTTTCCTGGAGATAATCTCAAGTGGTACTGATAGGACCTTTGTTCATTTGGGTGGTAATACAGTGGCGGCAACGGAGACTGGAGCAAGGCGGCTACAACGAATATTTTTTTTTTTATGATCGTTTCCACCAACTTGCCGGCGCCTCCATCATCTCCACCTCACCACCCCCACCCTCACCCCTACACCACCATCAACATTGCTTTCACGGTTGTGAGATTTGATACCCAGATTTGGCAAACCCAGATCTGAAAAAAAAAAAAAGATCTGAAAAAACATAGAGAGATGAAGAGCCAATAAAACCCAGATCGTAAAAGGAGTGGTATTTAAGAGGCAGTGAGATCTTGGTGCATGTAGAGGAATCTGACGGTGGCAGCTCGGCGAAAATGGAGTTCCAGGGTGAAGCTGACAGACGGTGAAGCTACCACCGTGGTTTTGGACACGAGGAGGAGGTGGGAACTAGTTTGGCAGTTGTACAGATCCTTTAGAAAGTGGAAGGCGGAGCCACCGACGACGCCCATGCCCAATGTGCCATCGACGCCCATACCCAATGTGCCACCAACGCGCTCATGCCTAACGTGCCACCGTCAGCGCCCATACCCAAAGCAGAAGGTTGGAGGAGCTATATAGGCTCTTGGGATTCAGACCTGGCAGTTTCGGAGCCGGCAACGCACACGATGATGCCACTACTACTGCTGTTATGCCGATGCTAATGATGCCATAGATGACGATGACATTAGCCCACCTCCCCTCACTCCCTCCTCACCTAGATTAGGTTTTCTATTGGGTGTAATACATTACTATTGGATTACATTTGTACTGGTTGGATTTTAATTATATATTTTCTTTGAATTTTATTTTATTTTATTTTAAGCAGCTAAGGTTTTAGCAACCACTGACTGGTGGTCGCTAATTCGGTTGCTAACATATTTAGCGGCCGAAAATCATTAAATAGAGATCGATTTCGTCGGCCGCTAAAAGTCTTTTTTCTTGTAGTGATACACAAAATTAATATACCAATTTTAGCACATAGCCACCTGATAATCCGCTGCCTTATCTAGTTTTATAGCTGGAAATGTCATGATTTGTGTGCCAATTGTTCGAGTTTAATTTCGTTTTTACCCGAATCTGGCTTTAATTGTCCTTGAGCAACGATTTGAGTGTTTTTAGTAATTTTTTAGGAATTTTGATAGTTTTTGAGTCAAATAAAACATCTAATGCTATTTTAAGTTTTAGGTTAGAAGTGAGCTGGAAGAAACTAGGAAAAATGTAAGAAAACAAACTGGAATGCAAAGTTTTCGTGTCTCGAACTACGATCCAGAAGGAAGAAATGAAGAATTTTGCATGCTCTATGGGGAGCCCCGCGAGCTAGCGAGGGCAATTCTGAAGCACCTCTGGGGCGCCCCGGGAACAATGATTTTCCCCACGAAGCAGAAAGGAGAAAATTGAAGACCCCCTGTATCGCCCCGCGAGAATTGCTGAATCAGAATGGGTTATATTTAGTTGGTCGCCCTGCGAACATCTGCTCACCCCGCGAGCACGCGTAATTGAAGAATTGTATTTATGACTTGTTTTTTTATCCAAATCGTACCATAATCCTAGTTTTTTGAGAGATGTGTCTTGCTTAGTGTTTTATGAGTTTTGTTGATGCATTCTTTTGGATTATTGATGATGGTGTACGCTATGAGGAACTAATCCTCTTTTCTAAGGAATTGACGTAGCCACTCATGACGGCATAGTGGTTTGATATGTTTTCTATTCCCTTCTCTTAATTCTTGCTTCTTAATTCTGATTTATATTGCGTTAATCAAAAGAGCTCGTGATTAACTAGCCAAGTGTGATGAGCACGACAAGAGATTCATGCTTTAGGGTTTGAATTAAGAACACAAGTTGAGTATTGATAGGAAATATAATAGGAAATATACTCTATCTCCTTTAAATTGGTCAAACTTGGTTACTATCTTTGAATTTAGGTAAATTGGTCACCTAATCTCTGTGTTCGATACTCGGTTTCTTACCGTTTTAATTATTATTTGCTTCGATCCGGTATACTTGCCGGAGCCCATCACCACCCCCCGGACCACTCCACAATGAGTTCCCAAAACATAAGTATTCAGAAGGTTCTTACCCCTTCAGCAAGGCCACCCTTTTAGGGCAGGAACTCCATACCTCCAACCTCTGGGACTCCATTGCCCACTATACAAATGGGCAGTCTTCAATCCTCCCTGTATCCATCCCAAGCTTGTTATATTAAAATGTGACGAGATTAAAGATTTGCAATCGAAGAGACAAGTACATAAACCATTGTTAAACAAGTTGGGAAAAAAAAGAACCTTTTTTTAACAAATTTAGATGAGAAATGTACCTCTATCACCCGCCATCCTCTCTATTCCTTCAGTTTGTCCAAAAACATCAAAAAATAATTATATAAGTTGAGAAACATAATTAAAAGATAGTTTTTATAGTTTGTCCAAGACCAACTTAATAATCAAACATAATCAAACCTTTATATTTCATAAAACTTAATTAGATATTCACAATTTTTTGATTAATTAATTACTTCTTTTTGTTATTGTTATTAAAGGTATTATTATTTCAAAAATGAAATTTTGACAACTAAATTGGACAACGATATATAGAACACGTACATTTGAGAAATATTTTGACCAATGAGTTAAAGTAAAGAGATTAAGTAAAATATCATTTTAAATGATACACCGCATATCTATACGGTGTTTGACAATATTTTGTTGTCCAAATATAAGAACTCATTATTTTTTAGGCTAAAATGCCTTTTTGGTCCATTATCTTTTTGGTAAAATTCATTTTAGTCCTTTATCTTTAAAAAGATTCATTTTAGTCCTTTATGTTTAAAAAATGACCCAAAATGGTCCTTTCTGTCATCACCGTTAAACCAAGTAATGGAAACGTCTGATGTGGCATTACCAATGTACCAATGTAAGGACGGCGTCGTTTTGACCTTTACTAGCAATTAAAATTAAAAGGAATGGCAGGAGAAGGCAACTTCCGGTCGAGGTAGGCGGCTCTAGCGGTTCAGGAAGGATGACGGAGGCGACGACGCACTGGTCGGTGTGGTGGTCGAGCGATGAGGAGGATGGGACGACGGCTTGTCACTGCAGTATCAGATCCGTATGGCGGCAGCGACTAATACGACATCTAGGCAGGTGGTGCAGTGGATCTGAACCGAAGTGGTGCGTGGCAGAGGGCGGATAACGATGGCGGGTTTCTGGATTTCTGGGTTTTTGGATGCAATGGGTTTCTGGATTTCTGGGTTAGGGTTTGATTCATTCCTTTCCCCCACCAAAGTATGACAAATTTCAAAAACCCAGATGAGAAATGTTGAATTTGAATGATTTTTATCAAAAGGGTAAAATTTTGCATTGCATCAATTTTATGAACTCTCACCATGTTTTTTATGAACTCCTGCCATTAATCATTGCATTCAAAACAGACATCAACTCTTAGAGGCATTTTGTCAAACTCTGAGAGTGCTTGAACCATGGGTGTCAACCGTTTTTCTCTATTTCCCAAAGTCAATTCAGGGGGCTATGGACCTGCCAAAACACCAGTTTATCTGAATATGTATGACTTGACACCCATGAACGGTTATGTTTATTGGGCTGGTCTTGGTATCTATCACTTTGGTGTAGAAGGTACGGTTATAGCTTAGATCTCTTGAATTATGGTCTTAAAATGTCTCTTAATCCAAGTTCATCAAGCACCCTTCTTTGAGTTCACACAGGTAAAAGGTGTTGAGATTTTACCTCTCGCTGGAACTCTAGTTCCTATGTTCTTTTTCAAATCTAAGAGTGCTTGAACTTGTGGATTATGTGATTGAGGTTGAGGATGATGAAGAAGTGGATTGGATCGATATCGTGTTTTCCGGAGAGTGAAACTCATTCGGAGTCTCTTGTGGATTTTGTGTTGTGTTGCACATCTGAAATTTTTAGGGTTTCTTTTGGGGGAAGAAACTCACCTGAGGAAGAAGAAGGGTGCCACTGTTTTTTTAAAAGGTGTCACGTGTCTCCACCTCATTGGTCAAGGTGTCACTTAAATTGTCATATAATGGTGTCATTGACGGACTTGACGGAAATGACAAGTTTAAATAACTTCTAAGAGTTAAAGGATCAAAATAAATCTTTTTAAAAATAAAGGACTAAAATAGATTTTATTCAAAATATAAAGGGCAAAAAAGTATTTTAGCATTTTTTTTACTTACAACCTTATTATCGGACAAGATTGTAGCCTAAATCGCAGACAAAGACGGTCTGCTCCGAAAGGACTTGAATGCCACCGAATAAAATCCCTTATTTCAATTATATTACTCGTCAAATAAAAATTCTGAAAGTGATGTCTGCCAAGTTTGATTGTTGTTATCTGGAAATAACGTGGAAACTAGAATAAATTTTGCATTGGGAAAATAATAATTCTGGAGTAAGATTCAATAAAATTTCTAGAAAAAACTTTAAACAATATAACAAAATTACTTTAACAAATGATACCTGATAATTTTTTTAAAAGAGTTATGATATTTGTACATCTAATATCTTATATTTATACTTTTCTACACTTATATATTATTGGATTAAATATGTTTTTAGTCCCTTGTTTTTTTTAAATGTTCGGTTTTAGTCCCCCGTTTAGAAAACATACTTTTTTAATTCTTCGTTTTTAAAATGTGTCAGAAGTTGTCCATATACCAGACATTCTCTCATTTTTCACAACCACATATTTCTAGTCCCTCATTTTTGACAAAGAATTGGTTTTAGTCGCTCGTTTTTTAAACGAAAGTATGGTGCAAGGGCCATTTTTGACATATTTTAAAAAAGAGGATTAAAAAATACATTTTTCAAACGGGGGATGAAAACAAAACTTTTATAAAAAATGAGGGACTAAAAACATATTTAACCCTATATTATTTTATTCTCCTCAAATCAATCGACACCTAAAACACATTTCCTCAATACGGTGTAGGTACGGTGTCAAGGGGATTTCTCTTTTTGAAATTATAATACCTACACGGTTGCAAGAGTTAGGTTATTTGAACATAAATTTTGATACGCATATGATATCATATATATTAATCTTTATCACTTATTTACTTTTTATCTTTTTTTATATACACAATTTCAAAAATATACTAAAAAAAACAAAAACAACACATTATGATATCGCATTTGTATAAAAAATCATTTGTCCGGTGGTAATAACTACACGGTTGACTATTATCACCGTGAACTGTTATGCTATTTAATCCAAATTCCGAGGGTGTACGAGCTAGCAACTAATTGTAGCACACGTCTATCCTCACATATGAGTATGACCTAGTCTTATTGCCGTGAAAAAGAGTTGGTAACAAAAGCGTAAGAAAGTAGAAGAACAAGAAAAGAATGAGCAATTTTCATAGAGATATCAAGGCATTAACACACCAAATTAAAGGGCTAAAAAATGCTACCGGGGCGCGTATTCAAAGTTCAAATCTTTGACAATGCATGAGAGTTTTCGTTACGGTTTCTAACGTGTGCCGACTCACATATATATCTGCTTGTGCTACATCCCATGGTTGTGCTCCTTGTGCTACAACCTACGTTCCTACACAAATTCTGGGAATTCAATGTTTAATTTGTAAAGTAGGAAATATAAAACAAGTGAAATAGAAGAAATTTCTATGTAAATTACCATGAATCACTTGGAATATTCCTTGCATGAAATAATACGCACAAGTCACAGCCCACATTTGCTATATATATGTTTCATCAACATTGTTAACTTATAACAAGAGAGTAATCGTCCATACACAAAACCAATATAACGATTTGATCGAGAAGAAAGCCATGAGTTCCCAAACCATAAGCATTCAGAAGGTTCTCCCTGTAACAAGGCCACCCCCTTACTTGAGGCCTCCAACCTCTGGGACTCGATTGCCAACTACACAAGATGTCTTTTCTCGGAGGCCGAGATGATTTCATACCATATTTGTAATTCAACAGGTACTTATTTGTTTTTTGAAAAACTGCTAAAAATATCATTAAATACATCAGGAGTACTCAAAAACTCATATACCTAAAGTTAGGAGCCTTGTTATAAATCACATGACCACAAAGCCAAAAAAATCAACCATTACTTACTACAATGCTAAGGCAATATACTAGGTCCATACACCAGTCAGAAAATAAAGTAATACTACCTTGAGAAGTTGCTGAAAACCATTTCCAAGAGCATACATTCACCTTATCCAACAAGTAAATCAAATCAGTTATATCATTTCCAACAACAATTCCATTTGAAAGCTCCCAAATACACCAAATAGCAGGATGCCACATAGATAACCAATCCCCCATATTAATCAGTCTATTACACCTTTCCCTAAACAGAACAAAGAAATGGATAATAGAGTCCGCACAAGGGAAATGAACCCCCAACCATTGAAAAAAAAAAGGGACCAAAAAGACAAAATAAAGGGGCCTGCAAAAAGAGATGCATAACCGATCAATATTATGGGAACTATCGAACTACTCCCTCCGTTTTTTTTTTTTTGGTAATTTAAGATTTCTACATATAGATTAAGAAATCATTAATGTGTTTATATTTGTACCAAAATATCCTTATTTCTACCTTTAATTATTTATAAATTCCAACTACATTTACTCCATACCCCACTAATCATTTATGCACTTGGAAAGTTTTGTGTATTTTCAAGGCATTTCAATTTAATTCTATTATAAGGGTATATATGGGAAAAAAAGGTCAAATATGGCTTGGGTTTATAAAACACCCCTTGTTTTGGAACAAAAACAAATAGCTAAAATTACCAAAGAAAAAGAACGGAGGGAGTAGTAATCATCTGAAACACTCTCAATCCAATTCTAAATTATATTTTGCATTCCAATTTTTCTTTAAAGAAAAATTCTAAATTAGGTGCACCATATAACTGGCCTACTTTCTTAATTATGGTTTTTATGTTTGTATATGTCTTGCAGATTCATGTGAAAGTATTGGAACTAGCTAGAAGCTTAAATTGTTGAAGGTGAATGGAAGGTAGTAGAGGGAGAATATGCACCAGCTAATGTATTTGTTTATTTAATTCAATAATTTATTAGTTTGAGTTAATTATAGGTGATCTGTTGTGTGTTTGCTTCTCATGTAACGGATTCATTATTTATGTGGAGTGCTGTAAGCTTTTATTTCCTTGTACTAGCTTGATTTAATTTTCATTGTATTTTCATTGTAAACATATTAATTAATTTGAAAATATATTAGTGATAAATTGTCCATGATTTTGAGTCAATATATATATTGTCATGCATGTTTGTTAATTTACTAATCTCAGCGCTCTTCTTTTAATTACAATAAACAACTTCATCTTGTTTTCTTCTTTCATTACAAGAAATATGTGGTGCGGATAAGGTTGTTTTCCTCTACAATGTCACTACATCAACCTTTCATGTAAATAATAGCAAAACAAGAAACTACATGCCAAATACGAGGAGGGAGATCCTCTCCATTTTTTCCTCTTCCTATCTCCTCCATTTTGTTCTCTCTATTTCCCCTCTATTTATGAGAGAGAGAGACAAAAATGATTTTGAATAATTTAATGTTTTTTTAAATGTTAAATAAACTTTGAGACATTTTTTTTATAAACACTATTTGTATTAAGAAAAGGTACGTGGATACCCCAACCCATATACAACTGAACACTCCATAATCATGAACCGTAGATAAAATACTCTTCCAAATCAGGAACAGTATTACCTTTACAAAAGACCAATAAACCAAAATAGTAGAGGACCAAGCTGATAAAGTAACCAAACCAACCACCGGATAAGACCTTCAAACGCCCTGAGCAAGAGCAAAATAACTGTACACAATCCACACAGACACGCCCAAAATCCAGAACACAGATAAACAACTAAAAAGAAGCTTGAACGCCTGTTTGATGAGAAGGTCCTTTGGCCCTCAATAACGAAACTATAGAGAAACACCCAAGCCATAATATTGGTGAGTGGCGGCTATTACGGAACAATCACTATCGTATTTGAGTTGGGGACCTCTACATTCTCAAAATAAATATTCGGCTCTCTTTAGGAGAGAGATAAATACAAATTAGAGATTTATGTGGTTTTAGTATTTTGAATTCATTGTGCTTTTCATTGTGGCGGTTCATTGGGTTTCCTGGATTATCTTCTCCTTGGTAGTACTTATACGTTATTAGTACACCTATCTTTGTGAAAAAAATTCTCACTATTTTTGTTTATTTCCAAAGTTTTGAAAAGAAAAAAAAAATTAACATTGACGAGATTTCAAGAGAAATAAACAATTCAAGGATTTGATAAAAAAAATATAAAATATTTTACTATGGTTCGAGAGAAAGTAAGAATATCTACTCTGACACTATAGAGGAAGTCGTTGAATAATCAAGAGTAGATAGCAATAAATGTTTATTATTAGTCCTTCCATATATTTATTATTCTTAAACTTTATAATAGACATCTCCACCTTGTAAATAATGGAGAGGATCCCTGCCCATCTTTTTCACGGTGTAAATAATCTTGCATGTATATAGAATTTATGAAGCGAAAGAGCTGTTGAGCTTTGTAAATGGCAGAGCTAGCTAGTTTCAAGCGTTAGAATGCTTTATGAAGTTGAAAATGTTTTGTATTCTTCCACGAAACATACGACAATTTCATGGTAAATTATTAGTACGTATATGCGTAGGAATTAGAACGCGTTTTGGACCGTACCTTCTAATTTTTTTGGTAAGTAAATGGGAGCACGAATATGGTTAGAAAACAGAAAAAAAAACTAGTTTAGCTAAAATCTTTTATGATTTATCCACTAATTAATTATTATTATTATTTCATTATAAAGATTATACATTAGCGAAATGAAGTTTTCCTTTTAATTTTAACCATGATTTAACCTTTCTTTATCCTTTTGTATATATGTTAAAATCTTGTAATTTAAACATGCATGTTATGAATATAAGAAAAAAAAGGTATAGAGTTTTTCAGCAAATGTCCTATGTGGTCGATGTTTCCATGAAATGTGCTACTAATTTCGATGAATTTTACACTGAAAGATTGAGGGTTGTTTTGCTACGGTTGATTATGTTTACGTATGAATTAGAAAAATAAAATGGCGAACGAAGTCCATACTTGGCTATTTGAAAACTAGTTGGTGCACACCTCTTAGTCCTATTTTGTTGCCATCTATTCCTTGCGCCGCTAGGGTGTGAAATGAGAGGAGAAACCCTTGCACCACCAGGGTGATACACGCCGCCTCTCTGGTGACTGAGGAACGCACGCCGCCGTCTCTCTGCGCAACGTTTCTTCCTCTCCTCAAGCATCAAGGTTTGTTCCAACATCCGTCCCTGATCTTCCCCCTCAGAGCCGCCGCACAACAAGACATCCTCTGTCGTCCACCTCTGTTCTGCACAACACGTCCGCCGTTCCGATTCTGCAGGAGTGCGTCGTCCAGTTCTCTTTGGGTGACAGTCACAGTCACTTCATGTCTAACGCGAAACCGATCTACCCATGGAGCTTTCTTGCTCGGTTCTCGTCCTTCATCATCATGTTTGAATGTTCCTCCGCAACGAAGAACATTTGCTCAAGCTTTGAACAACTCTTTTGACATCCTTTTAAGTCAATTGCCTCGTCCATGTTTGAATGGTAATTCAATATCGATCAAGGTCTCGCAAGAAGAGTATCAACGTGGATTGGAGTGTTGTAAGAATAATCTTCATGGAAGATTGATTTTGTCGAAGGGAGATAAACCGCTTAAAGCTAGTGATCTCCATAGCAAGCTCACACAACTCTGGAAACTGATTAGCTCATGGAGAAGGATCTCTCTTGGCAAGGGTTGTTATGAATTCAATTTTTCATCACATGAGGATTTAAACAGTGTTTGGGCAGCAGGGACTTGGAATGTATAGCCTGGTATTCTACGTACGATTATCACGGTGGACATCTGACTTCAATCTGAATAAGCAGAAGCAAACTCACGCTCCATGTTGGGTGAGGATTCATGAATTACCTCAAGAATATTGGAAGGATCCTTTTGAAATTGCTGGTGGAATAGGTACACCTATCTCTTTAGATGATGCCACTCGCAATAGAACTTTTGGTCACTTTGCTCGGGTTCTGGTTGATCTTTTTTTATAAGCCAAAGTATATATTTAAAGAAAGTATTAGGTGTACTCTAAACTGTATACAAAGAAGAATACAAGGAACACCATTGAAAGAAAGTGTAAGTATCATACTGGTTGAACATAACTCAAACCAGTATGACTATCACACTAAACAACACCTACTATAAAGAAAACAAAAGGCTTAGGATCACTGGTCGCGCTGTCGCGCACGCGCCAAAAAGGACGAGCGGGTTTTGAAAATGTAGTTTAGGGCGACAACTCGGATGTCGTCTCTCAAGGACTCTTAAAATGTTATTTTCCACAAAAATAAGTTTTTTTTTGGGGGGGGGGGGGGGGTTTGGATTGAGATGCAATCAAAGAAAACAAAATAATGAAAACAGAGGAGTAAAACAATAAAGTTCAAAAAGGTTATCAAATGGCCAAAAACATATTAATGTATTGCTCTTGATTTCCCACTATCATAGGTTCATGCAATTTCCAAGCCCTAAGCAGATTCTTATCCCCTCCCGGTTGTAGCAACAATTTACAAACGAAACTATCACGCTTCTGAGATACATGTCCCTATTCCCGAATTAAACAAACGGGGTTAAGCCCTCATGAACTAAACGAACATGAACGTACACACGCGAATTAAACAAACGCGATTAATTATAGGAACATGATATCACCAGAAATAAATCAACATAATACATTATACTCCTGAATTAAACAAACAGAAATATAAAGCATGGCATTGAAGAGGGAAAAGCATACAAAACAGGAAAATACAAGAACTTCAAGTATATGGAAATCAATTACAATAGATCAATCCTAGAAACTTAGTTCTCCATCAAAAACGAAAACACACAAAAAAGAAATGTAAACAGAATAATGGAGAAGCAAAAGTCTTTACAAACTGTTCAGAACATAAATTTATACTAGTCAGAAATTAAGCCTATTCACGAGGCGAAGCCTTTCTCGCGACGCGATTCTTGTGAACAGTCTGCAACTTTTGGTATTCTCGCGAGGCGAACAATCCTTCGCGAGGCGAGGAACTGAAGAGTCTTCTTGTCACGCCCGTTATGAACATCAGGGGCCAACCGTGATGCTTTCTGACTTCCAGGATCGCGAGGCGAATGGATGCTCGCGAGGCGAGACTCTTCAACTTCAAAACTGCCACAGCCGTGACCTTCAACACGGGCAAGCCGTGATCGTCTCTGACTTTTCAGGGTTGCAAGACTCGCGGGGCGAGACATACCAGCGGGCGAACCAGGGACCTTGCATTTTCTTGGAACAATCAGGCTTCGGGGTCGCGTGGCGAGTATAGCTTTCGCGGGGCGAATCCCCTGTTTCTTTATTCTCTTGCCTTCCAACTTATCCTGAAAACAAAGACACAACTATAAGTGTATTATTTGACTTAAAACTAGCTAAATTAACCTAAAACTACTCTAGAGACTCAAAACCTTGCTTGAGGACAATCTAATATAATTTGGGTGAAAATACGATATAATTTGCACAAAACCCTGGTCATACTAGCAATAAAACTAGATGAGCCAGAGGCTTATCAAAATACCCCAAACTTAAACTTTGCTTGTCCCCAAGCAAACTAAGACTCAAAAATCAAAACGACTCAAGACCTGGCAAGCTTAAAAGATTCAATCAACATTGCACAAATTCAAGCAACACATCAAACAGTTTTCTTCAATGTCTCCCCCCTTTTCAAACAAAGCAATCCCCACATTCATTTATTCTAAACATTTGAGAATTTCATCAATCAAACAATCATTAATCTAAGAAGGGGATCTAAGTTACACACAAGAGGGAGATCACCAACTTCAAACAACTGCCTTCCTCACAAGGGCATTTAGTATATCACTCAATCACTCAGTTTGTGTCAGGCTAACAACTTGCACTCAGTTTCACTTTTCAAGAACACTTCCCAAAAATTTGATTTGCATCTCAAAATGGTTCCCACAGAAAACATGCAAGCAACATCAAAAGGTCTTTTATGAGTTGTAATGGGGCCTGGCTAAGGGTAGGATATACAAAAGGAACTAGGCTGAAGACCCTAGGAACTAAGAGAGCATGAACTATATTTACACTTTGAAATTCACTCAAGTTCCTTTCTTTATTTATTTTTCTTTATACTTCTGGGTGACTGCAGCCTTTTTATTCCAATATCCTTTTTGCAATTTTTTTACTTTTTTTTTTTTTTTTCATTTATACACTTTTTCTTTCATAAGCCTTTGGCTCCAACTTTTTTTTTTTATATATTTTTTTCTTCTCAATCCCAACAACATATTACACCTTGCAGCCACCCCAAACTTAGTTTCTTGCACCCATTCTAAGATTACATGCTCTCCTAATCCTAAGATCGGGTTAACATGGTTTTCCAGATTTTTGGGCTTATAACATTAGGTTATCAAGAATTAACAGGCTAATAGGCTCAAAGGGGCTAACTAGGGAACATGCATTAGGAATTGGTTATTTTTAGGCTAAGTAGCTATTTACAAAGAACATGCCTAAATCATCTGAAGCAAACACATAATCATGCAACCCAAAAAGAGATTCAATCAAATTCAGGAAAGTGCAACTTGAAAGTGATTTTCACACAGTCAAAAACATGTTGGAGGCTCAAAACCTCACCTGGACATTCATGCAAATTGTTTGAAAGAGATTCTATCCCTAGTGTGCTCCCTATCACCCCAAACTCATCATAAGTCATGTCATCATAATAAAATCTCAAAGTTCAGTTTTCAATTTCACATGGGAATCACTTTTCAAAAACAAAAATTTTTCAGCCTAGGGGGAATCATCACATATCAATCATGCAAGCAATCTGTGCAACATCAATCAAAATCTAGCAAACTTGCCAACAAAAGACTCAACACACAAATGCTCCTGAGCTTTTCAAATTATTCAGGAGCTTTATTCAAAGAAAAGGAAAAACTACAACTAGTTCCCTCCCCCACACTTAAAACATGCATTGTCCCCAATGAACAACATAATTATACAATCAGAGTGAGGGGAAAGGAAAAGAAACTCCCTGATCAAGTATCAGTGTAGGTTGGAGCATCCAAAGAGAGCTCCTCAACATTAGCATCCGCAGGGTCACCAAAGATCCACACCATGGAATGGCTTCAACCTTTGCCCATTAACCTTGAAGGTTTTGTTGGTACCTGCATCCTTGATCTCTACTTGCACCATATGGAAACACATTAGTAACAACAAATGGTCCTATCCACTGGACCTAAGTTTCCCGACCATCAATTTCAAAGTGGGAATTAAACAATAAGACTTTCGACCCACAAAAAATTCTTTCCTAACAATCATTCTATCATGAAATTGTTTTGTTCTCTCTTTATACATCCTGGAGCTTTCATAGGCTTCTAGCCTAAGCTCCTCAAGTTCTTTAAATCTGCAGTTTTCTTTCAACACCAGATTTCTTCATGTCCATGTTACAACTCTTTACTGCCCAATATGCTCTATGCTCAACTTCCACCGGGAGGTGACATGCCTTGCCAAATACAAGCCGGAAGGGGGACATTCCTATAGGTGTCTTAAAAGCAGTCCTCTGGGCTCACAGTGCGTCTTCCAGACGGCGGCTCCATTCCCTTCTGTTCTGCTGCACCATCTTCTCTATAATTTGCTTGATCTCCCTGTTTGATATTTCTGCCTGGCCATTGGTTTGGGGATGGTAAGCAGTGGACACTCTATGTACAACCCCATATTTCCTGAGTAAGGCCTCCATGGTTCTGTTGCAAAAGTGTGTGCCCTGGTCACTGATGATGGCCTTGGGTATGCCAAACCTGCAAAAAATGTTGGACCTAACAAATTTGGAAACAATTTGAGCATCGTTAGTCCTAGTGGGGATTGCTTCCACCCACTTTGAAACATAATCTACAGCCAACAGAATATATACAAAACCAAAAGAAGGAGGGAAAGGACCCATGAAATCCATCCCCCACACATCAAAAACTTCACAAAAGAGCATGGGCTGTTGAGGCATCTCACTCCTACGAGTGATGGCAGGGCCTGTTATTTGACATTCTTTACAATTCTTGTATACCTCATATGAATCCCTAAAAATTGTGGGCCAGTAAAACCCAGAATCCAGGACTTTTCTTACTGTCCTCTGAGGTCCAAAGTGTCCTCCAACTGGAGAGGCATGTGAGAAATGCAGGATGGACTCTGTCTCATGATCGAGTACACACCTCCGAATAACCTGGTCACTGCAAAACTTCCACAGGTAGGGATCATCCCACACATAGTACTTTGCATCGCTTTTCAGCTTGTGGAACTTATGTCTACTTGTACCTGCAGGAACAACACCAGCAACAAGAAAATTTACAATGTCAGCAAACCAGGGGGTTACCCCATACATATGTAACAGTCTCTCATCAGGGAAATCATCTTGGATGGGAAAAGTATCCTCATCCCTTGCTATCCGGCTCAAATGATCTGCTACCAAATTTTCAGCTCCACTTTTATCCTTTATCTCCACATTGAATTCTTGGAGCAAAAGCATCCACCGGATCAGTCTTGACTTAGCTTCTGGCTTTTTCAACAGATATTTCAGAGCTGCATGGTCAGTAAAAACAGTCACCCTAGAACCTAGCAAATAAGTCCTAAACTTATCAAGTGCAAATACAACAGCTAGCAGCTCTTTCTCAGTGGTGGTGTAATTTTCCTGTGCAACATCTAAGGTCCTAGAAGCATAATGAATTACATGGGCAACCTTGCCCACCCTTTGTGCCAGAACTGCTCCCACAACAAAATTTGAAGCATCACACATCAGTTCAAAATGGAGTGTCCAGTCTGGGGGCTGGATGACAGGGGTAGAAGTCAACGCTTTTTTCAAATAGTCAAATGACTCCTTGAACTTTTCATCAAACTGGAACAGGGCATCATTCTTCAGCAGATTTGACAATGGCAGTGCTATCTTGCTGAAGTCCTTTATAAAGCGCCTGTAGAAACCTGCATGTCCAAGAAAAGAACGGATCTCGCGTACGCAAGATGGGTAAGGCAATGAAGAAATCACATTAATTTTTGCAGGATCTACAGAAATACCCTCTTTGGAAATTACATGACCCAAAACTATCCCCTGTTCTACCATGAAGTGACATTTCTCATAATTCAAAATCAGATCAGTATCAATGCATCTTTGTAGAACAAGACTTAGACTATGCAAACAAGCATCAAATGAGGAGCCATATACAGTAAAATCATCCATGAACACCTCTATGCAATTTTCAATAAAATCAGAGAAAATGCTAAGCATGCATCTTTGAAAGGTGCCAGGAGCATTACAGAGGCCAAATTGCATCCTCCTATAAGCAAACGTACCGAAAGGGCACGTGAAGGTGGTCTTTTCCTGATCCTCAGGGGCAATATGAATCTGGAAATACCCGGAAAAGCCATCTAGAAAACAATAATGAGATTGGCCAGCCAAATTGATCCAAAGATCTCGATCTATGAACGGCAAAGGAAAATGATCCTTTCTGGTGGCCTGGTTCAACTTCCTATAGTCTATACAAACTCGCCAGCTATTCTGGACTCTAGTAGGCACAAGCTCATTATTTTCATTCCTAACTACTGTTAGACCAGACTTCTTTGGTACAACTTGCACCGGACTTACCCAAGTACTATCAGAGATGGGGTAGATAATACCTGCCTGTAGAAGCTTAGTCACCTCTTTCTTCACCACATCCAAAATCAGTGGGTTAAGTCGCCTTTGGACCTGTCTTACTGGCTTAGCCCCATCCTCCAGTAAAATTCTGTGCATGCATCTGGAGGGGCTAATTCCTGGAATATCGGCCAATGTCCACCCAATAGCCTTCTTGTATTTCTTCATAACCTCTAAAAGCTTTGCTTCCTGGTCAGAGTCGAGGCTGGAAGAGATGATGACTGGAAGTCTTTCATTTGTCTCTAGGTAAGCATACTTCAGGTTCTCTGGGAGTGGCTTGAGCTCTAAGGATGGTGGCTGCTCAACAGATGGTGCATTGGGAGTAGCCATGATGTCACGGACTTCTGAAGAACAGACAGCTCCAATCTCACTATCACTATCACTATCATCCTCACCCTGCAAGGTTGAATCCAAAAACTCAGAACAAACAGAACATGGGTTAGTGTTAGTACAGTTAGTACAAGTGTATACATCATCAAAACCAGAAATAAGAGGAAAATCATAAATAAAGTCATCATGGGTGTCCTCAATAAGCTCATAAAGCAACTCTAAGTGGAATACAGAGTGCTCCTCTACTGGGTGTTTCATAGCATCAAAGATCTTGAACTGGGCCACAATACCACCAAACTCCATATACATAGTCCAATCATAAACATCAATCTTGGTCTTGGATGTCATCATGAATGGTCTGCCCAAGATTATAGGTGATCTACTGGACTGAGTCTCTCCTGCCATGTCTAGGATGTAGAAGTCCGTAGGGAATATCAAATCATCAACTTGCACTAGCACATCCTCTACCATTCCCATGGGTCGGGCACTAGTCCTGTTAGCCAACTGGATGGTAAGACCTGTATACTGCAATGGCCCAAGATCAAGGTTGTTAAAGATGGAGGTAGGCATGACATTGATTGATGCTCCCAAGTCCAACATGCAGTTTTCAAACTTCCTGTCCCCAATAGTGCATGGAATAGTGAAGGTGCCTGGATCCTTGCACTTCTGTGGCAGTGCCTGAGTAGGGGTTAAAGCAACAACTCTTTCTGGCTTAGACTGGATAAGCGCTGAGACATTCATTCCCAAGTCAACTCTCTCATTAGTTTTCATCTTTCTCTTGTTGGTGCATAGATCCTTCAAAAATTTGGCATACTTGGGCACTTGCTTGATCACATCTAGGAGAGGAATATTTACAGCTACTTTTCTGAAAACATCAAGAATCTCCTTCTCCTTATTTTCACCACCAACCTTCTTATTTTTCTGCAATCTATGTGGGAATGGAATGGGTGGTCTATACACTTTCTCAGCTTCAACTTCAACCATAGGCTCAGGAGTAACCTCAACAGTAGGCTCAGGAGTTACCTCAATAGTTTCTTCATCCTTTCCAGAGGTGGCCTCGACAACTTTTCCCGATCTTGGAGATATGGCACTCACATTAGGGTTGGAGGCATTGGGATTTATCACTGGTTGTGCTGGCAGCTGGGTTGTTCTTTGAGCTTGCTTTATGTTATTTATGTCTGTGGCCATCTGTCCAATCTGTGTCCTCAAATCTTGAATGTTAGCACTTGTTTGCTGCTGATACTGTGCCTGTGAGGTCTGGAACTGTGCCTGGAACTGTCCCATTTGCTGATGGAAAAGTGTAGTCATTTGTGCATTCAATTGTGAAGTTATTTGCTTGCACATGTCATCTACTGAAGGTCCGGAAGGTGCAGAAGTGGCCACTGGAGGAGGATTCTGAGGTGCCATCGGTCGCTGTTGGGATGAGTTCCCATACCGCAGATTAGGATGATTACTCCAGCTGGGATGGTACCTATTTGTTGAGAGGTCTGGAGTCTTTGTACTGCTGCTCGTTATTGCCCCGATTATACGGATGGACTGCAAAGGCTTGAGGTGATTCAAGAATCGATCCTCCTTGCAAAATGGGGCATGCTTCATATGGGTGCTCAGGAGAACTGCACATGCCACACAACACTGCAGGCTGAACCCTATCCATTGCCAATTTCTCTACCAAAGAAGTGAGCCTATCAATTCTATCATCACGGTCATGGCTGGAAGAGGAAGTGTGGACCTCATGTACACCTCTAGTCTCAACAGAATTTCTTCTGGTAGTGAATTGCTGAGAATTCAGTGACATGTTCTCAATGAGTTGCTTGGCAGCAGATGGAGTCTTGTCAACCAACGCTCCCCCACTAGCAGCATCCAAAATATTCCTATCCATCGGCAGTAGCCCTTCATAAAAGTACTGGATGAGGAGCTGTTCAGAAATCTGATGCTGGGGGCAACTTGATGTCAACTTCTTGAACCTCTCCCAATATTCAGCTAGCGACTCATTTCCTTGCCTGATGCCACAGATTTCTTTTCTGATTGAGGCAGCTCTGGAGGCAGGAAAATATTTCTCTAGGAAGAGCTTCTTCAAGTCGTTCCATGTGGTAATGGAGTTCGGCTCAAGGTATAATAGCCAATCTTTTGCAGCTCCCTGGAGTGAGAACGGAAAAGCCTTCAACTTGATATGATCCTCAGTTACTCCTTCTGGCCTCAAAGTTGTGGAGCAGACAACTTGGAATTCCTTCAAGTGCTTGTGTGGATCTTCACCTGCAAGACCATTAAATCCTGGCAACAAATGGATTAGCCCAGATTTTAATTCAAAAGGAGTGTCAGCACCAAGATAAGCAATGCACAAACCATTGTAATTCACATCAGGGGCAGCAAGCTGCCTCAATGTCCTTTGGTCTCCCATGTTTTCAAAAACAGACTTGGAATTAGAATCACTACTAGAACTAGCCCGAAATTCTCTACGGAGTGTATGCAATGTTCTTTCTATCTCAGGATCAAATTCACACAGTTCAAGGCAGTTAGATCTAGTAGCCAGACTAATTCAAAAAGAAAACAAAAATAAAAAAGAAAAACAGATAATAAAATGCGAAAATAACAAAACAAGAGTCCCCGGCAACGGCGCCAATTTTTTGGTCGCGCTGTCGCGCACGCGCCAAAAAGGATGAGCGGGTTTTGAAAATGTAGTTTAGGGCGACAACTCGGATGTCGTCTCTCAAGGACTCTTAAAATGTTATTTTCCACAAAAATAAGTTTTTTTTGGGGGGTTGGATTGAGATGCAATCAAAGAAAACAAAATAATGAAAACAGAGGACTAAAACAAGACAGTTCAAAGAGGTTATCAAATGGCCAAAAACAGATTAATCTATTGCTCTTGATTTCCCACTATCATAGGTTCATGCAATTTCCAAGCCCTAAGCAGATTCTTATCCCCTCCCGGTTATAGCAACAATTTACAAACGAAACTACTGCTACAGATACATGTCCCTATTCCCGAATTAAACAAACGGGGTTAAGCCCTCATGAACTAAACGAACATGAATGTACACACGCGAATTAAACAAACGTGATTAATTATAGGAACATGATATCACCGAAAATAAATCAACACAATACATTATACTCCTGAATTAAACAAACAGAAATATAAAGCATGGCATTGAAGAGGGAAAAGCATACAAAACAGGAAAATACAAGAACTTCAAGTATATGGAAATCAATTACAATAGATCAATCCTAGAAACTTAGTTCTCCATCAAAAACGAAAACACACAAAAAAGAAATGTAAACAGAATAATGGAGAAGCAAAAGTCTTTACAAACTGTTCAGAACATCAATTTATACTAGTCAGAAATTAAGCCTATTCGCGAGGCGAAGCCTTTCTCGCGACGCGATTCTTGTGAACAGTCTGCAACTTTTGGTATTCTCGCGAGGCGAACAATCCTTCGCGAGGCGAGGAACTGAAGAGTCTTCTTGTCACGCCCGTTATGAACATCAGGGGCCAACCGTGATGCTTTCTGACTTCCAGGATCGCGAGGCGAATGGATGCTCGCGAGGCGAGACTCTTCAACTTCAAAACTGCCACAGCCGTGACCTTCAACACGGGCAAGCCGTGATCGTCTCTGACTTTTCAGGGTTGCAAGACTCGCGGGGCGAGACATACTTCGCGGGGCGAACCAGGGACCTTGCATTTTCTTGGAACAATCAGGCTTCGGGGTCGCGTGGCGAGTATAGCTTTCGCGGGGCGAATCCCCTGTTTCTTTATTCTCTTGCCTTCCAACTTATCCTGAAAACAAAGACACAACTATAAGTGTATTATTTGACTTAAAACTAGCTAAATTAACCTAAAACTACTCTAGAGACTCAAAACCTTGCTTGAGGACAATCTAATCTAATTTGGGTGAAAATACGATATAATTTGCACAAAACCCTGGTCATACTAGCCATAAAACTAGATGAGCCAGAGGCTTATCAATCACCAGCAATAAACTAGAAGTTAAGGATAATTTTTTTTGTTGCCACCCCTAGATGACAGACTGATAAAAAATCAACGCCACCCCCTAAATGATAATTGTTTCTTGTTTCTTGTTTTTTGTTGATCTTGATCTCACGGGTAGACTGTATGAGGAAATAATGGTTGAAAGATAAGGTTTTGCCTTTTATGTTGGTATTAAATATGAGAATCTTCCACATTTCTATCCTCATTGCCAAGCTATTGGTCATTCATTTTCGAATTGTAAAAAGAATTCTGGTGACGCCCCTTCAAAGCTTCATAAAGATGTAGTTGTCCAAAAAGATAAGGTAATATCTGCCCCCACATATATCCCTAAAGTTGTTCGTGTTGATAAAGTGGGAAACAATGGCTTAGTTGATACCGACACTAGTGCAATAAGTGTTTTTTACGTCAGTTAAAATTGATTTTATACTTCGGAATATTGTCTGACGTAAATACAGTGTCTGACACATTTTTCTCCGCATGCATCACATCAATGCAGCGTCTGACATCAAACTTGCGCCAGTATGGAAGATCAAAGAATATCGACCTCTTCTTCCATATGTTTTTCTCAGCAGCTTTACCTTTCCTTTTGGACTTGCTTTATATAACATCGATGCCCTTTACCCACTGATAAACCTGCTCTCCAATTAAGGCCGTCGGAGCTTCTTCTGTCTCTTGGCATCCATTAAAAGCTTTTTTCATCTTACGATATGGGTGATCATGTCTAAGAAATCTCCGATGCCCAAGGAAAACCGTCTTCTTTCCATGATGCAACTGAGTGTAGCATATGCCTTCTTCACATATAGGGCATGCTTTATGCCCCTTGACACTGTACCCGGACAAGTTACCGTATGCTGGAAAGTAGTTGATGGTGCAAAATAACATGGCACGAAGCTTGAAAGTCTCATGAGAATACCCATCAACTACATCAACACCTTCCACCCACAGCATTTTCAAGTCTTCAATCAAGGGACTTAGATAAACATCTAAGTCATTTCCCAGTTGCTTTGGGCCCGAAATCATCATAGACAACATCATGTATTTGCGCTTCATGCACAACCAAGGGAGCAGGTTGTAAATTATCAACAAAATAGGCCATGAACTATGAATACTACTCATGTTACCATAAGGATTCATTCCATCCGTAGCAAGTTCAAGCCTTAGGTTTCTTGGCTCATCGGCGAAATCCGGAAACATAGTATCAATATCTTTCCATTGCATAGAATCAGTAGGATGACGAACCTTTCCATCACGTTTCTTATAATCATTATGCCATCTAAGATTCTTCGCATCTTTCGCATTGGCAAACAATCGCTTGAACCTTGGAATTATTGGAAGATACCACAACACCTTCGCAGGAGGACCCTTTTTTCTCACATCATCAAGATCATCATCATCACCACCCTTCACTTTGTATCGTGATAACCCACATTTAGGGCAATCGTGATTGTCTTCATGAACATCGATGTACAATATGCAATCATTGGGGCATGCGTGTATCTTCTTATACTCCATACCCATCGGACACAATACATTCTTGGCCTCATAGTTACGGCCAGGTAATGCGTTGTCCTCCGGAAGCATGTCTTTCAACACTTCAAGAAATTTCGTGAAGCTTTTATTGGTCCAACCATTTCTCGCCTTCACACAAACCAATTTTAGCACCGCCGACAACCGTGTATGAGTAGTACACCCTGGATATAAAGGCTTATCCGCATCACCGCACAACCTATCATACACATGAGCTCGATGAAAAGATTCTTGTCCAATATCACAGATCATGTCCTCTACTCGATCATCTTCCATATCTATGTCAACGTTCTCACTTTGGGAGACACTTGCCATACTACTCAACAACACATCACCATGCCATATCCATCTTGTATAACTCAAGCAAATCCCTTCACAAATCAAATGAGTACGTATATCCTTCACCGTACATTTCCTCGTATTCAAACACTTGACACAAGGACAACAGAACATTCCATTACTATTAGGAACATTCCTTTGAGTAAAATCTATAAATTCTCCTACCCCCTTCAAATACTCAGCACTAGTGCGCTTAAAAACCATCCAAACTACGATCCATAACTAGATAGGTTCTGTAGATATACAAAACATATATCCAATATAAGGACAATACGGGAGATTGAAAACTAGCTTTTGAAATCCTAATTGAAAACTAGTTTTTGAAATCCCGTTAGTAATGTATATCTTATTTGACTAACTGCCTAAAAAAAAATTCCATAGTAATCTCACATCATTCTTCTCATCAAGCAGGCAACAACACATATTAGGACTATTGCTATATCTAGTACTATAACCACTCAGCCATATGAATCGATCAAGAGAGCATGATATATACAAGCAAGGCGTTTAAAAATTATTTCAAATTTACACCATTTTCAGGTTTCTTAAGACAAAAGAAATAAGCAGATGAAGATAAATTAACAAAACAGAATTCCAATGAGCAATATATTGTTGATGTCACATGCTACAAGCAACTCTAAATTTCTTCCCATTTTGAAATAGGTCATGATAGCAGAAGAAAAACAAGAGAAAACACAAAACCTATGACCAGAAATAGAGACATTCCAAACAACTCAAACTCACAGTTTCAAGTTTCAACTACAGAGATTACAGTTTCAACATACACTCAACACCAAAAATAAAAAAAAATGTGCCCTAAAGACTCACCAGAAATAGGTGCTCGCGTGGTGGTAGGGAGGGGAGCTCGAGTGGTGGCCAACGTTCGATGTAGTTACTGAGAGCAGAGGGACTAGGAGAGTTAGTGCACGAGAAGGGGAAAGAGAGATGTCAAGTTATTGCAAAGAATGAGCGGGAAAGACAGAGTTAGGGTTAAGAGTGTACCTCACGGTGGTGGCGAAGAAGCCATCGCGGTGGTTGCGGTGGAGAGGAGCTCGTGATTAGGGCAAAGTGAGAGTGAGAGTGAGAGTGAGCGTGATGAAAAGAGAAGAACAGAGACGTACAGAGCGAAGTGAAGAAGGCGTGCGTGTAACATCCTAAAATCCTAATATAATTAATTTGAAAAATATATAAATATATATATATATATATATATAATAATGATATAATAAAAATAAAATATGATTAAGAGGTTTAGTGGTGAGAATTTATTAGTATAAAATTTATTAGAATTGGTTAGTGAATACAAAAGAAATATTAAATTAAAATAAATATATAAAAAGGAAGAGAATTAATATATATATATATATAAATAAATAAATAAATAAATAAATAAATAGTGTAGCGCCTGGTTACTCAAAGTTAAAGGAAAAAAAAAAGTGGACAAACCTACGCTGATTGTATATATATATATATATATATATATATATATATATATATATATATGTAAAGGGTTAGAAACAAAAGGAAAGGAGCGCCGCGCGGGGAGTGGGTTTTTAGCGTTTTCGCCAGTTCCGGTTCATCTTGCCAGTGTAACCGTAACAACATAGATCCAAGAACGCCACTAAACGGGAGAGGAATTTTTAGGAAAGCACAAATCCCTATCATACGTGATTTTTAGAGCACATTGGAGGTCTTCGAGAGGTGAGTAAAAATAACTTTTCTCACACTTTCATGGTACAATTAATTTGAGGCTCCTACATGTAACTTTGTCTTTTCTGAAATCGTAAAATATGTTAGGGTTCTTGATTTGAGATTCTTAAGACACCTCACCTTTTGATAATTGATTTTTTATCAAAGAATATATTTTTGTGTGACAATGCTGTACGTGCTTCTGTTTAAGCTATTATGTACTAAATTAGTCATTTTGGCTTATCTAATCTACTTTTTATAAAATTGTAAATGCCATTTGAATGCAAATTATTTTGAATTTCTCGCTAGACTTTTTGTACCTTATGTTAATAATGTTGTTGTAGTGGTGAACATGTGAAACACCTGTTGCATGCTTGGATTCTTGTGTTTAAAAGCCGGTTATATTAGAATATTGGTATTATAATAAACATATTAAATTCAATATTAATTTGTCATGATAGTTGTGTTATAAATCTGTTACAGTGTTCATGAAATTGATGCCATGGAGTTTGATAAAATTTTGGTAGTCATCTGGGATGACATATTGCATAGTGTATATGAGTTGGTTATCACCTTCCGGGAAGGGATGACGGTTCTACATTCTATTCCGGGAATAGGATGGAGATATCACCATCTGGGATGGGATATCAGATGATTAAAATATTCCCATCTGGGATGGAATATTATTAGATACCTCCATCTGGGATGGGGAAGGCAGTGGGACGCCATTGCATGGATATGAGCTCATAGACCTTAGTGGATCTGGGATTCACACCGGTTCTGGGAACCAAAGAGTCAAGTTAAGTGATTCTTGGAATCACCGAGTGATGTTAGTGGAGTTGCATTGTGTAGAGTTTACATGGTGAATGTGATTAAATGTAATCAGATGTGACCGTTGCTGAGTTTATGAGTTTGTGCTTTAAATGCTTGACGTTAATTATATATATATATATATATATATATATATATATATATATATATATATATCATTATTTTGGAGGTTTATTATATTCAATATTTTAAAAAAATTAGCGGGTACCATAAATGTTTTTCCGATTACCGCGTCGGCTGAAAACAATACTATTTGAGAACCTTTTTATCAAACGATTATTTTTATTCACTGGGATTATATCTCATTAAAAGTGTTGTTTTCAGAGCACGAGGTCGACATCACTGGAACTGGAGAGGACTGAAGACTTAGTGATTTTCCTCATTTATTATCTAGCTTTGTTAGTATTTTATTTTTTTTACGTTGGGTTATTTTAGTGGACGCTCGGGTTTTGAAGCAATTCATTTTATTTATATAAGTATTTATTTACTACTTTGGACATTTTACATCTATTTTGATTAATATGAGGTATTTTCAGACCCGATTAAGTCATAAAATTTTTTTTATGACAAGTTTGTTTAATTTAAAACTGTTTAAAGGATTTTTCATTGATTTTGTTTTGGGTTACTAATGTAACGAAGGGTGTTACATTTATGGTATCATAGCAGTTTGATTCTAAATCGGACTGTGGTAGTGGGGCTTTTCTAAAACAAAACTTGGGCGCATATGATGCTTGTTAGAGTTATAAATGCTGCATGCTATTCTTTGGGATATTGGACCTGATCAACCCAGTATTTCATTGGTAGTGAGAAGATTTATGGAGATTAATAGGCGAGGGGCGAACGTTGCACTTGCACCAGCTTTGGATTGTATAGCCAGAGTTATGCAAGCGCAGGCGGAGACTCTCCGTCAACTGAATGGGAATGGAGGCTAATCACTAATGGAGTGGTGGCAACCCAGGACCCTTAGCACGTGGGACTTTCCGAATTCAAGAAGAACAACTTTCGAGGCAGCTTAGATCTGAAGGAGACTGAATTTCTTCAACCCGTACAGGAGAAAAGTTACTCTATTGTTCGATTCGGGAGCAACACATTCATTCATTTCATTTAAATGTGCTCAATTCTTAGAGTTACCTGTTACTAAACTGTCATGTGATTTGCGTGTTTCTACTCCTGCTAAAGATAAATTGATTACTTCTTTTGTCTGCCTGCAATGTCCTTTATTGTGTGAGTCCCCAGATGTATTTCCTGAGGATGTCTCTAGTTTACCTCCAGATAAAGAGATTGAGTTTACCATAGATCTAGTACCTGGGAGTGGACCTGTATCAGTAGAACCCTATAGGATGGCACCTCTAGAGTTGAGCGAGCTCAAGAAACAGATAGAGGATATGTTACAAAAGGGGTTCATTAGGCCTAGTGTGTCACCTTGGGGAGCACCAGTGCTTTTAGTGAAGAAAAAGGATGGGAGCATGTGGTTGTGTGTTGATTATAGGCAACTGAATAAGGTAACCACCAAGAACAAATATCCCTTGCCTAGGATAGATGATCTCTTAGATCAGTTAAGGGGGGCGTCAGTGTTTCCAAAATAGATATAAGATCGGGATACCATCAAATTAGAGTTAGAAGCGAGGACATCCCTAAGACAGTCTTCAGGACAAGGTATGGGCACTATGAGTATGTAGTGATGCCCTTTGGCGTGACCAACGCCCCAGCCGTTTTCATGGACTACATGAATCGGATCTTTAGGACCCTTTTGGACAAGTTTGTGGTGGTGTTCATAGATGATATTTTAATATACTCTAGGATGCCAGAAGAACATGGAGAACACTTAAGGTTGGTGTTGCATATCTTGAGGGACGAGCGTCTTTATGCCAAACCGGAGAAGTGTGAGTTTTGGCTAGATGAGTTAAAGTTTTTAGGACACACCATCTCAAAGGATGATGTAGCGGTTGATTCCTCTAAAGTGATGTGGTGTTGGTATGGGAACAACCTAAGACTGTAACCGAAGTGAGAAGTTTCTTAGGCTTAGCTGGCTACTATAGTAAGTTCATAGAGGGGTTCTCTAGATTAACCTTACCTTTGACCCAGTTGACTAGGAGGGGGAAACCTTTTGTGTGGGACCAGGAGTGTGAGGATGGGTTCCAAGGACTTAAGAGGAGGTTGGTGTCATCACCAGTCTTAATTATACTAGACCCCTTAGTGAGTTTTGTGGTATACTGTGATGCATCTAAGAATGGCTTGGGATGTGTCTTAATGCAGGTGGGTAAAGTGGTAGCATATGCCTTTAGGCAGCTTAGGCCAAATGAAAGGGATTACCCTACCCATGACTTAGAGCTAGCAGCCGTGGTTTTTGCTCTTTGGATTTGGGGCATTACCTTTACGGGGCAAAGTTTGAAGTTTTTAGTGACCATAAAAGCCTTAAATATTTGTTCGACCAGAAGGAGTTGAACATGAGACAACGAAGGTGGATGGAGTTCCTTAAGGACTATGACTTCGAGTTGAAGTACCATCCGGGAAAAGCCAATATGGTGGCAGATGCTTTGAGTAGGAAGTCCCTACACATGTCGAACTTGATGGTGCAAGAACTGAACCGCATGGAAGAGTTTAGGGACATGAATCTGGAGGTGTTGGATGTGTCCTTAAGTGTCTTAAGCTTGAAGTTGAATAGGTTGGAAATTAATAGTGACCTTAGAGATGAGGTTAGGCGGGAACAACTTTTAGGCCAGGAGTTGCAGTCTCCGTTGGGACAAGAGGGTTATGAGTTGTCTGTTGATGGGCTAGTGAAGTTTAAGAATAGGACCGTTGTTCCTAAGGAGGGGAGCCTTAGAGAGAGGATATTAGAGGAGACCATAAGGGAAAGTTTACCATACTTCCTGGGATAACTAAGATGTGCCAAGACCTTAAGAGGATGTATTGATGGCCAGGAATTAAAGAGGATGTGGCTAGCCTCGTAGCTAGGTGTTTAGTGTGCCAAAAGGTTAAGATAGAACATCAGAAGCCTTCGGGGTTGTTGCAGTCCTTGGAGATTCCAGAATGGAAGTGGGAGAGAATTTCTATGGATTTTGTGATGGGGTTACCTAAGACACGTTTGGGATTAGACGCCACTTGGATGATAGTGGATAGGTTGACCAAGTCTGCCCACATCTTGCCAATTAAGGCAACCTATAGCTTAGACAAGTTGGCATACCTTTATACCAAGGAAATAGTCAAGCTTCATGGGATACCCACATCTATAGTGTCGGATAGAGACCCGAGGTTTACCTCTAGATTTTGGAGAGCTTTTCAGCAAACCTTTGGGACTAAGTTGAACCTTAGCACGACCTATCATCCCCAAACGGATGGTCAGTCAGAGCGGACCATTCAGACCCTTGAGGACATGCTTAGGGCGTGTGTCTTGGATGAAGGAGGGAGTTGGGATAGATTCCTACCTCTCATTGAGTTTGCATATAACAATAGTTAGCACGCTAGTATAGGCATGGCACCCTATGAGGCCCTATATGGGAGGAAGTGTAGGTCCCCTTTATGTTGGTGTGAGATAGGTGAGAAAACCTTGATAGGACCTGAATTGGTCCAGGAAATCTCTGAGAGGATCAAATTGATTAGGGAGAGGATGCGCACAGCACAAAGTAGACAAAAGAGCTATGCTGACAAAAGGAGGAAGCCTCTAGGATTCCAGGAAAGTGAGCATGTATTTTTGAGAGGCACTCCTAAGAAAGGGGTATGGAGGTCGATGAAAGTCCGCAAGCTAAATCCTCGTTTCATGGTACCTTTCCAAATCCTTAAAAGAGTCAGGCATGTTGCTTATTAATTGGCTATTCCGCCACAGTTGGCAAACCTTCATGATGTTTTCCATGTGTCGCAACTCAGAAAATATGTGCCTAATGCATCTCATGTGATAGAGTCTGTAGAATTGAAGGATAATTTGATCTATAAGCCAAAGCCTAGTCAAATCCTGGACAAGAGCACTAAGACTCTAAGGAACAAGGCGATTCCATTGGTGAAAGTGTTATGGGACGGATTGATTCCTGAGGAAGCCACTTGGGAGATGGAGGAGGACATCGTGCGTCAATACCCAAACTTTATTATCTAAGGTACGGTAATCTTTACGTTTGAATATGTCACATGTTAAAATAAGTGCGTGAGTGTGGGGCGAATTTCGGGGACGAAATTCTCTAAGGAGGGGAGAAAATGTAACATCCTAAAATCCTAATATAATTAATTTGAAATATATATATATATATATATATATATATATATAATGATATAATAAAAATAAAATATGATTAAGAGGTTTAGTGGTGAGAATTTATTAGTATAAAATTTATTAGAATTGGTTAGTGAATACAAAAGAAATATTAAATTAAAATAAATATATAAAAAGGAAGAGAATTAATATATATATATATATATATATATATAAATAAATAAATAAATAAATAGTGTAGCGCCTGGTTACTCAAAGTTAAAGGAAAAAAAAAAGTGGACAAACCTACGCTGATTGTATATATATATATATATATATATATATATATGTAAAGGGTTAGCAACAAAAGGAAAGGAGCGTCGCACGGGGGGTTCGTTTTTAGCGTTTTCGTCAGTTCCGGTTCATCTTGCCATTGTAACCATAACAACATAGATCCAAGAACGCCACTAAACGGGAGATGAATTTTTAGGAAAGCACAAATCCCTATCATACGTGATTTTTAGAGCACATTGGAGGTCTTCGAGAGGTGAGTAAAAATAACTTTTCTCACTTTCATGGTACAATTAATTTGAGGCTCCTACATGTAACTTTGTCTTTTCTGAAATCGTAAAATATGTTAGGGTTCTTGATTTGAGATTCTTAAGACACCTCACCTTTTGATAATTGATTTTTTATCAAAGAATATATTTTTGTGTGGCAATGCTGTACGTGCTTCTGTTTAAGCTATTATGTACTAAATTAGTCATTTTGGCTTATCTAATCTACTTTTTATAAAATTGTAAATGCCATTTGAATGCAAATTATTTTGAATTTCTCGCCAGACTTTTTGTACCTTATGTTAATAATGTTGTTGTAGTGGTGAACATGTGAAACACCTGTTGCATGCTTGGATTCTTGTGTTTAAAAGCCGGTTATATTAGAATATTGGTATTATAATAAACATATTAAATTCAATATTAATTTGTCATGATAGTTGTGTTATAAATCTGTTACAGTGTTCATGAAATTGATGCCATGGAGTTTGATAAAATTTTGGTAGTCATCTGGGATGACATATTGCATAGTGTATATGAGTTGGTTATCACCTTCCGGGAAGGGATGACGGTTCAACATTCTATTCCGGGAATAGGATGGAGATATCACCATCTGGGATGGGATATCAGATGATTAAAATATTCATATCTGGGATGGAATATTATTAGATACCTCCATCTGGGATGGGGAAGGGAGTGGGACGCCATTGCATGGATATGAGCTCATAGACCTTAGTGGATCTGGGATTCACACCGGTTCTGGGAACCAAAGAGTCAAGTTAAGTGATTATGGGAATCACCTAGTCATGTTAGTGGAGTTGCATGGTGAATGTGATTAAATGCAATGAGATGTGACCGTTGCTGAGTTTATGAGTTTGTGCTTTAAATGCTTGACGTTAATTATATATATATATATATATATATATATATATCATTATTTTGGAGGTTTATTATATTCAATATTTTAAAAAAATTAGCGGGTACCATAAATGTTTTTCCGGTTACCGCACCGGCTGAAAACAATACTATTTGCGAACCTTTTTATCAAACGATTATTTTTATTCACTGGGATTATATCTCATTAAAAGTGTTGTTTTCAGAGCACGAGGTCGACATCACTGGAACTGGAGAGGACTGAAGACTTAGCAATTTTCCTCATTTATTATCTAGCTTTGTTAGTATTTTATTTTTCTTACGTTGGGTTATTTTAGTGGACGCTCGGGTTTTGAAGCAATTCATTTTATTTATATAAGGATTTATTTACTACTTTGGACACTTTACATCTATTTTGATTAATATGAGGTATTTTCAGACCCGATTAAGTCGTAAATTTTTTTTATGACAAGTTTGTTTAATTTAAAACTGTTTAAAGGATTTTTCATTGATTTTGTTTTGGGTTACTAATGTAACGAAGGGCGTTACAGTGCGGGTGTAAACGTTATAATCAAAAACCAAAAATAAAACAACAGTTTACGTGAGCTGTTTAATACAACTGACGTTAGAAGTCATTTTTAACGTCAGTTGTCTTAAACAACTGACGTTTAAAGTCAATGTTTAACCTCAGTTGTATTAAACAACTGACGTTAAAAATAAGTATTTTTTATGTTAAAAACACTTTTAACGTCAGTTGTTGAAGACAACTGACGTTAAAAGTGTATAAGTTTCTGCAAAAACATTCATTCCTTTGACTACTGTGCTACTTACCCATGCACCTTGTAACTTAATCCTCTTAATGAGCATTAAGTTTATAGATCAGTTTTGAAGAAAATCAGGTAGTTTCTCTTCTCTATATAAAGTACCATTCTTCTGTATCAGTCTGTAATACACCCTCTTCTTTTCCTCTATATTTCGTGCGTTTTCTATTCTTTCACAATATGGCTCTATCATATTTGAGACTTGTGTTATTTCTTCCTATACCTAGACTTAAAGGTTTCTGTCTTAATGGTCAAAAAACTTACGAGGTTGACTAAATCACATAACATGGATGGTAAGGTTGAGTGAATCACATAATGCGATTTCCTTACTTTATTTCATCCCCTTCATCCCTTTCACTCCGCTTTGGCAACAAGTGACTGTGGATTCAGATGGAGCATCAAGGAATTCAAGTGAGGGAGGGGATGCATCCATTGGAGTTTCTGAGGACAGGAATGAGAAGAAAATGACGTTGAAGCAGAAACTTTTTTATATTTTAGGGCTATGTTGTAGAAAATTTTTATCTTTTAATCATGTAATTGTAACTTATGAATCGCTTCAATGAGATACGATTTGATTATACATATAACTTGTTTTATGTCAAGTGTTTATTTATTTTAATTAGCACAAGAATTTGTTTACTAATTCAAGCTAATTAATTAAGATTAAAAATAAACTTGTTTAAAAAAAAAGATTAGAAATAAACTGTACTATATATGGAGTGATCTGCGTTAAGAGTGACAACAGGGAGATCGATGACAACGAAAGAAAGATAGGAATGAGTTTCAGAGGAATATAGGATTGTTTACGTCAATTATTTATTTAACTAAAGTAAAAATAACACTTTTAACGTCAGTTGTATAAACAACTGACGTTAAAAGTGTTAATAATTCTTGCAAATCACTTTTAACGTCAGTTCATTACACAACTGACGTAAATAGTGTTTAATATTTACAAAACTGCCACCACCTCATTTTTAACGTCAAACTTGTGGTCAACTGACGTAAAACGTTCCCGTATATTACATTATTTCCACTAGTGTGAGATTGATGCAGATGCTAATTCTGCTAAAACAGTTTATGAAACTGACATTGAGTCCTTGCACCCGGAATCACCTGCCTAGAAGGATAATGTTGTGCCTCATTCTACTACAGTCATCACTGTCAGTGGTAATGGGATACACGATTCTAGCTAGCTTGGACGATCACAGAGATAAAAATGATGCATCTGCATCAGTTCCGGAGATGGTTCCCAACACAACTAATGAAATTGCTACCCCAACTGATCATGTCTCAAACTCCATTGAAGAGCATTCCATGGCTTCTTGTGACATAGCAGTTAGTGGTAATAATATTGAGACTCATGTAATTAATTCTAATCCTAATGTTATTCATGATATGAAAATACTTGCCAAGCATTGGGGAGATATGGATAAGAATGAAATAGAGAATGACTCTCTATAAGAAGAGCAGTTGAATGATGATGTTGTTGAGAATGATTCCAATTTTACAATGGTTATGTCTAAATCTGAGTTATAAGCTGAGGAAGAACAGAAAATTTACTATTAGAGTTGACCATTACAACACCCAATTCAAGGGTAGTCCTAAATTCGTTTAACATTAGTTTTGGTTTATTTCCCCCATGATTTTTTTCCTTTATTTTTCTTGTTTTGGTTTTTTTCTTCTTTTTATCAATAAATTATGGTATGTTTTTTGCATGCCATTTTGCTTAAAAAAAATTTATACTTTCATAAAAGATAAATTCTCTTGTTTACTTTGCAAAATCACATGCATCATTAATTAATTTCAAGATTAATTTTAATGTGATAACTTTTCGGTTCTCCTGTTGAATGGCTTTCAAAACACTGGATACGCGAGGCGAGAGTAGTGGAGTGCGAATATTTTTTTTCGATAAGTAATTTTTTTTATAAACAAAAGGTATATTAAATTGAGTACACAGGTACTCGAACCCGTATACAAAGTAACAGAATTACAATACTTTCAGAAGCTAAAAGGAGCACCCAAAGATATTACCTCAACCTAAAGCAATAAAATCTATAAGGTTGAACAATAGCTATAGCTTTATCATCTATGGTGGACCACATCTCATGTTTCCTCTCTCAAGTAGTGATGTAGCTTCATCTAAGTAGTAAGGTTCTGTTGATGTGGGCTGGTTTCGGTCTTGTTTTCTGATAGTTTGGGATTTATGTGTTCCTAAAGCGGGGCCTTTCGGGCTGTTTTGGTTGTCCGGATGTTGGTGTTTCAAGGGTGAAGGTTTGATGTGATGCTTTCTTGGGTTTTTTTTTTTCCGGGTGTTCTGATGCTATTGGTGCCTTGTTTTGCTGCCGTTTTTCTTCTTTTTTTGGAGGTGCACCGTGGCTTTGTGATGAAAGGTTTCTCTGGTTTTGGATGGTTTGGGTCTATTGCTGTGATTTAACACTTCTGTGGTTGATTGGTCCATATACGTAAAAAGTTATCGATTTGGTCCCTATACGTGACACTGGTTTTCAATTTGGTCCTCACCGCTAATTGGTGCCTATATAAGAGGGACCAAATTGCAAATTATTATCACATATAGGGACCAAATTGAAAATAATTGTCACATGTAGGGACCGATTTCACAATTTTTTTTGTTGTATTGGTCCCTATATGTGACAATAATTTTCAATTTGGTCATCTTATATAGGGATCAATTAGTGGTGAGGACCAAATTGAAAACCAATGTCACGTATAGGGACCAAATTGATAACTTTTTATGTATAGGGATCAAATTGAAAATTAGTGTCAAGGACCAAAAGATTACTTTAACCTATATTCAATTAGTGTAGTGTAATAGAAATCATCAAATCAATGAATGAATGCATTAACAATATAAAAACTTTCAAAGATATATATAATACTTATGTTCCTCTTCGGTCCACGGCATCCTTTCCTTATCCGGAACAGGAGGGAGCGACGCTGGCGGCATGGCTGCACGGTGCACCCCCGTCACAGGTACTTCCACATGGTCGGAAAAGTTGATCCGCGACTCGACGAGACCGAAGAGATCCCTTCTCAACATCTCTTGATAGTGAGCCCGAGTGGGCTTGTTGGTGGGCCGAGTCACGCCGTGATCAGACTTGAGATGCTGTCATTGAGAATGATTAGACATGCTTCTTCTTCTTCTTTAATTTCTTCTGGTTTTGTTGAAAGTCTTTACTCTATAGAGGTTTTGGTTTGCTCTCAGAGATTCTTTTTATCTATAAAATGAGGAATATGCTAGCTATCGTTCTCCTTATAAAATGTAGATTCCACCAAGTTAGTTGGAAGCAAGTTACAAAGATATAAACACAGTCCTCTAACTAGAGTTCGTTAAAACTGAAAGAAATTAAATCAGTTTTCTTCTAGTTCTTTTTTTAAATTAAAAAAAAATGTTATTTGATTGGAATATCAATGGGTACAGTTTTAATTCTTTTTTATTTTTTTGTGTGTTCTTTTGGTCATTTCTTATAGGGTAATGGGTGAAAGATTAATTAGTCTCTTTGATGGAACTGAAGGCGTGTTTCCCCCGAAAAATGTAACCAAAAAGAATGTGAGTCTCGCTTGTTTGCCTTGTGAAGCAATAAAATATATATTTGTTAAAATTGTAAAAGATATATGAAAAAAAAGTTAAATATATTTTTACTGGTAAAACAGTGTAATTAAAAACAGCCTGTTCCAAGGACCAAATCAAAATTCGCTCATTTTGTAAGGACCAAAAACATATTTAACCCGAAATGATATTACTAGGGGTGTTCATGGTTGGTTTCATTCAGATTTAATGATAAAAAATGAAAATTAATTAGTTCGGTTCGGTCCAAAAAAATATTAAACATTAAAGTAGATGTAGAAATATATATATTAAAACATAGTAACCGGTTCTGTTCCAGAATCATTACACCTCATAACCGAACTGTTTATCATCAGGTTTGGTTCAGTTCACTCGATCACTTCCTAGTTAATGTTATCTCATGTACAGTCAATCAATCCTCTTCCGCTGACCTTATTGCTCGACCACATCCTAGTTAAAATTTATCACACATTGACTAAGTACATGTTTGGGAACACGTCCCACTTGGACGTGACTGGATGTGACGTCAAAGTAAATGAGACATGCTTATGCTTTTGATCCCTCTTTGGTTACTACTAGCTACCCTGGCATTTTTACCGTGATTCCCTCTCATGAGTGTTTTTCGACTGCTGCTCCAAACATACACTTAATTGGTTCTCTTTGGTTGACCTAACCATTCGACCTCATTCCCTAATTACTATTTAAACCAGACGCTTGCCTAGTATAGAACCCATAAAATATTTATACAGGATGCTTGCCTAGTATAGAACCCATAAAATATTTATTATGACGCCCATAATAACAAATAATTTTATAGAAATTTGTGAATCAACTACTATGGTGGTATACATTTGCTTCAATTAATGAAATTTTGATATCGAATAATATTTTTCATAAATAATTAAGTATTAAATATTTTAATTAGATTGGGGTACTTGGACAACGAACTATCGTAAGACATCTAATAAATGTCTTATAACAAATAAACAAATAACTTCATACCTTATTTTTATTTTAATTTTTTTTATAAATAACTTCATACCTTCATAATATAATATTGTATATGTATGAAAATTAATAGGAAATAAAAAATAATTTAATAATTTTAAATTTATTTTTCATAACCGTGAGTGACAAAACATTTTTGATAAGAATTAAAATTATAAATGTAACATGTATGGTTAGCTTTAGTAAATTTAAAAGATATCGTATAAGTAATGTAATGGTTGTCCTGTTGGTGAGTGCTTCTGTTCTTGCATTCTTAGTTGTCGGTTCAATTCTCTTCAATCTCAGATTTGTCCCGTTGGTTTAATATTTTCACAACTCTACCTTGTTTTATTTGCAAAACAAAAATAGGTTACCAAAGATCACAAAATTATGGTTGGAACACGGTATGTGCTGCCACAAATCATAAAGCATAGCTCGCTGACCATCACGCTACAAAGCTAATAATAGCGTTAAGAGGCACTATATAAATATAAAGTATGAAATCGGACGTTAGGGAATAATCACCTTCTTCCTCACCCGCCCGTTGAAAGAACGGATCTTACGACCCGAAAAAACGACCCGAACAAATCTCTCGATTCAGACCACTAAACCCTATGGTTTTCCAGTAAAGTACTCGTATAATACCAAGAAAAGGAAGCCCCAACCCCTTTTCAATTGTATGAGACATGTTTTTCATTTTCATTGTTTCCAGATCTGCATCATTGTGATTAAAGTAAAGCTAATTAAGTTTGTTTATTTGTTTTATTTTGTCACACATGGAATCCTTATTTTTGTCTTTATATGTTTCGCTTTAAGAATTCAATTCACACACTCTCGTGCAGTGGCAGACGTAGATGGTCAAATTTACAGTGAGGTGAAGGTGAGGGTGAGTGAAGGAGGAGAGGAGATGTATTGGAATGAAAAGCAAAAAAAAGCAAAAATGATTTATTTTGTTTTTACAGATATACCCTTTGTTATGGTTGACCATAGTATGCATGAGTTATCAAATTTAAAATGAGATGGTATTAGTTGTGGAGATTTGATAGGGCCACATGTGTGGGTAAATATTACTCCAATTTTAAAGGTATATGGAAGAATTCACCAAAAAATAAAATAAAATATATAATTCAATAATTTATTATCGTTCAATAGTGTTATTATGTGACTTATGTCAAGATTATTTAAATATTGACAAAGCAAGAAGACAAATGGAGAATACTAAGGGATTAAACAAATATATATTTCATAGAGTTCTTAATTTGTAACGCTAATTTATGAATAACACCTTTTCATATAAGGATAAACTTACAAAGGAAGTAAGAAGCTAGCTAGCTACTAATATCCTTTCATATTATTTGACAATGTACTTGACGACTTCTTGCAAATTACATAAATTTTCAGGGATTATTGTTTAGCATAAATTTAATTACATGGAAATGGGAGGCCTAGTTACTATATAGCAACTAGCACTGAAGTTGTAAACTGTAAATACTAATACTAATTATGAAACAAACAACAATTCACAAATAATGAATATATATCTTTTGACTTTATCCAACAATAATCTCTGCTGCCGTAAATCTTCCTACATAGATCCCACTTCCACACGAACCTGAAACAAAATTAAAATGATAAATGATCATGAGTGGAATAAGACCGTGACCTTAACCGAAACAAAGGTAAAAAGAAAGAAATCATTCTTATCACTCACTGATTTAGCAAATATGGTGTTTGTGATGAATGATAATAATTTAAATAAAGTCATGATTCAAATTTCAATAATAAATTCAAATTTTAGTAATAAAATAAAATCCATATATATAAAAATCAAACCTATAGACACCAAAAAAAAAAAAATTTAAACATTAACAAAGACTAATATTGACACAAATTTCTAGTGCAAGAAATTAAGTGAAGTTGGGGGGTTTATACAGTCTAATATATATTACCACGTTAACTTGAATCGTTTCTTTCCCCCATTTCAAGTATTAGTATAGGAAAGACCGGATTGAGTAGTTGATGGCTTTTTCTTATCATCCTTCTTAGAGCTGGAACCTTTGTTGTTGGCAGGTGGCTGTTCCTTGTAGCCCATACCGTTGGAGATGTTTCCGGGTTTGGAACTCATGATGGCTATAAAGCAATACAAATATTTTTGTAGGACAATCTTGTTTTTCAATGATGAGCCTTAGGAACCTGTTGATTTGGCCATGTTGTGTTTCTATTTATAATACTTAGTGATGGGGTGTGAATGCATGCGAGGGACTTAATTACCTCCTAATTCAAGGTAAATGAGGCACATGTAGATGTGTGTGTCACCATGAAACTTTCTAGGAGTTTAACATAAACTAAAATGAAAATATTAAATAAAAATAAAGTATTTATTTATTACATTAGAAAACCGAAATTACTTTTTTTTAATAATTGAAAAGCATTTAATATTAAGGGATGATTAAATATTTCTTAACTAAAGTTCTTAAAACACTTGTTAACAAATATATAGATTTTGTCAATAAGTGTCCTACACGCATTACTAACGAAATAAAATAAAATTAAAAATCAATTAAATATAAAGTATTATAAAATTAAAAATCAATTAAATATAAAGTATTCAAAAATTACTCTTTATTAACAATTAATATATACTTTTTAACAAGGGTCGCCTATTTATTTAATATATAATGAACGTTTGGCGGCCATTAACATGCCGTGTGTTCGTGGATTTGAATGCTCCTATATGTGTTTGATGTTTGGATGAAATGTGCTAGTAATTATGTTAACGTGTAACGTGTAACGAAATAAGTAAATAACTGTTTAAAATTGTTTAGAAAAGTGAGGGCACAGTGACTATAATGTAAAGTTTTTATACTATCGATCAATCAAATACTTGATTATGTGTGATTTTTAAGAAATTATTATAAATATCAGATATTTTTAATGATATAACAATATATGATTGGTTGTAAAAGTAAGAAAATATATTCTAATTAAATCCATGTTATATTACTAGTTACACTATTTGGATTGAACCATAGGAGGAAAAGTAAAGGAAGATGCCTTTGAATTTGATCATCTTGTGGGAAGATAAGAAAAATTGACAAAATGTCAAAATTTAGAAGCGCAAACAACTTTTGTATCAGCAGTTTTATCTCAATATTATTTAGTTATGATGGAAGTATTACATCTCACAATATGAAAAAGAAATGTTTCGCATATATTATTTTGATCTCAAATTTCTATATACATATTTATATCTTGAATTATTTTCTAGAACAATTATTGATGTTAGTTTAATTTTATAAACAAGAACGAAAGTTAGTGTAAGTTTTACCACAATTTCAATATAATTTGGACGAAAGAGGAGACGTATTTCCTGTATGTATGAAGGGGTGAGGTTGAATGAAATAGCCTGCGGGAGCCATGTGCTTAATGTAACTGTTAACGTATTATTTGGGTATGGATTCAAAGGTGGATTCTTTTCTTTGAAGTTTGAACCTTCACTCACAAGGAACCATGTTAATTAAATTGGCCATGCATTTCCCATGATTACATTGAAGTAATTTAATTCAGGTTTTTCTTTTGTATTTAAGATTTGAAGTATTTTAATTCAGGTTTTGGTTTGCTCATTTAGAGCTTCTAGAAAAAAATAAGAACTGAATATTTATGAAAATAGCTAACACATTGTCTAATGAGAACTGCTCAAATTTGAAAAATCAACTTGAAAGTATCAATGTTCCTGCGTAGACAAATTTTGGCAAGTAACCGTGTTGCAGGCAGTAGCAAGCATGAATAAAAAATTTGGAAGAACCAAGATAAGTGTTTAACATATAAATCAAACATATAATACTGTAAAAGTGAGAGAGGGCCTATATATAAAAAAAAATTAAAATTAAAATGAGCATTATAATGAGCTTGATGCATACAATGTTTACAAACTGATAGTAAATCACCGACGAAAAGGTTAATTTATATAGTATTAAAATTTAAACCTGAATTGTGTTAATTATTTTAAAATAAAATTTTAACTTTATAATATATTATTGATATTATTGGAAACATTATTCTTCGAGAAGAAATATAAAATTTTATCTCCCTATCAAATAATATATAATTGCATTTTTTCCCGTTTTCTCTATTTTAATTTCCTCCTTTTTTAAATTCTACTGTAAAAATAAATCATGTAATTAATTGACAATATAAGGTGAAGGTTGTGGTACACCACCCACTAAAGTGGTGCATCATGCAGCACCTAAGTGACAAAATCAAGACCATTTAAATTGCTACTTGAGCAGTTTGATTTTTTAAGAAATTTCATCTGGTCAAAGAGTCAATGATACTTATGTGTTAGCAAAATTAGTTGTTGTATTTTCATATTTGCATAAAGGCTCATTTTTTATTAATTAATATGAAAAAAATATTATTTGAAATTTTATTATAAAAAATTATCTTTTGTTTGGTGAAAGAAAAAAAATAAAATCTGAGTAAATCTTAAGTCCCTAAAGTTTGTTTCTTGATTATTAGAATTAAAAAAAAAGTCTAGCATCTTCCTTGGGTACTTTGTTAACTTCTTTTTCTACTTAAATAATTTATAAAATTAAATATGGGTAGCACGGCACCACTTCAGGGATTTTAACGTATTATATTATTTTATTTCCTCAACATAATTATACATAAGTAATTAAGGAAAAATTATGGAGTTAAAAAAAAAAAAAATTATATTTAAAAAAGTTAAATAAAAAATTAAATAATTATATTTTAAAAATATATTTAAATTTAATAAAAAAATATTTATATGCAAATATGAATAATTGAGGTCCTTATGTGCAAATACCAAGCAAATAAATAATTTAAACACTTTGACCAATAAAAAATGTTGAAAAGCCAAACCACCCAGGTGGCAAAATATAGACATGTTGCCACTTGGGTGGTACATGGATGCATCACTTTGGTGAGTGGTGCACCTTAGATCTAACACCCCGTTTTTACTGTTTTCAATATCGGTAAGATATATATAATTGTTTATATTTTTATCCGAGATCTAGAAAATGATTTTGGATAAAACAAAATCATTATGCTCTACAGCTTATGGTAGCAGGTTACACTAAAAAATTTGGTTTAAAATTCAGACGAAACCAGGTCTGTGTTTTAACTGACAGTAAGATTTTACGAATCAGAAAACCTAATTTTAACTCGTGAACGAAACGATTTAGGTTTATATCGTATTTACAACGACATTGGTTTTTTTTTTTGAAAAATTTCGCGTAAAAATAAAATAGTATATCTTTATTGGGTGAAATCTTCAAAGTAAATACATGTAAAACCTAAATTGGGTAAATGACGGAATCGGACACCGGACAAGGGACACATGTCACCTGAGAGTGGTGAGTCACGGGGTGAGTCATCACCATGACTCACCATGCATTTATGGTGCATTTATGAAGCAATGATGACATTGAGAAAATATCTAGATATTTGTAGGAGGAAATGACCTAATTGCCCCCAAAGCTTAAGTGAATTCCTCAAATGCCCTTATGACTCACTCTTCCCCTCCACCACTCCTTCGTACACGGCCTCACCTCTATAAAAGCACATATTCATTTCATTTTTGCTCTTTCACAAGTGTTCATTGTAACGCCCTTCGTTACATTAGTAACCCATAATAAAACATAATTAAAATATAGCCAAAATAAAAATTTTACAAAATAAAATAGTTTAAAATAAATACATCAAAAATAATAAATAGAAATTCTATTAAATCCTTATAAAATAAATTCATTTGTCTCAAAACCGGGCTCTACTAATAAACCCAACGATAAATAAATAAATATGTCTAGCCACAAACGGCTCTTATTCAAGAAAATACTAACCAAGCTAGAAAAATAACTAAGAAAGTTCACTAAGTCTTCAAGCCTCTTCGATCTCAATGGCGTCGTCCTCGTGCTCTGAAAACAACACTTTTAATGAGACATAATCCCAGTGAATAAAAATAATCGGTTGATGAAAATGTTCGCAAATAGTGTTGTTTTCAGCCGGCGCGGTAACTGGAAAAACATTCATGGTACCATGAAAGTGTGAGAAAAGTTATTTTTACTCACCTCTCGAAGACCTCCAATGTGCTCTAAAAATCATGTATGATAGGGATTTGCGCTTCCTGATGAGTGTGATTTCACATCATCTTTGTCTATCATTTTGTATGCATTTTCATGTAGTTTAGGGACATTTAATTGGATTTTAGGTTAATTTTCCTTTGGAACGGGTAAGGCGGTTTTCGTGGTGTTGTTTTGCAGAAATCAAGGGTAAAATGCTCAAGATCAACCATGATGGAGTTTGGATGAAAATAGGGCTTGAGAAGTGAAGAAAATGAGCCAAACAGAGCCCATCACGTCCTAGCCGTGATGCCCATCACGGACATGATCGAGCAAAACTGAAAAGGAATAAAGGCTGAAGTCAGAGTCTGTCACAGCCTGGCCGTGATGTCCATCACGGCCGTGACCAAAAACCCCTACAAGTCAGAGACCGTCACGGCCTAGCCGTTATTCCTATCACGGGCTATAAAATGAAGGCTCGCGTCACGAGACTCCTTTCGCGTCGCGAAGGATCTGAAACCTGCAGAAGTGCTCGAGGCAGAAGCCGTCACGGCCTGGCCGTGATGGCCGTCACGGCCTGGCCGTGATGGCCATCACGGCCGTGATGCGCATTACTTGGACCTGAAGAAACTGAATTGGATCAGAATTTGAGTTAGATTGGGATTCTAACTTCCCACATCTATAAATAAGGACCAGGCAGAGGCAGAAGGGAGACACAGATACACATAGACTTTAGGGGCTGCTACATAGGCTACATTTTAGGATCTATCTTCTTCTTCCTCCTCTTCATTCTGATTTGTATTTTCATGATGTTGTCAACCAAGCTTGTCATCTCCATTGCAAGGCTTGAGTAGTAGTTTATTGGTTAAAGTAATGTTTTGGTCCCTATACGTGACATCGATTTTCAATTTGGTCCCTATACGTAAAAAGTTATCAATTTGGTCCCTATACGTGACACTGATTTTCAATTTGGTCCTCACAGCTAATTGGTCCCTATATAAGAGGGACCAAATTACAAATTATTATCACATATAGGGACCAAATTGAAAATAATTATCACATGTAGGGACCAATTTCAAATTTTTTTTGTTGAATTGGTCCCTACATGTGACAATAATTTGTAATTTGGTCCTCTTATATAGGGACCAATTAGCTGTGAGGACCAAATTGAAAATCAGTGTCACGTATAGGGACCAAATTGATAACTTTTTACGTATAGGGACCAAATTGAAAATCGATGTCACGTATAGGGACCAAAACATTACTTTAACCTAGTTTATTTCTAGGGATTGGGGCTATGCCCAGGTTTTGTTTATGATGTTACTTTGATGTAAAATCTTTGTTAATTTCGATTTTGTTTTAGATCTGATTTCTAGTGTTTGAATCACTCGTAAATTCGGTGGCCACTTATTTGCGTGTCATAGGCATTCTAAGGAGGAACCTAGCGGTGAACTTAGGTGTCGGATCTATAGAGTCAGACTTGGGACTGAAATCACGAGAGTTAGAAGCCGTCCCTCGAGGATCAACGAGTTGTCACGAAATGCAAAGGGTCCAATCTGAGATCGACTACCACGAGAGTAGGGGTTGGGTCAATTGGGCACGGTTTTTGTAACCCGAGAGGGAGCTTAAACTATTAGAGGATAAACTCGCCTTCAAGGCAATTTCGTTAATTAACAAGGGTAAATCAGATTAGTAACATAAACATCTTCGTAGGTATCCCAAATCCCTAGGAATCCATTTAGATCCAAAAACCCTAAAAAGATTTGTTTTCCTGTTTTATTTGATTCTGTTTGTTTATCTCTTAAAACCTTTTCAAAATTCAAATCCTTTTTATACAGTCCAGATTACCCAATTTGAAAATTATTTGCGACTCGAGATCACAGTCTCTGCGGGATCGATATCTTTTATTACTTGGCGACAGTCCGGTACACTTGCCGGAATCGCACGTGCGCTCGCGCGTCGCGCGTCGCGCTGTCAAGTTTTTGGCGCCGTTGCCGGGGACTGTGCGTTTTCGAATCTCAATTTAATTTTTAAATTGATTTTCTCGACCTTTTCTTTTTATTTAATTATTTGAAAAAAAAATGAAAAATAAAAATAAAAATTTCAAAATTTCTTTCCTTCTAGTGTATCCATCTCTCTGTGTGTTATATGCAAAGATCCCTAAGTCTTGGGAGCCTTAGTGAGGTTGATCCAGAAATCGAGAGGACCTTCCATAGACGTATGAGACTACAAAGTGAGAGAGAGTGGTTGACCCCCATTCCACTCATGGCGAATCAACCGGATACGAAACCATTGAAGGACTACGCGGCCCTAAATGCGAGGGGTTTGCGAACTGGGATTGCCAGGCCAGAGATCGAGGCGGAGAACTACACTATACCGCCTATGCTAATCAACATGATTAGGCAGCACCAATTCGGAGGATTTCCCTCGGAGGACCCGACTGATCACGTAGAAACATTCTTGGAGTTCACCGATGCAATTAGGATTCATGGTGCCCCGGTCGATGCTATAAGCTTAAGGTTATTCCCCTCATCTCTGACTGGAAAAGCAAAGACTTGGCTAAAGCAATTGCCCGCCAACACCTTGACTACTTGGGACCAACTGGAACAGGCGTTCTTGGAGAAATTCTTCCCTCCATCCAAGACGGCCTATATACGAACCCAGATCACCGGCTTCTTCCAAAAAGACGGAGAATCCTTATCGGAAGCCTGGGATCGCTACAAGGGACTGCTAGAGTCTTGCCCACACCATGGACTCGAGAGGTGGTTACTAGTGCACACCTTCTACAACGGATTGGACTACTCTTCGAAGGTGTCACTTGATTCTGCAGCTGGTGGAGCCTTTATGAATAGGCCTCTGACTGAGGCATTCAACATCATTGAAAACGTGGCCACCAACTACCACCAATGGGGTTCAGAAAGAGGTAATAACTCGAACAAGATTTCTGGGGGTAAGTTTGAAGTTAATAGCACTGATCTTATAATGTCAAAAATAGACTCACTTAATAAACGTTTTGATCGGCTTGAAAGGGCTAATGTGAGTGCAATAGGTGCTACTAACTTTGTTTGTGAGATTTGTGGAATGCAGGGACACGACATTATGGAGTGCCCATGAGGTATTGCTCATGGATCCGGTGCTTCGGAGGAACAAGTGAACGCTTGTCACAACTTCTACGATACAAACCCGAAGTTGCCCAATTATGCTCCCCCAAATCCCTACAACCAAAGGAAGAACAGCCCTTACCTCTCCTACGGCAACTACAGCAACACACTGAACCACGAGTTCCAAGAGGGCCAAGGTAATAGGAATCCCGCACCGGGGTATCCTCAGGTACAGCAGTCTAAACTCGAGTCTTTATTGGAAAGTTTTGTTGAAACTCAAACAAAACAAAATGAGGAGTTTAGACAGCAAGGCAGGGCAGTAAACGAGGCAATAAAAGAGCTAGCATCCAAAGTAGACAACTTAGCCATCCACAACAAGATTCTAGAAACACAAATTGCCCAACAAGCCAGCACATACACTAGACCTAAGGGTACGTTCCCGGGTCAACCCGAAGCTAATCCCATTGAGCATTGTAATGCCATACACTTGAGGGATGATAAGCTTGGGGTGGGGGAAAAGGACGTGGAGCCGGAGGAGGACATGAACGAAGATGAAGAGCCAGAACCAAAGTATGTCCCTCCACCACCGTACCAACCCCCGATACCTTTCCCACAAAGGTTGGTCAAGAGAAAGCAAGTGGAAGAAGAAACTAAGAGCTTAAATGAGGAGCCAAATGTCATGAAAAAATCTAATATGCCTCCTAAGCTGAAAGACCCAGGTAGCTTCTCTATCGCTTGCTCGATTGAAAAAGTGCAAATAGACCAAGCCTTATGTGACTTAGGGGCTAGTGCGAGCTTGATGCCCCTCACTATCATGGAAAGGTTGGGAAGCAAAGAGTTGAGACCATTCAAATTCTCCTTACAATTTGCGGATGGCTCAACTAGGACTCCTCTAGGCATACTAGAGAATGTCCTTGTGAAGGTAGGGAAATTCTTCATCCCTACCGATTTCCTGGTATTGGACATGAAAAGGAATTCTGAATTCCCCATCATTTTAGGAAGGCCATTCTTGGCCACCGCTGGAGCAGTAATAGATGTAAGTAATGGTAAACTCTCTCTAAATGTAGAGGAAGGTAGGGTCGATTTTGAATTTACTAACTCCTATAACAACCCTCCTTTTGAGAGCCATGTGTGCAGGATCGATATAACGTCTCCAGTGGTAAAAGAAGAGCTCAACATGGAAGCAACTCCGAAGATATGCATGGCTAATGATGCACCCAGTGGTGATGAAGTTGGAGTTGCTCAGCATGTGGATACAAAACTTCCACCGGGAGGGAGTAAGGCCAGGAAGGTCCGAATGAAAAGAGCGAAGCGGAAGTGCAACTGGCCATATGAGCAGAATCGACTCTTTGAAGGAGTTCCATGGAAGAGGAGTGTTCCTTCACTTCTATGCCCAGCCGACCCCGGTTGATTGAAGGAAGTTTGGTCAAGCTTAGGACCATAAATAAGCGCTTCTTGGGAGGCAACCCAAGTTTTCTTTCCCTTTTCCTTTTATTTTTGAATTTATCTCTTGAATAATTTGATAAGATCAAGAGGCAAAAATCATAAATTAATAGATTTGTCTAGTGTTTTCAGGTTAAAGAGGAAGGAAGAACAAAAAGAGCAAGGACTAATAAAGTCAGAAGCCATCATGGCCTAGCCGTGATACGCCTCACGACCGTGATGCTATTTCCACCCAAGTTATGACTGGAATGTGAGCCAACACCCTCTACCACCTCGATAAGTTGTTCCAATTTTTCTCCTCTCTCCGACTTGATTATTTACATTGGGGACAATGTAAGTTTTAAGCTTGGGGTAGGGGTACTTTTGCATTTGCATTGTTGCATTCATATTGGATTCTCATAGGCATAGTTTGGTATGATCACATTCTCTAGATTGCCCCTCACTTAGAATATGCATCCAATTGTGAAAACTTGGTGCCAAATAAATTGAGATAGTGAATTTTTGAACCCAATTTTTTTTTTCTTCTTGTGACAAGGCTAAAAATAAAAATTCTTGAGATAATCTTTTGATAGTTGATAATTAGCATGTGGTTCCTTAGATTTGTGTTTCTCACTGATTTTTGAACTACTAAATGTAAGATTTTGATCCAAAAAGGGGTACTCACTAAATCTACCCCATTCCTTGTGATAGAGTGTTTTAATTCCTCTTGGACTGTATTTTCTAGAACTTGACTTGAAACCGTTTTGAAACTTGAAATTTTTTTAAAACACTTTTGAAAATGATTGAGGCACTAGGTATTTTTCCGGCCTTCTGAGCTTTGATTGATTAAATGCTACCCCTTAGTTGCCCAATTTTGAGCCTAAAAGAATACAATACTTTTCTTGGTACCATGAAATGTTTTGATGAATAATGCTTGGTATGGCACCTTTTAAAGTATTGCAAAAGGGTAAATGGTAGTTTGAAAAAGTATCGGATGAGAAAATTAGAAAATATTTCTCTTGAGCTAAAAAGCTCCCATTCTCCAAATAAATAAAATGAAATAAACACAAAAAATTGGAGAAGGGGATGACAAAAGAAAGTGAGAAATAAAAAAGAAAGAAAGAAAAAAAGAAAGGAAAAAAAGGTGGAAACGTGAATTAAAGCCCAAAAGGGTATTTTAGAAGGTGTCATGCTTTGCAATGTTTGATAATTTTGTCTAGCCTTCTTGAATTTCCCTTCTCTTGATTTTCCCACCTAACAATAAATCCCATGGCCACATTACGACCAAAGTAAAAGACCTCTTGATTCTTACGTGTTTTCATTAATAAAGTAGAGATTTGGTTAATAGTCAAGCCTATGGTAAAATACCTTCCTCGAGGAAATTGAGCGAAATGTCATATATACCCTGGAACACTTGAGTGAGGTGAGACGAGCACCCAAATCAGTGAGAATGTGGGTTTAGAACCTAAGCTTCTAATTGGACTTGAAATCGATTATCTCTTGAGTGCTTATTGAATATGCCTGTCACTTGGATTAGCTTCTCAGGTTCTTGATTCACTATCCATGCTTTGATTGATTTATCTTATGGCCTGGGTAATTGCTTGAGGACAAGCAAAATCTTAAGCTTGGGGTGATTTGATGAGTGTGATTTCACATCATCTTTGTCTATCATTTTGCATGCATTTTCATGTAGTTTAGGGACATTTAATTGGATTTTAGGTTAATTTTCCTTTGGAACGGGTAAGGCGGTTTTCGTGGTGTTGTTTTGCAGAAATCAAGGGTAGAATGCTCAAGATCAACCATGATGGAGTTTGGATGAAAATAGGGCTTGAGAAGTGAAGAAAATGAGCCAAACAGAGCCCACCACGTCCTAGTCGTGATGCCCATCACGGCCATGATCGAGCAAAACTGAAAAGGAAGAAAGGCTGAAGTCAGAGTCTGTCACGGCCTGGCCGTGATGTCCATCACGGCCGTGACCAAAAACCCCCACAAGTCAGAGACCGTCACGGCCTAGCCGTTATTCCTATCACGGGCTATAAAATGAAGGCTCGCGTCGCGAGACTCCTTTTGCGTCGCGAAGGATCTGAAACCTGCAGAAGTGCTCGAGCCAGAAGCCGTCACGGCCTGGCCGTGATGGCCATCACGGCCGTGATGCGCATTACTTGGACCTGAAGAAATTGAATTGGATCAGAATTTGAGTTAGATTGGGATTCTTATTTCCCACATCTATAAATAAGGACCAGGCAGAGGCAGAAGGGAGACACAGATACACATAGACTTTAGGGGCTGCTACTTAGGCTACATTTTAGGATCTATCTTCTTCTTCCTCCTCTCCATTCTGATTTGTATTTTCATGATGTTGTCAACCAAGCTTGTCATCTCCATGGCAAGGCTTGAGTAGTAGTTTATTTCTAGGGATTAGGGCTATGCCCAGGTTTTGTTTATGATGTTACTTTGATGTAAAATCTTTGTTAATTTCGATTTTGTTTTAGATCTGATTTCTAGTGTTTGAATCACTCGTAAATTCGGTGACCACTTATTTGCGTGTCATAAGCATTCTAAGGAGGAACCTAGCGGTGAACTTAGGTGTCGGATCTATAGAGTCAGACTTGGGACTGAAATCACGAGAGTTAGAAGCCGTCCCTCGAGGATCAACGAGTTGTCACGAAACGCAAAGGGTCCAATCTAAGATCGACTACCACGAGAGTAGGGGTTGGGTCAATTGGGCACGGTTTTTGTAACCCGAGAGGGAGCTTAAACTATTAGAGGATAAACTCGCCTTCAAGGCAATTTCATTAATTAACAAGGGTAAATCAGATTAGTAACATAAACAGCCTCGTAGGTATCCCAAATCCCTAGGAATCCATTTAGATCCAAAAACCCTAAAAAGATTTGTTTTCCTGTTTTATTTGATTATGTTTGTTTATCTCTTAAAACCTTTTCAAAATTCAAATCCTTTTTATACAGTCCAGATTACCCAATTTGAAAATTATTTGCGACTCGAGATCACAGTCTTTGTGGGATCGATATCTTTTATTACTTGGCAACAGTCCGGTACACTTGCCGGAATCGCACGTGCGCTCGCGCGTCGCGCTGTCACTTCCCTAAAAATTCCCCTCCCGTTTGGTAGCATTCTTGGATCTAGTTACGATTGTACTGTCAAGAAAGGAAGTACCAGACGAAATCACCTCCTGCGGCGCTCCTCCTTCTTTTTCTCGGTTAGTGGCTTTATGTTCATATATATATATATATATATATATATATATATATATATATATATATATATATATATATATATATATATATCCTAACGCCTATATTAGGTTTGTCCCCCCTCTTTTACTTTCTTTTTATTTTATTTATTTTTTCTTTTTATTCTGCTTGGGCTTAACGCCCAAGTGTCTCTCCCCCTTTTTCTTTTTTTCTCTTTTTTTTCTTCATATATATATATATATATATATATATATATATATATATGTATATATATAATTAAAAATTCTTCCTAATAGTTAATAAATTTCAATAAATTGTTACACTATCACTTCCTCACACTAAATCTCTTATTTATTTATTTATTTATTTTATTTTCCAATTTTACACTCCTTTGATTTGTAATTATTAAAGAAAATTCTGATACATTCTCATACTACCAATTTCTACACTAAACCTCATCATAGCTTAATGTTTCTATTTTTAAAAATTATATTTAAAATTTAGGATGTTACATTTTCTCCCCTCCTTAATGAATTTCGTCCCCGAAATTCTCACGTCTCACCGAAACTACACAACATTAAGGGTAATGCAATACTAAGTTATGTACCTGTGCCGAAAATATCTGGATGATGTTGTCTAACATCTTCCTCAAGTTCCCAGGTAGCTTCCTCTGGAGTCAACCCTTCCCAAATCACTTTCACCAATGGGATCATCTTGTTCCTTAGAGTTTTTGTGCTCTTGTCAATGATCTGAATAGGTCGGGGCTTAAAGATTAAATTATCCTCCAATTGTATTGACTCGGGAGCTATCACGTGTGAAATATCTGGTACGTACTTCCGGAGTTGAGACACATGGAAGACGTCATGGAGATTCGACAATTGTGGTGGAAGAGCCAATTGGTAAGCAACATGCCCGACTCTTTTTAGGATTTGAAACGGACCCATGAAACGAGGGTTGATCTTTTTGACTTTCATTGACCTCCCAACCCCAGTCTTAGGAGTGACTCTCCAGAATACATGTTCCTCTTCCTGAAATTCTAAAGGCTTCCTTCTCTTGTACGCATAACTCTTTTGCCTACTCTGTGCAGTGCGCATCCTTTCCCTAATGACTTTAATCCTCTCGGTGGTCTCCTGGACTAATTATGGTCCTAGCAGGGGCTTCTCACCCACCTCACACCAACATAAAGGGGACCTACACTTCCTCCCATAAAGAGCTTCGTAGGGTGCCATGCCGATGCTAGCGTGATAACTGTTGTTATAAGCAAACTCTATAAGAGGTAAAAAAATTTATCCCAACCCTCACCTTCATCTAAAACGCATGCTCTAAGAATGTCCTCAAGGTTCTGAATGGTCCTCTCTGACTGACCATCCGTTTGGGGATGATAGGCTGTGCTAAAACTCAACTTAGAACCAAAAGCCTGTTGGAAAGCCCTCCAAAATCTAGAGGTAAACCGTGGGTCTCTATCTGACACTATAGAGGTAGGTATGCCATGAAGCTTCACTATCTCCTTAATGTATAAGTCTGCTATCTTGTTCAAACTATAGGTTGCTTTAATTGGCAAGAAGTGGGAAGACTTGGTCAACCTATCCACAATTACCCATATGGCATCTAAACCCAAACGAGTCCTAAGTAACCCCATCACAAAATCCATAGAAATCCTCTCCCATTTCCATTGAGGAATTTCTAAAGGCTGCAACAAACCCGAAGGTCTCTGATGTTCTATCTTAACCTTTTGACATACTAAATACTTGGCTACAAATCTAGCCACATCCCGTTTCATTCCTGGCCACCAATACATCTTCTTTAGATCTTGATACATCTTGGTTATCCCTGGATGTATGGTGAACTTCCCCTTATGCGCTTCTTCTAAAACTTTCTCTCTAAGGCTCCCCTCCTTAGGAACAACAATCTTATTCTTAAACAACACCAGACCATCAGTAGACAACACATAATCCTCTTGATCTAAGAGAGATTGTAACTCCTGGCCTAAAAGTTGCTCTCGCCTAATCATTTTTCTAAGGTCACTGCAAATTTCCAGCCTATTCAACTTCAAGCTTAGAGCACTAAGAGATACATTTAGATTCAGGTCTCTGAACTCCTCTAACATATTCATCTCTCGGACCATCAAACTAGACACATGCAAGGTTTTCCTACTGAGTGCATCAGCCACCACATTGGCCTTCCCTGGATGGTACTTCAACTAGAAAACATAGTCCTTAAGGAATTCCATCCACCTCCTTTGCCTCATATTCAATTCTTTTTGGTCAAACAAATACTTAAGGCTCTTATGATCACTAAAAACCTCACCTCCAAATCTTAAGAGCAAAGACTACTGCTGCTAACTCAAGGTCATGAGTAGGATAATTCACCTCATGTGTCCTAAGCTGCCTAGATGCATAAGCCGCTACCCTACCTTCCTGCATCAACACACAACCTAAACCATTCTTAGAAGCGTCACAATATACCACAAAACTCACTGAGGGATTTGGAATGGTTAAGACCGGTGATGACACCAATCTCCTCTTAAGCTCCTCAAAATTCTCTTCGCATTCCTTATCCCACTCGAAAGATTTTCCTTTCCTAGTCAACTTGTTAAGAGGTAAAGCTAGCCTAGAGAACCCTTCTATGAATTTCCTATAGTAACCTGTGAGTCCTAGGAAACTCCTCACTTCCGTCACTGACTTAGGTTGCTCCCATCCAAGCACTGCATCAACCTTACTAGAGTCGACCGCTACACCACTCCTGGATATGGTATGTCCTAAAAACTTCACCTCATCAAGCCAAAATTCACACTTTTCTGGCTTTGCATACAGTTGTTCTTCCCTTAGAATCCGCAACACTAACCTCAAATGCTCCTCATGATCCTCCGGTGTCCTAGAGTATATCAAAATATCATCTATGAACACCACCACAAAGATGTCCAAGAATGGCCTAAAGATCCATTTCATGTAGTCCATGAAAACGACTGGGGCATCGATCACACCAAAGGGCATCACTACATACTCATAGTGCCCATACCTTGTCCTAAAGGCTGTCTTAGGAATGTCCTCACTTCTATCTCTAATTTGATGGTATCCCGATCTTAGACCTATTTTGGAAAACACTGACGCTCCCCTTAACTGATCTAAGAGATCATCTATCCTAGGCAAGGGATATTTGTTCTTGATGGTTACCTTATTCAGTTGCTTGTAATTAACACACAACCTCATACTCCCATCCTTTTTTTCTTCACTAAAAGCATTGGTGCTCACCAAGGTGACACACTAGGCCTAATGAACCCCTTTTGTAACATACCTCTATCTGTTTCTTGAACTCGCTCAACTCTAGAGGTGTTATCCTGTAAGGCGCTACAGATATTAGTCTACTCTTTGACACTAGATCTATGCTAAACTCAACCCCCTATTGAAACTTGCGCATCATAGAGATAGTCGCTACATCATTGTCTGCCCCTATAGTAGCAGTGAATGAGAGTATGTATCCTTGAGCTCTCTGAACCAAACACTTATCACAAGAAACGACGAATAAAATACGGGTCGACACCGAAAATCAAAAGACATTGGGTGTGAAGAGATAAGGATATTTTTGTCAGAATACTTATGGCAATGAGTCTAGATGCCAATAAGTCAATACCAAGAAAAACATACAATACATAGATAACAATAAGTTTGATGTCATAAGGAGTGTCTTGATGCACAAGGAAACAATTTAAACAACCAATGGAAGAACAAGAATATCCCTATAGGAGTAGAAACCTATGAACCAAAGGACAAATGAAAGGTTGGCATCTCCAAATTTTCACACATAAAGGATGTATCAAGGGGTGCGTTGCTCCTGAATCAGACAATATAATAATTTTTTTTAACGAGTAGAAGAAATCCAGCCTCCTTCGGATCTAAGCTGCCTCAGAATGATGACGAATTGTTTTTCTTGAATTCGAAAAGCCCCACGTGTTAACGGTCCTAGGTTGCCACCACTTCATTAGTGACTGGCCTCCATTCCCCTTCAGTTGACGGCGTGTCTCCGTCTGCCCTTGCATAGCTTTGGTCATACAATCCTAAGCTGCTGCAAGTGCAACATTCGTCCCTCGCCTATTAGTCGCCATAAATCTGCTCACTACCAATGAAATAATGGGTTGATCAGGTCCAATATCCCAAATAATAGCATGCAACATCTATAACTCTAACAAGCATCCTATGCGCCCAAGTTTTATTTTAGAAAAAGCCCCATTACCACAGTCCGATTTAGAATCGAACTGCTCTGATACCATAAATGTAACGCCCTTCGTTACATTAGTAACCCATAATAAAACATAATTAAAATATAGCCAAAATAAAAATTTGACAAAATAAAATAGTTTAAAATAAATACATCATAAATAATAAATAGAAATTCTATTAAATCCTTACAAAATAAATTCATTTGTCTCAAAACCGGGCGTCTACTAATAAACCCAACGATAAATAAATAAATATGTCTAGCCACAAACGACTCTTATTCAAGAAAATACTAACCAAGCTAGAAAAATAACTAAGAAAGTTCGCTAAGTCTCCAAGCCTCTTCGATCTCAATGGCGTCGTCCTCGTGCTCTAAAAACAACACTTTTAATGAGACATAATCCCAGTGAATAAAAATAATCGGTTGATGAAAATGTTCGCAAATAGTGTTGTTTTCAGTCGGCGCGGTAACTGGAAAAACATTCATGGTACCCGCTAATTTTTAAAATATTGAATATAATAAACCTCCAAAATAATGATATATATAAATAAAATTAATGTCAAGCATTTAAAGCACAAACTCATAAACTCAGCAACGGTCACATCTCATTGCATTTAATCACATTCACCATGCAAACTCTACACAATGCAACTCCACTAACATGGCTCGGTGATTCCCAGAATCACTTAACTTGACTCTTTGGTTCCCAGAACCGGTGTGAATCCCAGATCCACTAAGATCTATGAGCTCATATTCATGCAATGGCATCCCACTGCCTTCCCCATCCCAGATGGAGGTATCTAATATTCCATCCCAGATGTGAATATTTTAATAATTTGACATCCCATCCCAGATGGTGATATCTCTCATCCTATTCCCGGAATAGAATGTACACCGTCATCCCTTCCCGGAAGGTGATGACCAACTCATGCGCAATGCAATATGTCATCCCAGATGACTACCAATTAAATTCTCAAACGCCATACATCAATAACAATAGTTAATTGAACATACCAAGTCAATATGGTAGTACATACTCATACAAGCTTTCTTCTTAACAGTAATCATATGTTATATTTTTTTCATATATATATATATATAATATATATATATATCTATATATATATATATAATTAAAAGCACCATATATCTATATAATTAAAGGCACCATATGTGTGTGTGTATATATATATATATATATATATATATATATATATAAATATAAAATTAAAAGCACCGTATATCTATATAATTAAAAGCACCATATGTATATATATAATTAAAAGCACCCCTCACGTCACTATTGACGTTGGGGCTAATATGTTACTGTGCAGCATAGGCAATAAAGAGGGCATATGGCAATTGAGCATCAGGCAGCGTAAAAGAAAGAGAAGAATTTATCATTGTGACCGTTCAACAAATTAAAAATAACAAGCTTATTTCTCTAAAGATTCAAGAAAACATTTTTACCGAATCAATTGGTTAACAAGATGAAACATTTTAAGAATTCGAATGAACCCCAAAATATTTTAAAAATCTCAAATAAATTAAGGACCCAGATTATTTGTACCATGAAAGTGTGAGAAAAGTTATTTTTACTCACCTCTCGAAGACCTCCAATGTGCTCTAAAAATCATGTATGATAGGGATTTGCGCTTCCCTAAAAATGCCCCTCCCGTTTGATAGCATTCTTGGATCTAGTTACGATTGTACCAGCAAGAAAGGAAGTACCAGACGAAATCACCTCATGTGGCGCTCCTCATTCTTTTTCTCGGTTAGTGGCTTTATGTTCATATATATATATATATATATATATATATATATATATATATATCCTCACGCCTATATTAGGTTTGTCCCCCCTCTTTTACTTTCTTTTTATTTTATTTTTTTTCTTTTTATTCTGCTTGGGCTTAACGCCCAAGTGTCTCTCCCCCTTTTTCTTTTTTTGTCTTTTTTTTTCCTTCATATATATATATATATATATATGTATGTATGTATGTATGTATGTATGTATGTATAATTAAAAATTCTTCCTAATAGTTAATAAATTTCAATAAATTCTTACACTATCACTTCCTCACACTAAATCTCTTATTTATTTATTTTTTTATTTTATTTTCCAATTTTACACTCCTTTGATTTGTAATTATTAAAGAAAATTCTGATACATTCTCATACTACCAATTTCTACACCAAACCTCATAATAGCTTAATGTTTCTATTTTTAAAAATTATATTTAAAATTTAGGATGTTACATTCATGTTCTTATACTTCCCTACACAAAAACTCTAAAGTTCTTCTTCAAAATTTTCAAAGGAACTCTAAGATCTTGATCATTTCTTGAAATTTCAAAGGTATAGTATCTTATGATTCATGATCATACCTTCACTTCTCTTCACAAGTTTTCTTCTTATTTCAAAGTTTTCTTGTTCCAATTCCTAGATCTAGTTTTTCAAATAATTCTAGAAAATCATAGAAAAATCATTTAATGTGAGATCAATTTTTATGAACTCCATATGATTAGGTTTTCTATTGGGTGTAATACATTACTATTGGATTACGTTTGTACTGGTTGGATCTTAATTATAAATTTTCTTTGAATTTTATTTTATTTTAAGCAACTAAGGTTTTAGCAACCACTGACTGGTGGTCGCTAATTGAGTTGCTAACATATTTAGCGGCCGAAAATCATTAAATAGAGATCGACTTCGTCGGCCGCTAAAAGTCTTTTTTCTTGTAGTGATACACCAAACCAATATACCAATTTTAGCACATAGCCACCGGATAATCCGCTGCCTTATCTAGTTTTATAGCTGGAAAGGTCATGATTTGTGTGCCAATTGTTCAAGTTTAATCTCGTTTTTACCCGAATCTGGCTTTAATTGTCCTTGAGCAACGATTTGAGTGTTTTTAGTAATTTTTTAGGAATTTTGATAGTTTTTGAGTCAAATAAAGCATCTAATGCTATTTTAAGTTTTAGGTTAGAAGTGAAGCTGGAAGAAACTAGGGAAAATGTAAGAAAACAGACTGGAATGCAAAGTTTTCGTGTCTCGAACTGCGAGCCAGAAGGAGGAAATGAAGAATTTTACATGCTCTATGGGGCGCCCCGTGATCTAGTGAGGGCAATTCTGAAGCACTGTGAACACCTAATTTTGTCCGGATGGCTTTTTAATTAAAGTTTTGTTAATAAATAAATAAATAAATAAATGAATACATAAATAAATATAATAAATGAAATCAAAAATATCAAATTGCTTCAAATCTTTCTTCTCCACTAGTTCACTCCACCACAAAGACAAGGCTCAAGCAAGTAAATACCATTCGGTAATTTTCCAGAGCTTAGGGAAGGGGTTTGTGCCTAGATCAGAAAAATGGACACATAAAAGGAAATTGAAAGGGGACTAGAGGAAGATGAATCACTGCAACACTCCATCAATCTGGTCCCAAGGAGGAGGACTCCATTAATCTGGTCCCAAGGAGGAGGCAAAATTCATCTACTTCTCTATAAATACCAAATCAGAAACACAAGTAAAGGGGGAAGACAGCAACAAATACTCTCGGATATAAAGAGGAAAAGATAAAAAAAGAAACCTTTCTTTCCTCCTTTCGTTCTTTGTTTCTCCCTGCATCATCTTCTTCCTCCCATCCTTCATCTTCCTCAACCAAGCCAACAACAACAAAATACTCAGAAAAATCAGAAACCAAAAAGACCTACCTTTTTCTCTCTTTCTTTCTTCCCCGCTTCACTTTTCTACCCAGAACCCATCACCTTCATCTCACACTGCCCGTCTCCTTCTCCCTCCTCCTACACCAGTCGCGCAACGCAACGCGGTTCCAGTCCAGAAGCACCGCGCCGCGCCGCCACCAGCCTCTGCCTCGGACCGACGCTGGTCCTCCCTCAACCGGACAAACCAGATCCGCCGTTACCGCTTCGACCCGCCGCCCAGATCCGCTGTTGCGGCTTCAATCTGACGCCGTTCGCACTCAGCCCCGTCACGCGTTGCCACCGCCGCAACGTCCTTCCCTGCCGTCGTCGAGGCACCGCTCCTCCACGCGTCTGTCAAACTCCTTGCTCCCTTCTGTGTTTCTTCGTTGGTAACGTTGGCAACAACCTCCTCTGATCACATTCTGTGTCTTTCCTTTTCTTTTATGATTCCTATTGTCTGGTTTATATTATTATGGGCTGGGTTATGTTATATGTGGGCTGGTAGTGATTTGGCAGCATGACCCAGCTTGCTTATGTTGTGTTTACTATTTTCCCTTTTTACTAGAACATTGGGTCAAAGTTAAAACAACACAAAAAAAATAAAATAAAATAATTAGAAAAGTCTCTTAAAAAATATGTTTAGTTCTTTTTCATAAAATCTTTTTTTCCAAAAAATAAAAAAAAAATGAAAAAAATCGTTTCCTTTTTAAAAGAAATTTTGTGGTTCTTAATAAAAATAATTTCTAAAAATCAGTTTTTTTTTTTAAAAAATAATATAAAAATCAAACCTTTTATTAAAAAATAAAAGTCTTCTCTCCAAAAAAAATCAAATCTTTACCAAAATTAAAATCAATCAACCAATCAAACATTTTCAAAAGAACTACGTGGCTTTGAGTTTCCCATCGCACCCGGGAATACGTAGGAGCAAGATAAATCATCTTGTCGGGCCAAAACTAAATTTTCCTTTTTTTTGTGTCTCTTTTTATGTTAAAATAATTAATCAAAAATATTTAAACTTTTCTATTTTTAGGGATGCTCTATGGACACGGTGCCATGTTCAGTCCCTTAGATTTGAGGTTGCCCTGTGGACTCATGTGCCATGTTCAACCTCATTTAGTTTTTATAAACAATAATTTTAAAAAACGTAAAAATTAATAAAATATTTAAAATATTAAAAATAAAAGAATAATTCTTTCTTGTAAATAATTTTTGGGGTAAAATAAATATTTAAGAGGTTATTAAAATGATTTTTGCACAATTAACTTGAGGTACCGTTTTTAAATGGGCGACGTAGGGTGCTAATACCTTCCCTACTCGTAACCGAATCCCGAACTCATCTCTCTCTTTTTAGACCAGTTTTCCTTAAAATAAATGGTTTTCCCAATATTTTTCCCAAATAAAATATTGGTGGCGACTCCTCTGTTTTTACCACCTTCTTTCGCGCCTCCCGGACGGGACGGTCGCGACAGCTGGCGACTCCACTGGGGACGACTTTGAGAGTCAGGCCTATCATAGTTGGTTGTGCAAATTTTATTTTATTTTATTTTATTTTTTATTTTTTATTTTTTTTTTCTTTCCTCTTCTTTAAAAAAAAAAAATGGTTTTTTTTTTTAATGCTTCCATAACTGCTTTTGTATATTCTTGCAACCTTAGGGTAGAGAACTTTTGTATTCGTGTTGTTTGTTCCCTTTTGCAGGCTTGGGGTAGTTTTATTTTTGTAGGTTTTTGTGAAGGTTTGTGTGCTCCCATCACACACATCACTATCACAACTTGCACACACTTTTGGCTCTATACCCGAGCTTGCTCAAAACTCAAGGATTAGGCGGTGTCTCGACATTGTCATTGAAGAGGTCTCGTACCTCCCTGACATTTGTTGATTCACCACTCAGGTTGTACCCGATATCATGGGATGGTCATATTGAGAGGGTTTATCCCTACTTGTGACTAGATTCATGAATCGGATCCTTATCTTTCGGGATAAGGGCAATCTGGGAACCATGGCTTTTAGAAGTCTAGACCCTACCTAATTTTCACTGATAGAGCAAACTTAGTAGCCAACCTGTTTAGAGTCATTACCTCAGGTTTGTCCAACCCTAAGTTTTACCCAATTTAGGACAAAGGGAGCATACTTTTTCTCTCTCTCCATTTTTTTCTGGCATCATAAACATAAATTGTCATGCACATACATATTTATTATGAAGTTTAAAAAAAAAAAAAAAAAAGGAAAAGGGGGCGACACATCGTCGCTCCAAGCCCGAATGACATGTTCGAATATTATTGCACTTCTAATAAGCGGCGTGTCATAGTGAAGGTAGTGCATTGACAGCATACCCGACATAGGGTTCCCAACCCTACTGGGGTTCATGCAACGTGAAGCATGTAGGGCATTTTTTTCGTGTGTTTTATTTCTAATTTTTTCTTTATTTGTGTTTCTTGACAGAAGACCTTAGTATTAATCTTATAGCAAAGAATGGAAGGACCAAGCGTCGGAAGAGTACTAGCAATGCAAGCAGTTCCAAGAAGAGCATCAAGATCGACGTGACACTCAATGATGTTCGGAGCTTATGGGAAATTAGTCAACAAATGTCGAAAAGGCACGTTCAACTTTAACAACAAGTATGGGAGGATACTAGATCTATTACGTATTCCAGTGGATGCCCCCGCTCTAAGTGCATTCGCCAAGCATTGGAACTCAACTTTGAGATGTTTTGAATTGCCTGACCTAGATGTAACTCCCACCATAGAGGAGTATGCTTACATGCTGAGACTGCCTATCCAAAAGGAATCACGTGTCTATTTGTATTATGGACAATATGTGGCAGATGGGAAGATAGCAAGTCTGTTGGAACTTAAACCGAAACAATTGGATAAAGTGGAAAAAGGAAACACTACGGGCTTGAAGAGGCGATTCTTGGAAGGTTATCTTAGGGAGTTGGCTCAACAACAACGATGGGTTCTTTTTAATAGGTTGTTGGCTCTCCTCATCTACGGACTGGTGCTTTTTCCCTTTATTCCGGATGTGATTGATCGATCAGCCATGGACGTCTTCTACAGAGTTGAGGAATATGGGGTGAATTTAGTCCCCGCTATCCTAGCCGAGACTTTTCTCTCACTACAAGTTTGTCATCGAATCAACAAGGAAAGTTGCGGTCTTGTGCACCAAGGTTATATGTTTGGATTATGACTCACTTGTATGCTGGAAACAAAATTGATAGAACGGATGACCCGTTGAAAGGATTTATTCGCATGCCGCTAAAGTCACGCAAACTATATGAATGGAAACAAGAGTTTGATCAGGTCGACTCACGCTCATTTAGATGGATGTGCCCATGGTACAATGGGGATTCCGTTATATTCAGTTGTGGAGGTTTCTCGAATGTCCCATTGATGGGACCCGGAGGATGTGTGTCGTATTCACCAGCTCTAGTAATGTGCCAACTCAGGTGGACACAAGATGAACCCCCAAAAGAGTCTGCTGGGTGGAGCATATTTCCTATATCAAGAATGTGAAAGCATCAAGAGTCGACAATGGCAATAAGGTCAAGATGGAACAATATTCACATAAAAGGGCGTGATGAGTTAGGAAGGCGGATCATAGCTCGAACAAAAAGATATGAAGCATGGAGAGAGGCAAGAAGGGGGTGTCCTTCAAAACCGAACCCCCACCCAAATGCTGAAAACAATCCTCTTCTGAAGATCAAATGCTGGAAAAAATTGAAATCCTAAAAGCTCGGATGGGGGTTTGGATGAAAAGAACCAAGTTGCAGAAGTAACTATCGTCAAGCTCCAAAGCCAGGTGCAAAAACTGAATTTACAGATCGAGAATTTGAGAAGTGAATGTGCCGATTCCTACGAAGCCCCAAGTCGCATGAAAAGGGCAAGAAAAGAGAAAGAAGCGAAGTGATCCAAGAGTTGCAAGCAAAGGTGGAGTGTCAAGAAAACACGCTAGTCGAATTCTAAAGAAGAAAGAAGAGCTTGAGTGGGACGTAGGGGTTCATGTCGAAACAATACAGATACTAAAGGAGAGAGTTGGATCTCTACAAGAATCCTTGGCCCAGACCGAACTTTACTCTGATCGAGGATGGAACGAAGCTGCCAGATATCGTCAATTATTAACAGAAGCTAATGAAAGGGAAAATTGGCTCAGGACCAAAATGCAAGAAAATGAAAAAGGAGAAGCTCAACGTCACGCAGAATGGGTAAAGGGATGGAAATTGGTTGTAAGGGATGTGATCTATGAAAGGGAAGCATGGAGAAGAAAATATGAAGACATGATTGGTAGAATTCAATATCATACTTCCCAGTTGGTGGATCGATTTGAAGAAGTATCAATTCAGGTCTACAAGAACCCTTTCCTCCAAATACCACCGGAGGTGACTGAGTTCTTCAAGCATTTTGGGAAGCTTGCAAAGGGATTCAGCAAAAAGAAGATGAAGCTCTTGGCATAGTATTTTGAGGTCCCCAAAGATGGGTTAGAAATATGAAAACTCTCGATGTATTGTTTTTCTAGTTGACCAAAGACTCATGTTTGTATTGCAACATCCATCCAATGAAATAGAAGTTTTCATCATTTTTTTGTGGAATGCTCTCTCTTTTTCCAGATGATATCTCCACGAGGAGTGAAGTCTCCCTTAGATACTTCATCAACTATATTTTTACCCTAAAAACGATGTGTTTTCCGTGTAAAAATATGGGTATCATCAAACAATGACATTGCTAGTACCAGATGTGGTCTATCGAGGAGTGAATTCTCCCTTGGACTCGACATCAACTGCAGTCAAGCTAGAGGGAATTATACCACTAGATTTGATTGCAGGATGAGTATTCTTGCTATAAGTATATGCGACGGTCTTCCTATCAAAAATGGAGCTTAATTGGTTTATGCTCTTTCTTTTGATTTTATTCATTTATTCTTTCTTTTATTAAATAAAACAGTGTGGTTTTTTGAACAATTGCTCCAAGACACCCTTATCGCACTCGATCACAGGCAAGAGCCATGGCGGATGAACTAGAAGAAGTTCAAGTGATCAGGGATGAAGTCACCAAATCAAAGATCGATGGCTAAGATGATGGAGATCCTACAAGAAATGCAAAAGGAGAAGAACACAGAGGAGAACCCTCCAGCCTCGAACGAAGGACAGCCAGCCACACCTCTCATCCCGCCCGGTTTTTCTCATATTCCTATTCAAGGCTTCAACCAACCAGGGGCCATGATGCCTCTCAACCCAACTCATTTTCCATTTGACTCGAACAATCCCCCATACGGTTTGCCTCGTGGGTTTGTACCACCAACAGCCCCCAGTCCACAAGATGGTATTCAGAACTCCGAACACATCACTCAAGCACAAATCCCCACCAATACTCGTCGAAATACCGCAAGCACTGTAATGTCAACTCTACAGATGGTAACACCCCGATAGTGACACCTACTCGTCAATCCAAGGTCCCCACAAGACACCCTACATTATGGACCCTGGGGGCTCAAATGATGCCAAACTTCGGTTCCTCCTCCATGCCATATTCATTTCCCCATAATATGTACTGAGAAGCTCCTGAATCAATCGTCGGGGGATTCCCACTAAAGAAAAGCTGGAAGTACTAGAGGAAAGATTGCGGGCCATCGAAGGGGTAAATAGTTATGGTCTTCGGGATGCCTCGGAACTCGTCTGGTGCCAAATGTTGTAATTCCGCCGAAATTTAAGGTGCCCGATTTTGACAAATACCGGGAACCACTTGTCCCAAGAACCATTTGACCATGTATGTTAGGAAGATGGCGTCACATGCCCGAGATGATAAACTCTTGATTCACTTCTTCCAAGACAACTTGACCGGGCAGCTTCAAATTGGTATACGCATCTCGAGCGGGCACACATCCGATCCTTCAAAGATCTAGCAGATGCATTCCTAAAGCAAGACAAGTACAATGTTGACATGGCTCCCGATAGGATGCAACTCCAAAATATGTCAAAAAGGGATGTAGAGACTTTCAAAGAATACGCGCAACGATGGAGGGAACTGGCTGCCCGGTGGAGCCTCCTTAGCCGAGAAAGAAATCGTAGCAATGTTCATTGATACACTCCGACGCCTTTCTATGATAGGATGATTGGGAGTGTGTCATCAAATTTTTCCGACATGGTCATCATCGGCGAGAGAATTGAAAGTGGAATGAGGAATGGCAAGATCGTCGAGACTTCGAGGGGGAACGGCCCAAAGAAAACCCCATTCGTGAAAAAGAAGGAAGGAGAGGCACATGCAAGAACCTTGGAACGAAGAAACCGAACCAATGGAGACCAAACCAAACACCCGCCTTCCATGCCCAATACGCCCATATTACCAACCACCTCCATATCACCAAGCCAACCAGCCATACATCGCCGCAACCTCGCAATTTCCAAACCCTCAACAAATGGCTCCCTACCGACCATCATACCCTTCTCACCTCAAACACACCCCACCATGCCACCTCAAATCGTCCAACCTCTAAATCCAAAACCCAAACACCAGCCAAGCAAGACCACCATATAACCCGGAAAGAAAGCCAGGCGTTTTTGACCCAATACCCATGACCTACACCGAACTATTCCGCCAACTTGTGAGCAAATCCGTGCTAACTCCTATCCCGACAAGACCACTAGACCCTCCTTATCCAAAGTGGTACGACCCAAATGCTCGATGTGAATATCACGATGGGGCCACAGGACATTCCACCGAGAGTTGTAGAGCTTTGAAGTTTAAGGTCCAAGACCCGATTAATGCCAAATGGTTGAGCTTTGAAGGATGCTCCAAATGTGGCACAGGTCCTATTCCAAATCATGTGAGTTCTGTGGTCATTGCCATTGAGAGCTTCTTGGAAAATACTATAAAGAGTAAAGTGGCCTATGTTAGGACTCCTATGAGAGTCGTTTTTAGAGAGATGTGCAAATGTGGATTGATCCAAATCCCTACCACTGAAGAAAAAGCTCTCGATGGAGAGATAAGGTGTGACTTTGATGGAAACATGGGGCATTCGATTGAAAACTGTTCGTAGTTTCGGCAAGTCGTGCAGCAGTTAATGGATATGAAGATTATCTTAATTGGTTGTGGATCAAATGAATGTGCCATTAATATGGTTGCTGAATCTACAACTTCCCCAACCCCAATTAAGATAACCCCTTTCATCGTTGTGGTTAATTCTCGGCCAGTTCCCGAGCAAGTCACTCCGAAACCAAAGGGTGATATACTATACCGAGAAGAAACCTTTGCTTGCCCAAGTGGGCCAACACCGATCGTCATCCGAGTTCCAAGTCCTTTCCCTTACAAGGACACCAAAGCAGTACCATGGAAGTATGAGATGCAGGTCCAACCCAATCCTTCCAACGGGACTCACTGTGGTCACCAACATTTCAGGAATTGGTGGAATGACTAGGAGTGGTCGCATTTACACTCCGGAGGTATTGCGAAAAGGGGAAATAGAAAAGGAAGGAAAGGATCACAAAGGGAAAGAGAAGGTGGAAGAAATCCTAGATGACAAGGAAGCAAACGGGGTGAGAATAAAAGGGGTGTATCTCGATGAGGAGGTAGGCGAATTCTTGAAGTTCATCAAGCGAGTGAATATAGGGTTGTGGATCGCTTAAATCGGACTCAGCTCGGCTATCTCTTTTGTCTCTATTAATGAACTCGTGAGCCACACGTAAGAGTACCGATGAAGGTGTTGAATCAAGCGCATGTCTCCCATGACATCACAGTTGATAAGCTCGATAACATTGTAGGTAACATAGTTGCTGATAATTATGTCACTTTCACCTATGATGAAATAAAATCAGAATGTATGGGGCACAACAATGCCTTGCACATTTCTGTGAAGTGCCGAGACCATGTCATGGCCAGGGTTCTCATTGATAATGGCTCTTCTTTGAATGTAATGCCAAAGTCAACACTGGCGAAGTTGCCTTTCGATGGAACTCATATGAAGCCAAGCACAATGATCGTAAGAGCTTTCGACGCACCAAGGGAAGTCATGGGAGAAATTGAATTGCCCATTCAGATTGGCCCATGCACCTTTGAAGTACTTTTCCAAGTAATGGACATCACACCAACATACAGCTTGTCTCCTAGGACGACCATGGATCCATTCGCCTGGAGTCTGTACCTTCCACATTGCACCGAAGGTGAAGTTCATTGTTGATTGTAAGTCGATAATTGTCTCTCGGAGAGGAGGATCTGTTAGTAAGCAAGCCATCAACAACCCCTTATATTGAAGCCGACGAGGAAGCTCTCGAGACCGCCTTCCAATCACTTGAAATTGCCAATGCCACTTATGTTGGGGAGGGAGCTCCACTCTTGAAACCTCGGTCATCCAAAGCATCCATCATGATGGCCAAGGTTATGCTTCAAGGAGGATACCAACCTGAAGCGGCCTCTGGGAATAATAGCCAAGGTGTCGCCGACATCCTCATGCTCACCGAGAACAGGGATAGGTTTGGGCTGGGATACAAACCCACTAAGGCCGACAAGATGAGGGTGATAGAAGAGAAGAAAAGAAAGAGGTTGGCTCGGCTGGAAAATCGTGGAATGCGAGGCTGAAAGTGGTTCCCATCTCGTGACATTCGACGAGCTTTGAGCGTAGGGTTCGCATTCCCGGACCAGGCAGCAGCTATTGAAGATGATTATCCCGCCGATCATGGTGTCAACCTGGTGTATCCATGCTCTCCTGGATACAGAGCTCAACAATTGGGAGATCATTGAGTTCCCCAAGACCATAGAGTCCTTTTCAAAGTAATTCTCGTAATGCTTATCCTTTAGCTCGCCAAGGCTTTAGGAATTTTGTTGTAATGGGCTTACTTGTTTCCGCTTTCAGTGTGACTTATCAATAAATGCATGCATTCAGTATCTTTGTGTTGTTATCTCTCTTTTTACTTTCGCTTTTGTTCACCATCCCTCACCAATAAATGCAGTCTCTCGCCTTTAACCTTTATTCATTCATCTTTCCCCGATAATTACCCAAATGCAGATCTAAAAGTGACTCTCTTGAAAACGACAATGTTAGTAACCCATCATACAATTTTGACTGCTCCGTTGATCATGCCGTGGAGGTTGTTGATGATGACGGGGAAGTTCCCCTTGAACTTTTGAGATTGGTAGAACAAGAAGTCAGGAAATCCGACCCCATGAAGAGCCGAGTGAACTAATCAATTTGGGAACCAAAGATGATATAAAAGAGGTCAAGATTGGCCTTTCCCTCGAAAGAAAAGGAGCGGAACAGATTGATCAAAGTGTTGTTGACGGATTATAAAGATGTCTTCGCATGGTCGTACTCAAGACATGCCAGGGGTTAGACCCCAAAGTGTAGCAAACACAAATTGCCATTAAAGCCGGAGTGTCCTCCAAGAAAGCGAGGCTACGAAGGATGAAAGCGGAAATGTCCTTAAAGATCAAGGAGGAGGTCAAGAAACAACTGGATGCAGGTTTCCTAGAAGTTGTAAAGTACCCTCAATGGGTTGCTAACATCGCTCCCTGCTCCCAAGAAAGATGGAAAAGTTCGAATGTGTGTTGACTATCGAGATCTGAACAGAGCTAGCCCAAAAGATGACTTTCCTTTGCCTCACATTGATGTTCTTGTAGATAATACTGCTCAACATGCATTATTCTCTTTCATGGATGGTTTCTCGGGATATAATCAGATCAAGATGGCACCTGAGGATATGGAGAAAACTACATTTGTCACTTTGTGGGGAACCTTTTGCTATAAGGTTATGCCCTTTGGCTTGAAAAATGCCGGGGCAACATATCAGCGGGCTATGGTGGCTTTATTCCATGATATGATGCATAAGGAGATAGAAGTTTACGTAGATGACATGATCGCCAAGTCCAGATCCGAAGATGACCATGTTGATAATCTGCAAAAACTCTTTGAGCGGTTAAGAAAGTTTAAGCTCCGATTAAATCCAGCCAAATGCACCTTTGGAGTGAAATCGGTAAGCTTCTCGGGGTTCATTGTTAGTCAAAGAGGGATAGAAGTTGATCCTGAAAAGGTTCGAGCAATCAACGATATGCCAAAGACCTCAAACAGAGAAAGACGTTCGTGGGTTTTTAGGAAGATTGAACTACATTGCCAGGTTCATTTCCCAATTAATGGCGACATGCGAACCAATCTTTAAACTGCTGCGCAAAAATCAAGCTGTGACGTGGAATGAAGATTGTCAAAAAGCCTTTGAGAAGATCAAACAATACCTACAAGAGCCTCCAGCCTTGGTTCCCCAAAGTTGCGGAGACCTCTCATCATGTATTTGACTGTACTAGATCAATCTATGGGTTGTGTACTAGGGCAAGACGATGAGTCGTGGAGGAAGGAATGTGCCATCTATTATCTAAGTAAGAAGTTCACCAGTTGTGAAGCCAACTACTCACTCGTTAGAACGCACTTGTTGTGCTTTAGCATGGGCGGCTCGCCGTTTGAGGCATTACATGTTGTGTTATACTACCTGGTTGGTGTCCAAAATGGATCCGATCAAGTATATCTTTGATAAGCCCGCTCTGACCGGGAAGAATTGCTCGCCGGCAAGTCCTACTCTCGTAATATGACATTATCTATGTCACCCAAAAGGCAATAAAAGGGAGTGCCCTTGCGAATATCTAGCCAATCAGCCTAAGTAGAAGATTATGGATCGATGCAATGTGATTTTCCGGATGAAGATATAATGGCTTTGTTTGATCGCGAGCAATCACCGAAAAAGAAAAGTGGACTTTGTTATTTGACTGAGCTTCTAATGCATTGGGGCACGGAATCGGGCAATCTTAATCTCACCAGAAAATGATTATTTCCCCACATCACGAGGCTCTGCTCGATTGTACAAACAACATAGCCGAATATGAAGCTTGTGCACTAGGGATTTTAGCAAAGAATAGAGGCAAAAGCAAGGAGACTGGAGGTATATGGGGACTCGCATTAGTCATCCACCAGCTAAGAGGGGAATGGGAAACCCGAGATGCCAAGTTAATTCCGTACCATGATTACATCAAAGGTTTGATTGAGCAGTTTGACGAAGTCACGTTTCATCATATTCCCGAGAAGATAACCGATTAGTCGACGCTACTGCCTACCTTGTCCTCAATGTTCAAAGTAAGTGACGAGAGGAACCTACCACTCATCAAAATGGAAAGTCGTGGGTCATCCCGCATATTGTCAAGTGATAGAGGAAGAGTCTCGATAAAAAATCGTGGTACCATGACATCAAATGTTTCATCCAAAGAAGGGAATACCCTCCCGGCGCTTTAAAATGACAAAAGAACTCTAAGAAGACTTGCAATGGGTTTCTATTTAGATGGAGATATTCTCTACAAAAGAAACCATGACATGGTGTTGTTGAGGTGCGTTGACGCAAAAGAAGCTAAACTGATAGTTGAGGAGGTACATGAAGGACCTTTTGGAACACACGCGAGTGGTCATGCAATGGCCAGGAAAATCTTGAGGACTGGCCAATATTGGCTGACAATGGAGGCTGATTGCTTTAATTATGCGAAGAAGTGCCACAAGTGTCAAATATATGCTGATAAGGTTCATGCGCCGCCAGCTCCTTTGAATGTCATGTCGGCACCCTCGGCCGTTCTCAATGTGGGGAATGGATGTGATCGGGCCCATCGAACCAAAAAGCCTCAAATGGACATCGCTTCATTCTTGTTGCCATCGATTATTTCACCAAGTGGGTTGAGGCTGCATCTTATCCCAATGTGACCAGGAATGTCGTGGATCGGATTTGTCAAAAGAGAGTTAATTTGCCGTTATGGGTTGCCGGGTGAAATTATCACCGATAATGCGACCAATTTGAACAATAAGATGATGAAGGAGATGTGCGAAAATTTCAAGATAAAGCATCATAATTCCTCTCCGCATCGCCCAAAGATGAACGGGCAAAGGAGGCCGCTAATAAAAATATCAAGAAGATTGTCCAAAAGATGGTGGTGACGTATAAGGATTGGCACGATATGTTACCTTTTGCTTTACACTGCTATCGTACCTCTATTCGCACCTCGATAGGGGCAACGCCATATTCTTTAGTTTATGGGATGGAGGCAAGTGCTCCCGATTGAAGTAGAGATCCCCTCATTAAGAGTAATCGAGAGAAGCGACATTAGAAGAAGCTGAGTGGGTTCGGGGATCGATTAGACCAATTGAACCTCATTGAAGAGAAGAGATTAGGGCGTTATGTCACGGCCAATTATACCGAGATAAGGTTGATGAGAGCTTATGAGAAGAAGGTACGCCCACGACAGTTTCGGGAGGGTGACCTGGTGCTTAAAAAAGATTCTACCAATCCAAAAGGATCATCGAGGGAAATGGACTCGAACTACGAAGGACCTTACGTTGTGAAAAGGCCTTCTCCGGAGGTGCTTTAATTCTCACCAGGATGGATGGGGAAGACCTCCCGCCTCCCGTGAACTCGGATGCAGTAAAAAAGTATTATGCTTGAACACACTTCCCAAGAAGAAGAAGAAAAGAAAAGAAAATGAAAAATGAAAAGAGAAAAGGCTCGCTAGACCGAAAATCAAAAAGACAGTCTAGGCAAAAATTAGAGCAACCCGCTAGGCTGAAAACCTGAAAAGGCGGTCTAGGCAAAATTTAGGGTTCAAAAAATGAAAAAATGTATATATATAACAATGGAAGTGTCGTCAAGTCGATGAACTGGGGCAGTCCGCAGGATGGATATATGAAGATCGGGGCATAACAACATCTCTGAAGCCCATTAATGAGCAAATCAAGATTATATGAGGGATACTAAAATTAGTCATTGAAAGAGACATCACTTGAGGAGATGTGAATCTACTCCGCAACGCTTTTGCAACTTATGCTTTGTACACCTTTTTCAATCCAAATATAATGACATTGACTTCCTTTACTTTATTTCGCTACCTTAGTCCTTTCCTCTTAACTTTTGTCATTTGTGTGTGTGCATTCATCCTGATAAGTATATACTGAAACGTGAAACAAGTAATGTTTTTTAAGCAGTTAGGAATTCCTTAGAAAGCCTCAAAAGGTCTTGTGGGGGCACGATGCTTCCCCTATAAAGGGCATCAAAGAAAGGAAGGAATACTGAGACTCAACCATCGAGATAATTATCATCAAGAACATCTAATCATCAGGGGATAAAAGTGCAAGATATCTCTCCCAGATAAGATGGGCCTTGTTTTAGTTCATCCTCAAGACTCGATCGTGATCGATGCCTTTAGGGGGTCAAGGATCCGATATTGAAAGAAATGGCAAAGAAGAAATAATCTATCATCAATCTTTTGCATCATGCCCAAAATTAATAAGGGTTCTCGTGATCATCATTCGCTTCGTAGAATTGAAAACTAGTTATTTGAGTTTTCGCATTGTCATTTCATCAGTGAGCAAAATCTACATTCATATATTGCATTTGTCTACATGGCCTCACAAGCTTTTAATCTATCCATTTGAGAGTCTGACGGGCAATCCACCCCGTAGACTTTTTTTATCTTTCTGTTCGAGCTTCTCACGGGCAATCAACCCCGTAAGCTCTTTTATCTTTCAATTCGAGCTTCTGACGGGCAATCCACCCCGTAAGCTCTTTTATCCTTCGCCCCTCTCTTTTATCCTTCATTCGAGCTTCTACGGGCAATCCACCCCGTAGGCTCTTTTATCTTTCAGTTCGAGCTTCTAACGGGCAATCCACCCCGTAGGCTATTTTATCTTCATTTCGACCATCTGGAGGGCAATCCACCCCGTAGGCTCTTTTATCTTCAGTTCGAGCTTCTGACGGGCAATCCAACCCGTAGGCTCTTTTATCTTCAGTTCGAGTTTCTCACGGGCAATCCACCCCGTAGGCTCTTTTATCTTTCAGTTCGAGCTTCTAACGGGCAATCCACCCCGTAGGCTCTTTTATCTTCAGTTCGAGCTTCTGGCGGGCAATCCACCCCGTAGGCTATTTTATCTTCACTTCGTGGTTCTGACGTGCAATGCCCCCCGTAGGCTCATTTATCTTTCAGTTCGAGCTTCTAACGGGCAATCCACCCCGTAGGCTCTTTTATCTTCAGTTCGAGCTTCCGGCAATCCACCCCGTATGCTCATTTATCTTGTCGAGCTTCGGCAATCCACCCCGTAGGCTCTTTTATCTTGAGTTCGAGCTTCCCACGGGCAATCCACCCCGGAGGCTCATTTATCTTTCAGTTCGAGCTTCTGACGGGCAATCCACCCCGTAGGCTCATTTATCTTCGCCGAGCTTAGGCAATCCACCCCGTAGGCTCTTTTATCTTCGACGCCCCCCTAGCTCTTTTATCTTCTGAGCTCCACCCCGTAGCTCTTTTATCTTCTTCGAGCTTCTAACGGGCAATCCACCCCGTAGGCTCTTTTATCTTCCATTCGAGCTTACGGGCAATCCACCCCGTAGGCTCTTTTATCTTATTCGAGCTTCACGGCCCCGGCTCTTTTATCTTCGTTCGAGCTTCTAACGGGCAATCCACCCCGTAGGCTCTTTTATCTTCGGTTCGAGCTTCAACGGCAATCCACCCCGTAGGCTCTTTTATCTTCGAGCCACCACCCCCTACTCTTTTATCTTCGGGCCATCCCCCGTAGGCTCTTTTATCTTCGTTCGAGCTTCCGACGGGCAATCCAACCCGTAGGCTCTTTTATCTTCGGCTTGAGCTTCTCACGGCAATCCACCCCGTAGGCTCTTTTTATCTTTCGTTCGAGCTTCTAACGGCAATCCACCCCGTAGGCTCTTTTATCTTCGTTCGAGGTACGGAATCCACCCCGTAGGCTCTTTTTCTTTACTCCCCGAGCTTTCCGGCAATCCACCCCGTAGGCTCTTTTTATCTTCGGTTCGAGCTTCTCACGGGCAATCCACCCCGTAGGCTCTTTTATCTTTAAGTTCGAGCTTCTAACGGGCAAACCACCCCGTAGGCTCTTTTATCTTGCAGTTCGAGCTTCAAACGGGAACACCACCCCGTAGGCTCTTTTATCTTCGGTCGAGCTTCAAGGGCAATCCACCCCGTAGGCTCTTTTTATCTTGGTTCGAGCTTCGACGGGCAATCCACCCCGTAGGCTCATTTATCTTTCAGTTCGAGTTTCTGACGGGCAATCCACCCCATAGGCTCATTTATCTTTAAGTTCGAGTTTCTGACGGCAATCCACCCCGTATGCTCTTTTATCTTTCAGTTCGAGCTTCTTACGGGCAATCCACCCCGTAAGCTCATTTATCTTTCGGTTCGAGCTTCTCACGGGCAATCCACCCCGTAAGCTCTTTTACCTTTGTGCTCGAGCTTGAACGGGCAATCCACCCCGTGAGCTCATTTATCTTTCTCTTTCGAGTCCGACGGGCAATCCAACCCATTCGCTCATTTATCTTTATGCTCGAGTTTCTTACGGGCAATCCACCCCGTAAGCTCTTTTATCTTTCTGTTTAAGCTCGGCAGGCAATCCACCTCCGCAAGTTTTCATGTGTAAACCTCGAGTGGCGATCCAACCCATGGATTCTTTAAAGGAAATTGGTTTGTAAACACAAGTCCTTCGCTTATAAGAATAACCCGGACAAAATTGGAGTTCGTGTCTTTACTAATTTCTTATAACGATATTTGGTTAACTACGGTTACACCTATTATCTAATAAGAAACAAGTAAAGAGGGGCAGCTGTGAACACCTAATTTTGTCCGGATGGCTTTTTAATTAAAGTTTTGAAAATAAATAAATAAATAAATAAATGAATACATAAATAAATAAAATAAATGAAATCAAAAAAATCAAATTGCTTCTGAATCTTTCTTCTCCACTAGTTCACTCCACCACAGCACAAGGCTCAAGCAAGTAAATACCATTCTGGGTAATTTTCCAGAGCTTAGGGAAGGGGTTTGTGCCTAGATCAGAAAAATGGACACATAAAAGGAAATTGAAAGGGGACTAGAGGAAGATGAATCACTGCAACACTCCATCAATCTGGTCCCAAGGAGGAGGACTCCATTAATCTGGTCCCAAGGAGGAGGCAAAATTCATCTACTTCTCTATAAATACCAAATCAGAAACACAAGTAAAGGGGGAAGACAGCAACAAATACTCTCGGATATAAAGAGGAAAAGATAAAAAAAGAAACCTTTCTTTCCTCCTTTCGTTCTTTGTTTCTCCCTGCATCATCTTCTTCCTCCCATCCTTCATCTTCCTCAACCAAGCCAACAACAACAAAATACTCAGAAAAATCAGAAACCAAAAAGACCTACCTTTTTCTCTCTTTCTTTCTTTCTTCCTGCTTCACTTTTCTACCCAGAACCCATCTCCTTCATCTCACACTGCCTGCCTCCTTCTCCTCTCCTCCTACACCGGGCCGCAAGAACGCGGTTCCAGTCCAGAAGCACCGCGCCGCGCCGCCAACAGCCTCTGCCTCGGACCGACGCTGGTCCTCCCTCAACCGGACAAACCAGATCCGCCGTTACCGCTTCGACCCGCCGCCCAGATCCGCTGTTGCGGCTTCAATCTGACGCCGTTCGCACTCACCCGTCCGCGCGTTGCCACCGCCGCAACGCCCTTCCCCGCCGCCGCCGAGGCACCGCTCCTCCACGCGTCTGTCAAACTCCTTGCTCCCTTCTCGTGTTTCTTCGTTGGTAACGTTGGCAACAACCTCCTCTCGATCACATTCTCGTGTCTTTCCTTTTCTTTTATGATTCCTATTGTCCGGTTTATATTATTATGGGTCAAGGTTATGTTATATGGGTCGGTAGTGATTTGGCAAAGATGACCCGCCTTGCTTATGTTGTGTTTACTATTTTCCCTTTTTACTAGAACATTGGGTCAAAGTTAAAACAACACAAAAAAAATAAAATAAAATAATTAGAAAAGTCTCTTAAAAAATATGTTTAGTTCTTTTTCATAAAATCTTTTTTTCCAAAAAATAAAAAAAAATGAAAAAAATCGTTTCCTTTTTAAAAGAAATTTTGTGGTTCTTAATAAAAATAATTTCTAAAAATCAGTTTTTTTTTTATTTAAAAATAATATAAAAATCAAACCTTTTATTAAAAAATAAAAGTCTTCTCTCCAAAAAAAATCAAATCTTTACCAAAATTAAAATCAATCAACCAATCAAACATTTTCAAAAGAACTACGTGGCTTTGAGTTTCCCATCGCACCCGGGAATACGTAGGAGCAAGATAAATCATCTTGTCGGGCCAAAACTAAATTTTCCTTTTTTTTTGTGTCTCTTTTTATGTTAAAATAATTAATCAAAAATATTTAAACTTTTCTATTTTTAGGGATGCTCTATGGACACGGTGCCATGTTCAGTCCCTTAGATTTGAGGTTGCCCTGTGGACTCATGTGCCATGTTCAACCTCATTTAGTTTTTATAAACAATAATTTTAAAAAAACGTAAAAAATTAATAAAATATTTAAAATATTAAAAATAAAAGAATAATTCTTTCTTGTAAATAATTTTTGGGGTAAAATAAATATTTAAGAGGTTATTAAAATGATTTTTGCACAATTAACTTGAGGTACCGTTTTTAAACGGGCGACGTAGGGTGCTAATACCTTCCCTACTCGTAACCGAATCCCGAACTCATCTCTCTCTTTTTAGACCAGTTTTCCTTAAAATAAATGGTTTTCCCAATATTTTTCCCAAATAAAATATTGGTGGCGACTCCTCTGTTTTTACCACCTTCTTTCGCGCCTCCCGGACGGGACGGTCGCGACAAGCACCTCTGGGGCGCCCCGGGAACAATGATTTGCCCCACAAAGTAGAAAGGAGAAAATTGAAGACCCCCTGTATCGCCCCGCGAGAATTGCTGAATCAGAATGGGTTATATTTAGTTGCTCGCCCTGCGAACATCTGCTCACCCTGCGAGCACGCGTAATTGCAGAATTGTATTTATGACTTGTTTTTTTTATCCAAATTGTACCCTAATCCTAGTTTTTTGAGAGATGTGTCTTGCTTAGTGTTTTATGAGTTTTGTTGATGCATTCTTTTGGATTATTGATGATGATGTAAGCTATGAGGAACTAATCCTCTTTTCTAAGGAATTGACGTAGCCACTCATGACGGCATAGTGATTTGATATGTTTTCTATTCCCTTCTCTTAATTCTTGCTTCTTAATTCTGATTTATATTGCGTTAATCAAAAGAGCTCGTGATTAACTAGCCAAGCGTGATGAGCACGACAAGAGATTCATGCTTTAGGGTTTGAATTAAGAACACAAGTTGAGTATTGATAGGAAATATAATAGGAAATATACTCTCTCTCCTTTAAATTGGTAAAACTTGGTTACTCTCTTTGAATTTAGGTAAATTGGTCACCTAATCCGTGTGTTCGATACTCGGTTTCTTACCGTTTTAATTATTATTTGCTTCGATCCAAAGATACTTGCCGAGCCCATCACCACCCCCGGGCCACTCCACAATGAGTTCCCAAAACATAAGTATTCAGAAGGTTCTTAACCCTTCAGCAAGGCCACGCTTTTAGGGAAGTAACTCCATACCTCCAACCTCTGGGACTCCATTGCCCACTATACAACGGGGCAGTCTTCAATCCTCCCTGTATTTGTTGGAGGATCCATCCTCCAATTTTTTGAGCCCTTGATTTATGATTAAAAGATGAATGACTGAGATTAAAGATTTGCAATCGAAGAGACAAGTACATAAACCATTGTTAAACAAGTTGACTCCCTTTATTTCTCTGTCACCAAACTGAAAACTGAACCATTTTTTAGTTTAACCACATTTGATAGACTCAAACGATGTACCTCTATCGTCTGCCACCCCCGCCTCCTTCTTCAATTCCTTTTTTTGGCCGGGAAGGCGAGAATGGCATGCTCGCCTCATCGCTTATAGCTGTCGCATATACATCACATAAATAAATAAAGCAGACTAAAAATGGTAGCAAGGTGCAGAGCGATCTGCCACCCTCCCTTCTAAGGGAAAAAAAATTAAAAATAAGATAAGAAATTCCGCTACTGCATCTTCTACGAGTTTGTCCAAAAACCACAAAAAATTTATATAAGTTGAGAAACCTAATTAGAAATTTTTATAGTTCAAGGACCAACTCAATAATTAAACCTTTATATTTCATAAAACTTAATTAGATATTCACAGTTTTTTGATTAATTACTTCTTTTTGTTATTGTTATTAAATGTATTATTATTTCAAAAATGAAATTTTGACAACTAAATTGGACAACGATATATAGGACACGTACATTTGAGAAATGTTTTGACCAATGAGTTAAAGTAAAGAGATTAAGTAAAATATCATTTTAAATGATACACCGCATATCTATACGGTGTTGGACAATATTTTGTTGTCCAAATATAAGAACTCATTATTTTTTAGGCTAAAATACCTTTTTGGTCCATTATCTTTATGGTAAAATTCATTTTAGTTCTTTATCTTTAAAAAGATTCATTTTAGTCCTTTATGTTTAAAAAATGATCCAAAACGGTCCTTTCCATCATCACCGTTAAACCAAGTAATGGAAACGTCTGATGTGGCATTTCCAATGTAAGGACGACGTCGTTTTGACCTTTACTAGCAATTAAAATTAAAAGGAATGGCAGGAGAAGGCAACTTCCGGTCGAGGTAGGCGGCTCTAGCGGTTCAGGCAGGATGACGGAGGCGACGACGCACTGGTCGGTGTGGTGGTCGAGCGATGAGGAGGATGGGATGACGGCTTGTCACTACAGTATCAGATCCGTATGGCGGCAGCGGCTGATACGACATCTAGGCGGGTGACGCGGTGGATCTGAACATAAGTGGTGTGTGGCGGAGGCCGGATAACGACGACGGGTTTTTGGATTTCTGGGTTTTTGGATGCAATGGGTTTCTGGATTTCTGGGTTAGGGTTTGATTCATCCCTTTCCCCCACCAAAGTATGACAAATTTCAAAAACCCAGATGAGAAATGTTGAATTTGAATGATTTTTATCAAAAGGGTAAAATTTTGCATTGCATCAATTTTATGAACTCTCACCATGTTTTTTATGAACTCCTGCCATTAATCATTGCATTCAAAACAGACATCAACTCTTACATTGCATTCAAAACAGACATCAACTCTTAGAGGCATTTTGTCAAACTCTGAGAGTGCTTGAACCATGGGTGTCAACCATTTTTCTTTGTTTCCCAAAGTCAATTCAGGGGGCTATGGACCTGCCAAAACACCAGTTTATCTGAATATGTATGACTTGACACCCATGAATGGTTATGTTTATTGGGCTGGTCTTGATATCTATCACTTTGGTGTAGAAGGTATGATTATAGCTTAGATCTCTTGAATTATATATGGTCTTAAAATGTCTCTTAATAATCCAAGTTCATCAAGCACCCTTCTTTGAGTTCACACAGGTAAAAGGTTGTTGCGATTTTTCCTCTCGCTGGAACTCTAGTTCCTATGTTCTTTTTCAAATCTAAGAGTGCTTGAACTTGTGGATTATGTGATTGAGGTTGAGGATGATGAAGAGGTGGATTGGATCGATATCGTGTTTTCCGGAGAGTGAAACTCATTCGGAGTCTCTTGTGGATTTTGTGTTGCGTTGCACATCTGAAATTTTTAGGGTTTCTTATAGGAAGAAACTCACCCGAGGAAGAAGAAGGGTGCCACTTTTTTTTCTTAAAAGGTGTCACGTGTCTCCACCTCATTGGTCAGGATGTCACTTAAATTGTCATATAACGATGTCATTGACGGACTTGACAGAAATGACAAGTTTGAGTAACTTTCAAGAGATAAAGGATCAAAATAAATCATTTTAAAGGTAAAGGACTAAAATAGATTTTACTCAAAATATAAAGGACAAAAAGCTATTTTAGCTTATTTTTTACTTACAACCTTATTATCGGACAAGATTGTAGCCTAAATCGCAGACAAAGACGGTCTGCTCCGAAAGGACTTGAATGCCACTGAATAAAATCCCTTATTTCAATTATATTACTCGTCAGATAAAAATTCTGAAAGTGATCTCTGCCTAGTTTGATTGTTGTTATCTGGAAATAACGTGGAAACTAGAATACATTTTGCATTGGGAAAATAATAATTCTGGAGTAAGATTCAATAAAATTTCTAAAAAGAACTTTAAACAATATAATAAAATTACTTTAAGTACAAATGACACCTGATAATTTTTTTTAAAAGAGTTATGATATTTGTACACCTAATATCTTATATTTATATTTTTCTACACTTATATATTATTAGATTAAATATGTTTTTAGTCTCTCATTTTTTTTGAAATGTTCGATTTTAGTCCCCCGTTTAGAAAACATACTTTTTTAGTTCCTCGTTTTTAAAATGTGTCAGAAGTGGTCTATATACCAGACATTTTTAGTCCCTCATTTTTCACAACCACACATTTCTAATCCCTCATTTTTGACAAAGAATTGGTTTTAGTCCCTTGTTTTTCAAACGAAAGTATGGTGCAAGGACCATTTTTGACATATTTAAAAAACGAGGGACTAAAAAAATATATTTTTCAAACGGGGGACTAAAACAAAACTTTTATAAAAAATAAGAGACTAAAAACATATTTAACCCTATATTATTTTATTCTCCTCAAATCAATCAACACCTAAAACACATTCCCCCGATAAGGAGTAGGTACGGTGTCAAGGGGATTTCTCTTTTTAAAATTATAATATCTATACGGTTGTAAGAGTTAGGATATTTGAACATAAATTTTGATACTGCATGTGACATCATATATATTAATCTTTATCTCTTACTTATTTTTTATTTTTTATATACACGTTTTTCAAAGATATACTTAAAAAAAACACGTTATGATATCTAATTTGTGTAAAAAAACCATTTGTCCGGTTGTAATAACTACACGGTTGACTATTATCACCGTGCACTGTTATGTTATTTAATCCAAATTCCGAGGGTGTACGAGCTAGCAACTAATTGTAGCACACGTCCATCCTCACATATGACCTAGTCTTATTGCCGTGAAAAACAGTTGGTAACAAAAGCGCAAGAAAATAGAAGAACAAGAAAAGAATGAGCAATTTTCATAGAGATATCAAGGCATTAACACACCAAATTAAAGGGCTAAAATATGCTACCGTGGCACGTATTCAAAGTTCAAATCTTTGACAATGCATGAGAGTTTTCGTTACGGTTTCTAACGTGTGCCGACTCACATATATATCTGCTTGTGCTACATCCCATGGTTGTGCTCCTTTGTGCTACAAGCTACGTTCCTACACAAATTCTGGGAATTCAATGTTTAATTTGTAAAATAGGAAATATAAAACAAGTGAAATGGAAGAAATTTCTATGTAAATTACCATGAATCACTTGGTATATTCCTTGCATGAAATAATACGCACAAGTCACAGCCCACATTTGCTATATATATATATATATATGTTTCATCAACATTGTTAACTTATAACAAGAGAGTAATTGTCCATACACAAAACCAATATAACGATTTGATTGAGAAGAAAGCCATGAGTTCCCAAAACATAAGCATTCAGAAGGTTCTCCCTATAACAAGGTCACCCCCTCACTCGAGACCTCCAAACTCTGGGACTCGACTGCCAACTACACAAGATGTTTTTTCTCGGAGGCCGAGATGATTTCATACCATATTTGTAATTCAACAAGTACTTATTTGTTTTTTGAAAAAAATGCTAAAAATATCTTTAAATATATCAGGAGTACTCAAAAAACCCATATACCTAAAGTTAGGAGCCTTGTTATAAATCACATTACCACAAAGCCAAAAAATCAACCATTACTTACTACAATGCTAAGGCAATATACTAGGTCCATACACCAGTCAGAAAATAAAGTAATACTACCTTGAGAAGTTGCTGAAAACCATTTCCAAGAGCAAACATTCACCTTATCCAACAAGTAAATCAAATCAGTTATATCATTTCCAAAACAATTCCATTTGGAAGCTCCCAAATACACCAAATAGCAGGATGCCGCATAGATAACCAATCCCCCATATTAATCAGTCTATTACACCTTTCCCTAAAGAGAACAAAGAAATGGATAATAGAGTCCGCACAGGGAAATGAACCCCCGACCATTGAAAAAAAAAGGGACCAAAAAGACAAAATAAAGGGGCCTGCAAAAATAGATGCATAACCGATTAATATGGGAACTACCGAACTACTCCCTCCGTTTTTTTTCTTTGGTAATTTAAGATTTCTACATATAGATTAAGAAATCATTAATGTGTTTATATTTGTACCAAAATACCCTTATTTCTACCTTTAATTATTTACAAATTCCAACTATATTTACTCCATACACCACTAGTCATTTATGTACTTGGAAGGTTTTGTGTATTTTCAAGGCATTTCAATTTAATTCTATCATAAGGGTATATATGGAAAAAATGGTCAAATATGGTTTGGGTTTATAAAACACCCCTTGTTTTGGAACAAAAGCAAATAGCTAAAATTACCAAAGAAAAAGAACAAAGGGAGTAGTAATCATCTGAAACACTCTCAATCCAATTCTAAATTATATTTTGCATTCCAATTTTTCTTTAAAGAAAAATTCTAAATAAGGTGCACCATATAACTGGCACTACATGAAAATTTGTAATTTGCGTCAGTCATTTTGCGGCGGTTCTGTCCCAACCGTCGCCGGTCTTAATTTGCGGCGGTTATCACGACGGTTCTGATCAACCGTCGTAAACTTTAAAACATTGCGGCGGTTCAGTATATGTTTGCGGCGGTTGCTTCAGTTTCTTCTTATTTTCACTTCCCCACTATTTTTTTCCCGTTTCCCTCTGTTTTTTCACTTCACTCCGCCCCTGTTTAGTTCGTTAAACCCTAGTGGCGCCGCCCCTGTTCTTCGCAGCAAAGGTACAACCGCCTCCTCCTCCTTCTTCTTCTCTTCTTGCATGCTTCCTGATATCTTCTCTTCGCAGCAAAGGTATTGTCTTTTGAAGATACCTGATATCTTCTCTTCTCGCCCCTATGTATGGACAGCTTTGAATCATCAAATCTACTGATTTTGGCTTATGTGTGCTGCATTCATCAAAATCTGCGTTTATGAGTGTGATTATTGTAGAATGAGTTATGGTATGCTTGCCTATTTATGTTAATGTAAATAAGATGCCCATTTTGTGCATAATCATCATATTTTCTGTGCATGTCAGTTTTGGGTTCTAAATCCTTAAAAACGAAATTAATTTTGCATAACCTATTCTGTTTCGAGTGAAAACTAGTGAAGCCTGTATGTGTTATTGTTTTCTCCACTGGAATCTCGTTCCCCTTCTCGGGCTATTGCAGGCGCAAAGGAGAGTTGCTTTTGGTTTATGACTATATGCCAAATGGAAGCCTAGACAAGTATCTCTATAACCAACCAAAAGTGACCCCGAATTGGAGCCGAGGTTTAGGATCATAAAAGGGGTTGCTTCAGGTTTGTTTTATCTACATGAAGAATGGGAGCAAGTTGTGGTCCATAGAGACATTAAGGCCAGCAATGTACTACTAGATGCTGAATTGAATGGTAGATTAGGGGACTTTGGTCTTGCAAGGTTGTATGACCATGGTACTGATCCTCAAACTACTCATGTGGTTGGAACTCTTGGGTACTTGGCACCGAGAGCATACTAGAACAGGTAAGGCCACAACAAGTTCTGATGTGTTTGCTTTTGGTGCATTTTTATTGGAGGTTACTTGTGGAAGAAGGCCCATAGAGCAAGTAGGGGAATGTGAGAGTGCAATTCTGGTTGATTTGGTGTTTGATTGCTGGAAAAGAGGTGAGATTATTGAGGCAAAAGATCCAAATTTGGGTGCAGATTATATGTCAGATGAGGTGGAGCTAGTGTTGAAACTTGGTTTGTTGTGCTCACATTCTGAGCCTTTGGCTAGGCCAAGCATGCACCAAGTTGTGCAGTACTTGGAGAGGGAAGTGCCTTTGCCAGATTTGTCTTTGCTTAGCTTATCACATGGAGCTACTGTATGTTGGAACTGAGATTACATATATGGTGAATCCATGATAGGTGAAAATAGTGTCTGGATTATAACTGGAATAAAAACAAGTGCAAACCTGCAAGAGTTGCTTGGCAAGGTCTATAGAGATAAGGCCAGCACTACAACCCATGCCACCTAGATTATAGCTTTGGATATTCCCTCTTAAAATGTAATTTTTCACAATCATTGCAGAGAGAGATGGTGTGGGATTGAACAAGCTGCAATTCACCACCAAAATCCCAATATCCTTAGCCTTCACCCCAGTTTTTGCAAGAAGCTGATCAATGGCCCCAAACATAACTTCCTCAGCTTCTTTCCTTTCTTTGCAGTACACTATGAAAACATTGACATATCTAGAATTCAAGTCCCCCAAGAAGAAAAAGGTGAATGAGGCAGCAATTATGACGGCGAGCAACGGATGAGGTGGTAGTGATTGTTCAAGGACAGTTCAAAAACTTGTGTACTCCATTGGGTAATGGGTTGCTTTGTTAGTAAATTTTGGGTTGCATATGTGATGTTTAAATGTGTGAGGGCTGCTATTTTAATTAGTCATAACTAAAGTGGTCTATTTGAGAATGGTGACTAAGTACATAGTGTTCTGTTGGATTTACTTTTTTGCTATAGTGTAGGCTGTCTCTTGGTAATGAGGAACTGTTTCCTTTTTTTGGTGTTGCTTTTTGTCTGTGGGGTTTGGGTTCCTTTTAGTTTTATAGTTTGAGGTATTAATTTTTCTCTTGTTTCAAATATAGGAAACTATAACAATATTTGTGCTACATGGCATTAATAGTGTTTGATCATGTATGTATTTTTTTTTTTTTCTTCTGAACAAAGGTTACCTAAGAAGTGGAACGTGCATTAGCAAAATTAGCCCCTACCAAACTGTGAGGAAGGTATTTTCTTATCACCTCAGCTCCTTAAAATATTTTCTTATATTAGGTGCACATTCATAACTAGCAATTTCCATTGTACTTGCACTTTATATTAGTTGTGTGTAGCTGGTTTAGTTTTGATAAGTTTTTGATATGGTTGAGAGATTGAACATCTTTCCTACATTTATGATTATTTTGTGTTCTGCCTCTTGCTCTTTACATAGTTATACCTTACATAATGAATGGGTTGTTTCTTGTCTTTTTCTGCTAAGTGTGATTAACTATGATGTGGTTTTTTGGGTCCAGATGTGGTGTCAAATCCAGTTATATGATTTTCACTTGCAATAAGAAGGTTGAATGTTGTTTATGGTTCACATACTTGCATTTAGAAAATGTGATTTGAATGACTGAGTTGTACAACTTCTTGCGACACTTGATAGTTTTATGCACAAAGTATAGTTGTCTGAATAACTTGTTTAAGTAATACTGAATCATGATATATTGCAATTGAAACTCCGTGTCACAATATGCAGAGAGGAGAGGAGAAAAGAGATGTACATTTGATATTTTAATTATCAAAGCAGGCTAGTTAACACATGTGATGTCACTATTTCCAGATCTGTATAAAAAAGATAGTAATCAGAAACCAAGCCTTGCTTAATTAATTCAATAACTTTGTGTATAGCAACAAATTTGATTTGTAAGGAAATAAGGAACAGAATCAGAAATAATAAACAACTTATCTAATAGTCTGATCTTGACAAATTTAGTTCTGCTTCATCTGGAGGCTTTGTTACCATCTTGCTTGCATTGCACTGGTCTGAGGTGCTTTCTCTTATATGCAGGAGCTGATTATCCGGGAATTCTCCTTTCATCAACTGAATGCTAATTTACTCTGGCCGGGGACATTTGCATTTGCAGAGTGGTTAGTTCAGCACAGGTCATGCATTGAAGGACGGTGTGCCATTGAGTTGGGAAGGTATTTCAATTACTTGTACCTTAAGCTTTTTGTCTAAGCTTTAATTATTTGCAAAGTGTGGAAGTCTTGATCAGAAATTTCTTAGTGAAGTGATCTTACTTGATCATATGATGTTTGCATCAAACTGTACATCTATCAATCCTGAAGAAGAACAGTATCCCCAGGCATCCTTCCAACTCTTTGATGGGTTTTTTTCAACTGGATTAAGTAGTGGTACCCAAGTTTCACATACTTGAGTCTAACAGATAACAGAAAGTTAGGAAGTTTCCTTTTTAAAAGATCCACTCCATATGTCAGATCCTTGGGAGATTATTGAAACATTTTTTTGATCTTTGGTTCAAAGCACTTCTACTTCATCATCTCCACAGATTACAACCGGACAATATTTGAAAGTAGCCATTTCTATCTCTTCCTCAAACTAAATACACATTTTTTGCAAACCATTAGTGTAATGAACATCATCACATTAATCTGCTGAATGTGTAAAATTATTGACACATGCGATATGCACCTCGGACAATATATTTTATGATGGAAAAGCTTCCAAAGGAACTTCATAACCATGTTTGAACATTTGAACAAGGACTAATAATCATCTTATAATCTATAGACTATAGCATTGCAATGATATAGGATGTTGAAGTATTTTTTCCATATTTATTTTTGGTCAAAAGTGGTTGTATATGGAATCATTTTGGTTGCATAAGATGAATTTTATAAGTATTCTTTTCTTTACTGCTCTTCCCATTAAGGGCATTGTCTCCCTCTATTTCCTATCACACTCTTATCATTATAGGAAGTAAGTTAGTTTATGATTATTTAACTATTGAGGATTATAGGACCGGATCCCAAAAGAGACTAGGGTAGTGTGAATTGAGAAGATGTGGTCTTTGACTCTCATTTCATAACTTAGGTTAGATGCTTCTCCTTGTTCCCATTGTCACCTTTATTTGATTGAATTATGTATACTATCAAGGCCGTCAAATTGAGCATGGGAACCAGTGTTTTTTTATTTTTATGGGATTCTATATGACTATATCACTAATTCAGAAAATCTCTATCTCTTTTCCTCTAAAGTAGGTGATGATCATTTCACAAAATGATACATGAAAGTTGTGGCTTATGAGTTATGACAATGGCTATTTTTAAAAGAAACTTGTAAACTTTACAGTCAGAAACATCTCTTTTCTTCTGGCACTATTGTATAAAAGAAGATAATCTATATGTCAAAACAGTCCTGATATGTACTCACTGTGTTGTTCTATCTTCAAAATGTTCTTTTCTAATTTTCAATATAAAGTGATACTGTGACAGCATCCTCTATATAGAAGAGCTCTCCTTCCATTCTTCACATATATATTATGTATATGAGAGTGAGCAATGCTGCCAAAATGGCAGCTTAACACGTTACCTCACTTTATGACACACTTTGGTAGGATGTGGCATACAAATCGCAGCATAATAATTTAGGCATTATGTTAGTTGGCAATCAATTTGTGTCTTTATGCCCTGAAGAACAAAAGTATGTACAACTGTTTCAAGTTGAACTCAAACTGTTTCAACTGTGTCATAGTCTTATCTGTCGTAAAATTATTTGTCATGAATTACAAGTTGCAGAACTCAATTGGCTTTTAGTTTTGAATTAGAATATCACTAGGTTGTTAGTAATCTATATTTCACCTGATATTGGTTTGTTATAGCTTTGATATAATTAATACTCTTGGATAACAAATGAAGGTTGTGCTAGTGTATATATATAATGCTTATGAAATTTGGAATGACCATGACAATCTTGATTTACGTGTTGTTGAGTTATATTTTCAATTTATGAAGTGGTGTGTTATTTTTATTTCCAGATTTAATATTTTGAAGCAATGGATAAGTCATGGATAATGAAGCCACGAAACTCAGTTGAATATGAGCAAGGGGTTAGGGGATTTATTGATTTTGCCTTTGTACATCAATCAAGAAAATGGCAAAACAATATGCCCTTGTAAACGATGTGGTTTCAAAAAATGGCAAAGTAGGCATGTGGTGTATGATCACTTAATCTGTACACCATTTCCAACAGGATACACTTTTTGGTCCTATCACGGCGAGTCCAGAACAATAGGAACTAGTAATATCTCACCTAGCAATATTCCAAATGTAGTTCAAGACCCCACTACTTGTTGAGGATCCTATTCGAACATGATCGATGATGCATTTGGAGTTGATAGGCACCTTGCAAATGAAGTACCCGTTGCATCAAATGCGGAGATTGACCGGGATGCAAATGTGATGCCAAATACACCTCAAGAACAACATGTAGATGAAGAATTCTATGAATTAGCTAGAGATGTCGAACAACCCCTATACGAAGGGTGTACGAAGTATTCAAGATTGTCTTTTTTGGTAAAGTTGTATCATATCAAATGCCTGTGTGGAATGAGCGACAAGGCCATGACAATGATTTTAGAACTACTGAAAGATGCATTTGAACATGCAAATATTCCAAGTTCATTCTACGAGGCCAAGAAAACGATCATCAAGCTTGGTTTGAACTATGAAAAGATACCTGTATGTCCGAATAATTGTATGCTCTATTGGGGTAATCCGAAAGATGAAGAGAGGGAGACATGTAAAATTTGTAACACTTCCAAATGGAAATCAAGGGCAAAAGCTAGTAAGACTAGGGTGTCCGGTGATGGCACTGGTATGAAGAAAGTGGCTGCAAAAGTTCTTCGTTATTTTCCATTGAAGCCTCGATTACAGAGATTGTTTTTTTCATCAAAGACAGCTGAGGATATGAGATGGCATCTTGACGATAATAACAATGATGGAATGTTGAGGCATCCTAGAGATTCCGAAGCTTGGAAGCAGTTTGACTCGTTGCATGCTTGGTTTGCATCGATTCGCGAAATGTGCGCTGGCGTTAGCCACCGATGGTTTTAATCCTTTTGGTGTCATGAGTTCAAACTATAGTATTTGGCCAGTTATTCTCATTCCATACAATACCCCTCCATGGGTGTGCATGAAGTCGACATCTTTTATAATTTCAATGATAATTCCTGGTAAAAAAATGCCAGGGAATGATATAGATGTCTACTTACAGCCTTTGATCAAAGAGTTGAAAGAGTTATGGACAACGGGTGTGGATGCCTATGATTCTTTCAAGCGAGAGATGTTCAAATTACATGCAGCTTTAATGTGGACAATTAGTGATTTTCCTGGGCTAGGAACACTTTCTGGGTGGAACACGTACACCGGACTTGCTTGCCCATCTTGTAACTTCGACTCCATTCCATGTCGTCTTCCTCATAGCAAAAAATGGTGTTTTATGGGTCATCGTCGTTTTCTTGACCAGAGACACAGATTTAGACTGAATAGGGTCCGCTTTAATGGTGAACAAGAAATGCGTAGTCCACCAAAAACATTATCTGATTCTGAAATTCTTGAACAGGTTCAAAACATCAATGTCATATTTGGTAGAAAATTAGAGAAAGAAGGTTCGGGAAAAAGAACACGTGGCAATCAACTTACACGGGGTACCACTCAACAATGGAAAAAGAAAAGCATATTCTTTGAACTTCCGTATTGGAAGGATAATTGTTTGCGTCACAGTCTTGACATGATGCATATTGAGAAGAACGTGTGCGATAATGTCATATTTACTTTGCTAAATGACAGCGCAAAGAGCAAAGAGCAAAGATCATGTTAATGCTCGAAGAGATCTTCAAGCTATGGGCTTAAGGCCTGATCTTTGGCCCAATGAAAATGGAAAATATTCTCCAGCTGTCTTTACATTGACTACTAAAGGTAGGAAGGCATTTTTAACTACTTTAAAGAATATCACCGTGCCGGATGGTTATTCAAGCAACATTTCTAGGTGCATTGATTTGGACAATCTTAAGTTGAATGGAATGTTGAAGAGTCATGATTGTCATATATTGATAGAGCAATTGCTACCATTAGCCATGCGGGCAACATTGCCTGATGAGGTTTCGGCAATATTAATTGAGTTGTGCTCATTCTTTAGACAACTATGTGGCAAAGTATTGAAAGTTGAAGATCTAGACAGATTGCAAAATCAAATCATCCTCACTTTATGTCACATGGAAATGTTATTTCCTCCTTCATTCTTTACTGTTATGGTTCACTTGGTTGTTCATCTTGTTGAAGAAGCTAAACTCGGAGGTCCCGTTCATTATCGATGGATGTATCCTATAGAAAGGTAAAAGATGTGCGATATTAGTCATTTTATTTTTTATAATTTGGTAAGGTACAGGTTGTTCTAAATAATACTTGTTGTGGTTTAACAATAGGTACTTGGGACAGCTAAAGAGATTCTTACCTGAAGGATCTATTGCGGAAGGCTACCTTGTGCAAGAGATTCTTACGTTTTGTTCAAGGTATCTGGATAGCATTGAGACTAGATGGAACCGACCTAGTCGTGTAGACGATGAGCCTATTAATGATATACAATATGGCTCACGAGTAGCTGACTTATTTCCTAAAGTTGGAAAATCGGTTGGTGGCTCTTCATATGTCACCCTGACACCCATGGAAAAGTTTCAGGCTCATAGACACGTGTTAACGAATTGCTCTATAGTTGATTACTATCTTCAGTAAGTAATTATTCTACTTGGTTTAATTAATCTTAATTTTTTTACTATAACATCTAATATGATTCAACTAAATAGGCAGTATAGAACTAGCGTGCGAAGGCAACTAAGGGGTGGTGCAAGGAGTGCTTCTGAGGTAGACAAGAAGGTTCATAGAGAGTTTGTTCGTTGGTTCACCAATCGTGTTAGTGTTCTTAACAATGATTAATAGTGTGTTAGTGTCATTTATGTATTTTTTGAACAAGAGTGTGACTAACAATATATATTATTATGACATCTAGATTTGTAACAATCTCGACAGTCTTAGTGGACCAGATAAAGATGTTCTCGTTAGTCTTGCACAAGGTCCTCATGACAAAGCTAGAAGGTTCACTGCATATAATGTCAATGGATACAAATTTCGAACCGTGGCACGAGATATGTTATTAAAAACTCAAAACAGTGGGGTTTTTGGAATGTTTGGAACCAGGAGTTACTCAAGCAATAGTGATGCCCAAATGAGGTTTGGAGGGGTACCTTACTATGGAAGGTTGATAGACATCATTGAGGTTTTCTATAATGGCTTCACAGTACCCATGTTTAAATGTGAATGGGCTAATACCACTAACCTAAGAGGTATGAAGACAGATAAGTTGGGTTTTATCTCTATTAACTTTGCAAGACTAATACATACTGGAGAACATGAAGATGATGAACTATACATTAAAGCTTCAGAAGCTCAAATGGTTTATTATGTGGAGGATGAGAAGGAAAAAGGTTGGAGCATACCAGTTCATTTGAAGCCAAGAGACTTGTACGACATGGGTCAAGATGATGAAATTATGACATCCATTGATGCATACCCATCACAAAACTTGGAACAAATTTTCTCTGATGATACCCCACATATACAATTGGCAAGAATGGCTGCAGATGATGATCCTGAAAGTTCAACCATTAATGATAATTTTAATGATGATAATCAAGATATGGTTTTATGATCCATTGGTGATGTTATAGACATGTTAGTTTTTTGTGTTATGTTGTGTAGAACTTGGAACCTTTGGTGATTTTAGCTTAGTGAACTTATTTTGTAATTTTTTTAAGGTTTGTTCCTGAAAAATGGCTCATAGTTATTATATCAATTTGATTGTCTCGTTATGTTCCATTTTAGTTGGTTAATTATATCAGTTTGATTCTTGATTCTTAGGTAATTTGTGAATATGTGGTGTTCTTGCTTGTCATATACCTGTTTGATACATTATACTTCTCAGGTATGGCCAGTCAAAGAAGTGTTCGTCGGAGGTGTCAATCCACACCAATTCAACCAAATGCATCTTCTGAAGGATATGTAGATGGACATCTACAACAAAGTGATCCTTTACCCAATGTTGAATCATCATTTCATGATGAGGTACACACTGCACCAACTTCTGACTCTGCACCAACTTCTGACTCTGCACCTGATGTGGTTGAAGGTCCCTTGCCTGTTCCAAAAAAAGCTCCAACATATTGGACAGTAGATGTTATAAGTATGTCTAATCTATTTTATATTTCTCTTTAATTTTTTTTAATTTTATTATATGTTGGGTTAGGAATTGTTTTAATTTGTTTACTTTATGTGTTAGATGCAAGCGGTCAGGTGATGCAAACACGTTTAAGGGTGACAGATGTGTTTGCATCAAGTGGTACAACAAGGGTTATAACTAGATGGAATCAACATGCACAACCAGTGGGAGAGTCAGCTGGTTTGTTGGTAGGATATTTGGGTGAACTTGCAAGAAACTTTAATAACATTCCCATAATGTTTGAGAATTGGAAAAAAGTTCCGGATACTTTGAAAAACAATCTTTATTCTCAAAAAATACAGGTATTATTTGTAGTTAAGTGAATACGTTCGATTTATTAGGTGTTTTGTTAGCTAACACTATCTTTTATTATGTTTTCTTGAAGAATAAATTTGTTGTCAATAATGGTGAACACAAAAAGTATATTTTAACTAGCCTTGCAAAAAAATGGAGGGACACACGATGCAGATTATTTCATAAATATCATGATTGGGAGCTTTCCTTGGCAGAAAATCTTCAGAGGCACCCACCTGATATTGACTCCAACCATTGGGCTGTTTATATAAATTATAGGCGAAGCGCTAAACAAATGGTAATCATCATAAGTTGCAGTCTTTGTTACTTCAACTACTATTTACTAACTCTTCATTATATTATTAATTAATGCAGGAGATAGCTGATCAAAATGCAAAGAAATCGTGAAAAGTTAGTGATCCACCATACATTAGGCTCCAAGGGAATTGCAAGGACAAAAGATGAGTTGGTATGGTTCACTCATTTTTTTTAACCGTATAATTTATTTGTACTAGCACTTATTGTATGGTGCTTAATTTTAGGAATTACTAGAAGGACGAGAATTTAGCAAGGCAGAATTTTATCCTATTTCTCACAAAAGGAAGGATGGATCATTTGTCAGTGAAGAGGCTAGGGAAAAAAATGTAAGTACAATGTATTATTTATAACTTTTTATTGTCTTTATCCTTTAAGCACTTCACTACTTGTAAACATATAAAATATATAAATATACATATGAGATACAGAAAACCATGACAAAACCTAGAGACTGAGCTAGAGCAGAGAGCGTAGAGAGAATCTTGATAGAGAAAGAGATTGATATTTTCATTTCTGATTTTGCTATTACACATTGCAAGGTTTATATACTTGCTAAGTACACAGTTGAGTTAGTTACACTTGTAACTAACTTCTGACTCTATTAACTGTAATCTAAACCGTAATGTATTATTACACTGATAGTGGGTGTGGTGCCTTCATGAACTTGGGGAATTTGTGCTCTGTTATGCTTCTGGGAATGAGGATTGCTGCTGCTGTTTTGTTGTTTTTCGTGTGCAGGTCTTCGGTGCACTTATTCTTACGATTTCATATTTTTTTTGTGAGTCTTGGTTGGTGGTGGTCTGTTATATGGTCTCAACTCTATAGGGTTATATTGCTTAGTTGGGGGTTTCATCATTTGGCTCTTGCTGCGGCAGTTTTGCTTCTATTTGTGCTTCTTGTTTTTGCAATGCCAATCAGTAGGTATTTTATGGTGCCAGGGGCTTTTATGTGTCAGCTGGTTTTTGGGTGTGGTTCTTTAGTTATTTTGCAACCTATTGGCTTTCCTTTTTTTGCTTTTGATTATTGTAATAGCTTTAGATGTTCTGTTTCTTTGTAATTGTGGTCCCTTTGTATTTGGTTTTGGATATATCTTGTAACTTGTTTAATTAATCCGTGGCTTATAAAAAAAAAAGTTAAAAAGATCAAGTTGTAAATGATTGTCGTATATACGAATTTAATTCAAAAAAATTTGGTTCTTATAAATCCACCTGTCATCACATAAACACAAATGTTATTCCAAGTCGTATTTCATTGTTAATGGTGATCTTTAAGTAATTGTGTATGTCTTCAATATATGTAGGAACAACTGCAAAATGAAATTCATGAGGGATCAACAGAGAATGATGCTTATGTGAAAGTTTTTGGAAAGGACCACCCTGGATATGCCAAAGGAATGGGACTTGGGATAACACCATCTCAACTCACTGGATTTAGGTCTCACTCTGAGAGGTTGGTATCTCCCTATGAGAAGATTGAAAAATTGGAAGCTGAAGTCCTAGCGCTTAAGGAACAAGCTGCGAATTATGAAGTCTTGAAGGAACAAATTGCTTTCCTTATGCAGAATGTTAAGGGAAATCAGGTAAAATAATTGCTTTTAAATTTAGTTTTTAACTTTTGATAGTTCACTTGTTGAATTAGTGGTTGTTATCTAATTTTTGATTTTTTTGAATTACAGCCGGCTGACTTAGAGTCACCAAGAGATATGAGACGTTCCTCTGAGTCTAGTCATATGCCTGAAGACCACGGAGCATCGTCTCGTAGGACCGTTTAGATAGTTGTAGTTTTCATTTTATGAACTTGATGGAGTTTAGTTGTATTACTTAATATTTGTGGAATTGTTGAACTCTATTTGGAATATATATATCTTTTTGGTCGTAGTTTGTACGTAACTCAACATTTTATTTATGAATGAGTTTTACCTTTATTTGTTTTAAGAAAAATATATATATATATTTAATAAGCAGGTTTTGTAGACTCAAAACGATGTGCTAAAAAAAATTAATTACAAATTTTTTGCTATGTTTTGCGACGGTTTTGAAACTGTCGTAAAATTAACTTCAGAATTGGGGACACAAATAGCGGCGGTTCACTAACCGTCGCTACTTGTATTGGCAATTTTGCGGTACTAATCTGCGGCGGTTACAAACCGTCGCAATAAATTTGCGGCGGTTGTGAAAAACCGCCTCAAATACTAATTTGCGGCGGTTTTCACAACTGCCGCAAATACTAATTTGCGGCGGTTTTCGCAACCGCCGCAAATTAGTATTTGCGGCGGTTTTCGCAACCGCCGCAAATTAGTATTTGCGGCGGTTTCTTATACAACCGCCGCAAATGCTAATTTGCGGCAGTTTGTGCGGCAGTTTTTATAACCGCCGCAAATGCTGCTCGCGACGCTCGACATTGCGACGGTTTTGGAACCGCCGCAAACACGAATCTGCGGCGCATAAAACCGTCGCAATTTAACCTAATAACCGTCGCAAAATAGCGCCTTTTTTGTAGTGTGGCCTACTTTCTCAATTATGGTTTTTATGTTTGTGTATGTCTTGCAGATTCATGTGAAAGTATTGGAACTAGCTAGAAGCTTAAATTGTTGAAGGTGAATGGAAGATAGTAGAGGGAGAATAAGCATGATCAGCTAATGTATTTGTTTATTTAGTTCAATAATTTATTAGTTTGAGTTAATTATAGGTGATCTGTTGTGTGTTTGCTTCTCATGTAACGGATTCATTATTTATGTGGAGTGCTGTAAGCTTTTATTTCCTTGTACTAGCTTGATTTAATTTTCATTGTATTTTCATTGTAAACATATTAATTAATTTGAAAATATCCTAGTGATAAATTGTCCATGATTTTGAGTCTATATATATATATATATATATATATATATATATATATATATATATATATCTATATATATATATATATATATATATATATATTGTCCTGCATGTTTGTTAATTTACTCATCTCAGCGCTCTTCTTTTAATTACAATAAACAACTTCATCTTGTTTTCTTCTTTCATTACAAGAAATATGTGGTGCGGATAAGGTTGTTTTCCTCTACAATGTCACTACATCAACCTTTCATGTAAATAATAGAAAAACAAGAAACTACATGCCAAATACGAGGAGGGAGATCCCCTCCATTTTGTCCTCTTCATATCTCCTCCATTTTGTTCTCTATTTCCTCTCTATTTATGAGAGAGATAGACAAAAATGATTTTGAATAATTTAATGTTTTTTTAAATGTTAAATAAACTTTGAGACATTTTTTTTATAAACACTATTTGTATTAAGAAAATGTACATGGATACCCCAACCCATATACAACTGAACACTCAATAATCATGAACTGTAGATAAAATACTCTTCCAAATTTGGAACAGTATTACCTTTACAAAAGACCAATAAACCAAAACAGTAGAGGACCAAGCTGATAAAGTAACCAAACCAACCACCGGATAAGACCTTCAAACGCCCTGAGCAAGAGCAAAATAACTGTCCACAATCCACACAGACACGCCCAGAATCCAGAACACAGATAAACAACTAAAAAGAAGCTTGAACGCCTGTTTGATGAGAAGGTCCTTTGGCCCTCAATAACGAAACGGTAGAGAAACACCCAAGCCATAATATTGGTGAGTGGCGGCTATTACGGAACAATCACTATCGTATTTGAGTTGGGGACCTCTCCATTCTCAAAATAAATGTACGGCTCTCTTTAGGAGAGAGATAAATACAAATTAGAGATTTATGTGGTTTTAGTATTTTGAATTCATTGTGCTTTTCATTGTGGTGGTTCATTGGGTTTCCTGGATTATCTTCTCCTTGGTAGTACTTATACATTATTAGTACACCTATTTTTGTGAAAAAAAGTTCTCTCTATTTTTGTTTATTTCCAAAGTTTTGAAAAGAAAAAAAAATTAACATTGACAAGATTTCAAGAGAAATAAACAATTCAAGGATTTGATAAAAAAATATAAAATATTTTACTATGGTTAGAGAGAAAATAAGAATATCTACTCTGACACTACAGAGGAAGTCGTTGAATAATCAAGATAGCAATAAATGTTTATTATTAGTCCTTCCATACATTTATTATTCTTAAACTTTATAATAGACATCTCCACCTTGTAAATAATGGAGAGGATCCCTGCCCATCTTTTTCACGATGTAAATAATCTTGCATGTATATAGAAGAAAAAAAAAGGTATATAGTTTTTCACGGTATTCATAATCATGCATGTTATGAATATAAGAAAAAAAAAGGTATAGAGTTTTTCAGTAAATGTCCTATGTGGTCGATGTTTCCATGATATGTGCTACTAATTTCGATGAATTTTACACTGAAAGATTGAGGGTTGTTTTGCTACGGTTGATTATGTTTACATATGAATTAGAAAAATAAAATGGCGAACGAAGTCCGTACTTGACTATTTGAAAACTAGTTGGTGCACACCTCTTGGTCCTATTTTGTTGCCATCTATTCCTTGCGCCGCTAGGGTGTGAAATGAGAGGAGAAACCCTTGCACCGCCAGGGTGATACGCGCCGCCTCTCTGGTGACTGAGGAACGCACGCCACCGTCTCTCTGCGCAACGTTTCTTCCTCTCCGCAAGCATCAAGGTTTCTTCCAACGTCCGCCTCTGATCTTCCCCCTCAGAGCCGCCGCACAACAAGACATCCTCCGTCGTCCACCTTTGTTCTGCACAACACGTCCGCCGTTCCGATTCTGCAGGAGTGCGTCGTCCAGTTCTCTTTGGGTGACAGTCACAGTCACTTCATGTCTAACACGAAACCGATCTACCCATGGAGCTTTCATGCTCGGTTCTCGTCCTTCATCATCATGTTTGAATGTTACTCCGCAACGAAGAACATTTGCTCAAGCTTTGAACAACTCGTTTGACATCCTTTTAAGTCAATTGCCTCGTCCATGTTTGAATGGTAATTCAATATCGATCAAGGTCTCGCAAGAAGAGTATCAACGTGGATTGGAGTGTTGTAAGAATAATCTTCATGGAAGATTGATTTTGTCGAAGGGAGATAAACCGCTTAAAGCTAGTGATCTCCATAGCAAGCTCACACAACTATGGAAACCGATTAGCTCATGGAGAATGATCTCTCTTGGCAAGGGTTGTTATGAATTCAATTTTTCATCACATGAGGATCTAAACAGTGTTTGGGCAGCAGGGACTTGGAATGTATAGCCTGGTATTCTACGTACGATTATCACGGTGGACATCTGACTTCAATCCGAATAAGCAGAAGCAAACTCACGCTCCATGTTGGGTGAGGATTCATGAATTACCTCAAGAATATTGGAAGGATCCTTTTGAAATTGCTGGTGGAATAGGTACACCTATCTCTTTAGATGATGCCACTCGCAATAGAACGTTTGGTCACTTTGCTCGGGTTCTGGTTGATCTTTTTTTTATAAGCCAAAGTATATATTTAAAGAAAGTATTAGGTGTACTCTAAACAGTATACAAAGAAGAATACAAGGAACACCATTGAAAGAAAGTGTAAGTACCATACTGGTTGAACATAACTCAAACCAGTATGACTATCACACTAAACAACACCTACTATAAAGAAACAAAAGGATTAGGATCACCAGCACTAAACTAGAAGTTAAGGATAATTTTTTTTGTTGCCACCCCTAGATGACAGACTGAAAAAAAATCAACGCCACCCCCTAAATGATAATTGTTTCTTGTTTCTTGTTTTTTGTTGATCTTGATCTCACGGGTAAACTGTATGAGGAAATAATGGTTGGAAGATAAGGTTTTTGCCTTTTATGTTGGTATTAAATATGAGAATCTTCCACATTTCTGTCCTCATTGCCAAGCTATTGGTCATTCACTTTCGAATTGTAAAAAGAATTCTGGTGACGCCCCTTCAAAGCTTCATAAAGATGTAGTTGTAAAAAAAGATAAGGTAATATCTGCCCCCACATATATCCCTAAAGTTGTTCGTGTTGATAAAGTGGGAAACAATGGCTTAGTTGATACCGACACTAGTGCAATAAGTACTTTTTACGTGTTGTCCTCCGGAAGCAAGTCTTTCAAAACTTCAAGAAATTCCGTGAAGCTTTTATCGGTCCAACCATTTCTCGCCTTCACACAAACCAATTTTAGCACCGCCGACAACCGTGTATGAGTAGTACACCCTGGATATAAAGGCTTATCCGCATCACCGCACAACCTATCATACACATGAGCTCGATGAAAAGATTCTTGTCCAATATCACGGATCATGTCCTCTACTCGATCATCCTCCATATCTATGTACTTTGGGAGACACTTGCCATACTACTCAACAACACATCACCATGCCATATCCATCTTGTATAACTCAAGCAAATCCCTTCACAAATCAAATGAGTACGTATATCCTTCACCATACATTTCCTCGTATTCAAACACTTGACACAAGGACAACAGAACATTCCATTACTATTAGGAACATTCCTTTGAGTAAATTCTATAAATTCTCCCACCCCTTTCAAATACTCAGCACTAGTGCGCTTACAAACCATCCAACTACGATCCATAACTAGATAGGTTCTGTTGATATACAAAACATATATCCAATATAAGGACAATATGGGAGATTGAAAACTAGTTTTTGAAATCCTAATTGAAAACTAGTTTTTGAAATCTCGTCAACAATGTATATCTTATTTGACTAACTGCCTAAAACAAAATTTCCACGGTAATCTCACATCATTCTTCTCATCAAGCAGGCAACAACACATATTAGGACTATTTCTATATCTAGTACTATAACCACTCAGCCATATGAATCGATCAAGAGAGCGTGATATATACAAGCAAGGCGTTTAAAAATTATTTCAAATTTACACCATTTTCAAGTTTCTTAAGAAAGAAAAGAAATAAGCAGATGAAGATAAATTAACAAAACAGAATTCCAATGAGCAATATATTGTTGATTTCACATGCTACAAGAAACTCTAAATTTCTTCCCATTTTGAAATAGGTCATGATAGCAGAAGAAAAACAAGAGAAAACACAAAACCCACGACCAGAAATAGAGACATTCCAAACAACTCAAACTCACAGTTTCAAGTTTCAACTACAGAGACTACAGTTTCAACATACACTCAAAACCAAAAATAAAAAAATGTGCCCTAAAGGCTCATCAGAAATAGGTGCTCGCATGGTGATGGGGAGGGGAGCTCGAATGGTGGCCAACGTTCGATGTAGTTACTGAGAGCAGAGGGACAAGGAGAGTTAGTGCACGGGAAGGGGAAAGAGAGATGTCAAGTTATTGCAAAGAATGAGCGGGAAAGACAGAGTTAGGGTTAAGAGTGTACCTCACGGTGGTGACGAAGAAGCCCTCGCGGTGGTTGCGGTGGAGAGGAGCTCGCGATTAGGGCAGAGTGAGAGTGAGAGTGAGAGTGAGAGTGAGCATGATCAAAAGAGAAGAACAGAGACGTACAGAGCGAAGTGAAGAAGGCGTGCGGGTGTAAACGTTATAATCAAAAACCAAAAATAAAACAACAATTTACGTCAGCTGTTTAATACAACTGATGTTAGAAGTCATTTTTAACGTCAGTTGTCTTAAACAACTGACGTTAAAAGTCATTGTTTAACGTCAGTTGTATTAAACAACTGACGTTAAAAATAAATATTTTTTATTTTAAAAAAAATTTTAACGTCAGTTGTTGAAGACAACTGACGTTAAAAGTGTATAAGTTTCTGCAAAAACATTCATTCCTTTGACTACTGTGCTACTTACCCATGCACCTTGTAACTTAATCCTCTTAATGAGCATTAAGTTTATAGATCAGTTTTGAAGAAAATCAGGTAGTCTCTCTTCTCTATATAAAGTACCATTCTTCTGCATCAGTCTGTAATACACCCTCTTCTTTTCCTCTATATTTCGTGCGTTTTCCATTCTTTCACAATATGGCTCTATCATATTTGAGACTTTTGTTATTTCTTCCTATACCTAGACTTAAAGGTTTCTGTCTTAATGGTCAAAAAACTTTCGAGGTTGAGTAAATCACATAACATGGATGGTAAGGTTGAGTGAATCACATAATGCGATTCCCTTACTTTATTTCACCCCCTTCATCCCTTTCACTCCGCTTTGGCAGCAAGTGACTGTGGATTCAGATGGAGCATCAAGGAATTCAAGTGAGGGAGGGGATGCATCCATTGGAGTTTGAGGACAGGACTGAGAAGAAAATGACGTTGAAGCAGAAACTTTTTTATATTTTAGGGCTATGTTGCAATTTTTTTTATCTTTTAATCATGTAATTGTAACTTATGAATCGCTTCAATGAGATACGATTTGATTATACATATAACTTGTTTTATGTTAAGTGTTTATTTATTTTAATTTGCACAAGAATTTGTTTACTAATTCAAGCTAATTAATTAAGATTAAAAATAAACTTGTTTAAAAAAAGAGATTAGAAATAAACTGCACTATATATGGAGTGATCTGCGTTAAGAGTGACAACAGGGAGATGACAACGAAAGAAAGATAGGAATGAGTTTCAGAGGAATATAGGATTGTTTACGTCAATTATTTATTTAACTGAAGTAAAAATAACACTTTCAACGTCAGTTGTATAAACAACTGACGCAAATAGTGATTTAATATTTACAAAACTGTCACCGCCTCATTTTTAACGTCAAACATATGGTCAACTGACGTAAAACGTTCCCGTATATTACATTATTTCCACTAGTGTGAGATTGATGCAGATGCTAATTCTGCTAAAACAGTTTATGAAACTGACATTGAGTCCTTGCACCCGGAATCACATGTCTAGAAGGATAATGTTGTGCCTCATTCTATTACAGTCATCACTGTCAGTGGTAATGGGATACATGATTCTAGCTAGCTCGGATGATCACAGAGATAATAATGATGCATCTGCATCAGTTCCGGAGATGGTTCCCAACACAACTAATGAAATTTCTACCCCAACTGATCATGTCTCAAACTCCATTGAAGAGCATTCCATGGCTTCTTGCGACATAGCAGTTAGTGGTAATAATATTGAGACTCATGTAATTAATTCTAATCCTAATGTTATTCATGATATGAAAATACTTGCCAAGCATTGGGGAGATATGGATAAGAATGAAATAGAAAATGACTCTCTATCAGCACACTAGTGCATTAAGTGCTTTTTACGTCAGTTAAAATTGATTTTTTACGTCAGAATACTGACTGACGTAAATACAGCTGACGTTAATAGTTAATATTTTAACGTCAGTTGAGAGCTGACGTTAAATATAAAACTATTAACGTCAGTTCTTTAACAAAACTGACGTTAATTTTGTAAAAATTAACGTCAGTTTTTTAAACAACTGACGTTAAACATAAAACTATTAACGTCAGTTCTTTAAGACAACGGACGTTGATTTTGTTAAAACTAACGTCAGTTGTTATAAAGAACTGACGTTAAAGTTTTAATTTTAACGTCAGTCGTAATAAACAACTGACGTTAATAGGTTTTTTTTTTTAAATTCAGTTTTAAAATATCACTCCCCTCAGCTATCCCTGCATTCAATCCCAGTAACACAGAATATCACACACATTACATAATTGCAAAGGAAAATTGAACAATGGGGGGACTTAAAACCAAAACCCATGTATATATATAAATAAATTTTAGTTCCAATGTCTAAAAAACAAAACTATCTAAGGATATATATATATATACATGTTATTAATTAGTTTCTAAAGTCTAACAAAAAAACTATTCATCTAAGTAGTGCGGAGGTATGTTGTCAATTCCCTTTTCAGCCGCATACTTGAAGAAGAATTCAGCGAAGCGCATCCTCAAGTCTCTTAACTCATCTTCGTCAATAGGCGATTAGTCGATAAATTCCTAGACACGTTCAAATAATAACAATAACATCAATGCAAGTCATCTTCAAAACTATAATATATAATTTAACAAGTTGTTTAAATATTACCTTCTTCCATCCATCCGTAATAGATGCGGAGACTATGTTCAGCATATGAAGCATCACATAATAGCCGCACGACCACCCGTCAATTTGAAATCGAGACTACCAACAAAATTAATTTCAACGTCAGTTGAATATACATATAAATTAGTAATTATAATATTAATTATTTGATAAATAAACTATTCAACCTTGAGGATGTTCCATACAGGATTTGCTTTAGCCTTAGAAGTCCTACTTCTCCCGTTGGCGCAACTTATGCTACTCGCCTTCAGCGCGCTATCATAAACAAATAATCATGTCGATCAATTAACAAACTCATATATCATGCGTGTAATAAACTAAAAACAACTGATATTAAAACAAATTAAATTTAAGATTAGTTACTTACATATTTACAGCTTCCACCACCTTCGGTGGCGGATCTTGGTGGAGAGAGCAGAAGAATATGACAGTATGCCTAGACGGGTGAAGTACGAACAACTGCCAATGGCGTTCCATACAGTAGGGAGCCAGATATAATTCTTTTGGATTGTCTCCCAACAAGTTCCCTAAGTATTTACTCAATGCATCGCCAGCAAAGAATTCGGGCAGAAGGATTGACGGATCTAAGAAACCGTAAACTGATGCAACGCCCTTATCAAGCTGAAGACGATGGAGATACCTAAGATATGAAAAGGTGTGGATGTTAATTACATAATATATATATTGAAATTAAAATAAATTATTAAATGGAAAAATACCAAAAATAAATAAGTTATAAAATTAAAATTAACTTACGTGCACCAGAGACTGATGACATTGCTGTTCATCCAGACGTTATTTCTGCAGGCGTTCCCGAGATCGTCACCACAGAAGGAAAATATCCTCTGTTGATCTGGGTGTGCCACCCATCCATCGTGATCCAATGGACATTCAAAAATCTTAAACACATAATCCTCACCAAGTGAGAACAAATGAGTGATAGGTGACAGCGACACCGACGTCGACTTGGCCTTTAGTTTAGGAAAAATAAAATAGATAAGTTTTTGATAATTAAAAAAAACACAAGTAATTATTTGACTAATTTGGACATTAATAATGAATAAATACCTTTGCTAACATTTCGAGCTCACGTCGTTTGGAGTCCAACTCAAGCTCACGCCTTTTCATTTCCAACTCATGCTCATGGCGCTGGACTTCCAACTCCCGCTCCCTAGCTGCCAACTCATCGTCCTCCACATGTTCCCTACTAAAACTCTCTTTTGTTCTCGCATGTGAAGGGTTGGCAAGCCCTGCGGTGTCCTGGGATGTACCGACGGAGGAACACTACAAAAAAAAGGTTGTTTAGCGACCGAAAATAGTGACCGAATTTTTCGGTTGCTTTTTGCGACCGAACTAGCGACCGATTGTAGGATCTACATGAAATAGTGATTAGAGATAATACTGCGACCGAAATAGCGACCGAAATAGAGCGTAGCAGGGTTATCGGTCGCTATTTCCGTCGCTAAATAAAGGAACTTAACAGTCAGTAATTTTATCCCTTCTTAGCGACCGAAATAGCGACCGAATTAAATGCAACGGTTAAATTTTATTTACATTTGCGACCGATATTAATTCGGTCGCTAAACGGCGCGAAAAAAAAATTAAAATCGCGCGTGTTAGCGACCGATTGAGTTCTCCGTCGCTAAATTTATGAATTCAAATTTCAAATTAACTCATCCCGCGACCAAATTTAGCGACCATTTTTTATTTAAGTGATTGGCGACCGATTTAGCGACCGATTATTTCGGTCGCTAAATTATAAATCCATAAAATCGTGAAATCTTTCCCTTCTTCCTCATTTCTGCCTTCTCTTCCTTCCTCCCTCACCCATCTTCGATCTTCTCCCTCACGTTCAGGCCGCCACCACCGTGCAGTGGGCACCGCCACCACCGCCGTCTCCGGTAAGCCTCCGTCCTCCTCCTCCTCTTCTTCCATCTCTTCCCTCTTCCTCTCCTCTCTTCCTTTCCCCTCTTCCCCGCTCTGTTTTTAATCCCCCCTCTGTTTCAGGCCGCCATACTCCGCCCCCTCTGTTTCAGGCCGCCATATGCAGCTCTCCGGTCACCACGCACGCGCAGAGCTCCTCCTACCCTCTTCTCTCCTCATTTTGTGCATTCCCTGCTCTGCCTTGAGGTAACCATGCATGGACTCTCTATGTATAATTTTTTATTTTGCTTCATTGTTTCATTGCTTGCTTTATTGCTTACTACTGAGAAGAGCTACTTGTGTATTTCATGTGAGTTGTGATATAGGTGACTGTGATTGAGTAGAACACCTTACCATTGTTTCTAATGTAAGTTGTGATTAATGTTGATGTAAATTCCTATTTAAAAATTACTGTGGTTTTCAATTTTCATTCATATATTTATATCATGTAATGAATATTAAGATACATATAATATATGTCATTATATGAGATGTGAGATTTGTTTAAAATAAGACCTTACCATTGTTTCTAATGTACACGACTTGCTTGTTTATAAAAAAAAATTATGGTGGTTAGTGGTTACTTGTCAAGTTTAATTCTTATGGGTTATAAATACTTGTTTGGGGGAATTGGTAAAGGTATATGAAGGGGTGACATTAATTGAGATGTGTTGTAGAGATGTAGAGATAATGGCAATAAATTGTGGATAAAAGAGATTGAGACTGATATTACAGACATTAATTTGTAATTAATCTTGTTAATAGATTCATATCTTATATTTAATACTGAGATTTGTGGAAGATATGTTTTGATATGAGATATGTGAGATTTGTTTGAACTAGAAAATTAAGAATATGATACGGGTTGCTTAAGAGAAGGTAAAATTACAGGGAGAGCAAAGAGTTTTGACAGGAGAGTAAGTGTGGCTACTTTGCCAATTACGTTTTTTTGCTTGAGTATTGGTAATTGTTTCCTATTTATTACCCATCTCATTTTTTTTTGTTTCGTTTTGTGAGAGAAGTCATAAGATTAATTGTTGCACGGTTGCGAATATGAGGGGTATATATGGTTTTCAAGCTTTATCTATTAATTTAATTTAACATTTGTTACTTGAAGTCTATAACTTTATGTAAGTAATTTAAACCATTCTATTGATAGGCTATTCACCCATGGTTCTTCAGTTTCTGAATCACTTCTTTTTGGTGATTGATGATTTCAGAAAGCACATGAAATGACCATGGTCTATTTCATTGTATTTGAGTGTACCTTATTTTTATGGTTAATAATATGTTTTCTTAATGCAACATAGAAATAAATTTGCTGACTTTTTTGGTCTTAGCAACCAGGATTCATATAGGGAAATATGCATTTATTGATGGTGGAAATTTTATTTTTGATGGTATCTTATTTGGTTGATTCCATTCTAAAATTGTGCCTTAATAGGATATGATTCCAAGATTTCCTTTTTTTTTTCCTATGCCCATCAATCTTTTAAGTTTGAAAAAGGGGAAGTCATGTTACTCAGTCTCATTGTCATACTAACTTTAACTAGCCTACAAATTCTACAATTAAAATGTCTTAATTGTTATAACAATAAAATAAGATCACTAAACATGCTTATGTTGTACAAACAACATTTTATGTTTATTTAAGTCAGATACCTGATTACAATAGTATACACATGCCAGAATAAGATTAATGGGTTTTTAACTAAATGAAAAATGAAGAAATTTGTCAAGTAAAGTTTTGTGATTTATAAATTTTAATATTTGTATTGGGAAATTGGTAGAGTGAGAATGAGTGTGAAGATCAAGGTTTTAAATTGTGGACTGCATCACGTGATGCGGCCGCAACATCTCGGTTGCGGTGGCCACTGAAACCACATCGGACCGTGATTGCGGACTGCATCGACCACAATCTGTTTATCTTTCCATATCTTGGCTGAATTTATGTCTTTGAATATCTCACAATAGTATGATATATAACCTCTGTGATGCAGCTGTTTTCTTGAATAATTTCATATCGTATTGTACGTGTATGCATTCTGATTGTATTGTATTTTGATTCGTTTGGAATCCATGAATTTGTTGGTTCTTGTCTGAATCTGTTTCAAAAATTTCAAAAGAGGGTTTTAGGGATTTCAAGTTCTTGTTCACTTCTTTGTAAACAAAAAAAGATTCTTTGTTGGAGTATGAAATGATCTAAAAACATTATTGTAGCCTGTAATTCCAAGAGAGCTTTTCACTCATTTTGAATCGGATTCATTTGGTAATTCTACTTATCTCTTTTCTGTTTGATGATGTAAATTTATTGAAGGCTGGTACTTATATCTGAGCATGTTCATACATTTGGATTGCTATGAAGAATAGTTTATTCTCTTTAAAATAAAAATCTTTCAATAACAATGAATCACTGTAATTAGAATAATTTGATATGTATTTATTGATAACTTGTTTGGAAATGATTATGGAATCATATTTGTATATATTTACATTATAAGCATTGGAATGAATTGATAAAGTGTTATTAGTTCGTAAATGGCATGACTTTGTTGTTGTTAATATTCATTTACTAATTTAAAGTCCATGAGCTTAATTAGAAAGTCTCTTCTTGAAGCCAACAAAAGCGAGTCTCTTAGATAATGAAGGATTAAGTATAGGGTTAGATAAAATGAAGGGCTAGGCACAGTTTGCCAGGCACATGCATGACGTGCCGTCATCATTAAAACATTATTCACATTAGAAAGCAGCTTTGTACACAATATTATGAAAACAACTCTGGTTTTTAATCATTTGTTTCATTAGGAAATGGAGCTTTCCAGAAATAGTTGTTGATGACCATCCTTACTAGGTTATCTAGGCACTTCCGGTAGGAAAAGTCCTCTCTATGACCATCCTTCAAAACGACGTAAAAGCATCTGCTTTCCTGAAAACTACTATGTTTGCTAATATGTAAAGTTGCATGTGAAGTTGCATTTCTTTGTTCTATTTTAACATGATAGTATGCTACATGGATCTTTCCATCTTTTCTTATTATCACTTGATGAAGTTTAGACATATGACTTGTTTTCCTTATCGTTTTATCAAAAAATGGACCCGACTAAATGTTTTGAGACAGCCATCCATATAGACCAGGTACAGTATCTCATCAACTTAAGAATAACGATCGGATTCACGTAATGATGGTTAAGGCATAAACTAATCATTTACTAAATTGTTCTTGTGTATTTGCAGGATTTGATTTCAATCCCGCGATCATTCTACCGTCGTTGGGGACAACAAATACCGCGTGTTGTGACTATTGAAGACAAAAGCGGAAATCTGTTCAATGGGAATATAGTAATCCATGAGGATCGCCCATATTTTGCAACAGATACAAATGGTATCAGGGAGTTGTATTTGTTGTCCAGTGGTGCATTGGCAAAGTTTAAGTACCTTGGGGGTTCTCGTTTCTACATGTTCATCCCTTTGGAAGATTGATGAGTTTTGATATTTTGATTAGTACTTATTGACTGTGGTGTATTTTTATGTTTTGATCGTTAATTAATACTTATTAAACTTTTTTTTATAAACCATTTTTAAACTTGCGTTAATTAATGCATATGTTTTCTTGATCATATTGACTGTGGTGTTTTGGATCGTTAGTACATCATATTTATGTTTTCTATTTATTTAAAAAAAATATTGGTGTATTTTGTTTATATCAGAAATTAAAAATCAATGGGGTAATAGTTGAAAAACTATATTTGGTCGGCAGGATCGTTACAGGAAAAAAAAATGAAAAATTTTCCTACGGAAATAGCGACCGAATATCGGTCACCAAATTAGGCGAGCTGGTATGCGACCAACTATACGGCGACCGAAATATATACTTTTGCAACCGAAATATCGGTCGCAGATTTGCGACCGAAATATAATTTCGGTCGCTAAACATTTCGCGACCAGGGTTTCTGCTACCCCCTTAATTCGGTCGCTATACAGTATAGCAACCGAGTTATCATGTTTAGCGACCGAAATCTTCGGTCGCTAAATAGTTTTTTTTTGTAGTGGAAAGCTCTCTGGCAAGCGCCTGCTTGAATTTTGGGTTGGATATTAAGCCTTGCATCAGACGTGTTGTAATATCTGGGTTGGACATGAGGTGCTGAGTAATGTCAGCCAAAATTGATGCTTCATTGACCACCCGCTTTCGTGAAGCAGACTTGCCATAATATTGTTTGATGGTCACGTTCCCAGGAACACCAAGAACCCGACCAGGATGGTCTTTCTTGCCTAGAGCAGTCATCAAGACGTCCTGCCGTCCAGAAGGGACGAATGCGCCCTGGGAGGATTTTGCTTTAAGATCCATCTACAATGAAAAAAATGAAAAAACTTGCAAGTGAAAAGTGTTGCAAATATCGATACAAATATCAATTGAAATCAAGTTAATTATTTACTTACAATCTTATCTGCCACTTCGCGAGTGGCATCAACTTTAAAAGATCCCGTCTTTGTCAAGCGGCCGGCTAACCAGACATCCTCGCGGTCGATGTCCGACGGAGGACTTGATAGTGTGCCCTCAGGCACCTCTCCTCTTTCAATCCTAGCAGAGTGCTCTTCCTGCTTCGCCCTCAGCCTATCCACCATCATCTGCTCGATCCGAGTCTGGTACCCACCCTGAGACATGGTGTGGCGGTGGACGTTCTTCGCCTGATTCTGCCGACCCTTATCTGCCTTAGCCTATTCAAACAAAAACACATAATTAAATACAGTTAAATGATCTATAATAAGCATACAAAATTAACTTAATCAACCAACCTGAAATTCTACATCCTGCCGACTCCTGGCAAACATATCCCAAGTATCCTGATCAATCCAGGGATAATCCGAGAACATTTTATCAAGCCGCTTCTTCCCAGATACATAGTACCTGGTAAGATCATGCTTGAACCCATTCCAACGCTTTGATGCCATTTTCATACATTTATGACGATGATCCTCGTCGTTTGGCACAGTCCAAGCTACCTACACATTAGATACATATATAACAACTGGATGGATTATAACTCGGATAATTATCTAATAATGTAAATCAAACGAATGTAAAGGTAAAATACAGTGATAGCCTCCCAAATCTGATCCTTAACGTTCTGTGGAACGTCATTCCAGTGGTTGTAGTTGATGCTTACGTCGCCACGCGCCAAAAAGAACGAGCGTTTACAAATAATGTAGTATAGAGCGACAACTCGGATCGTCTCTCAAGGACTCTTTAGTTGTTGTTATTATTAACAGAAAAAGTTAGAAAAAGTCAGAATTGGGGGTTTTGGATTGAGAACTAAATTAAGAAGCAAAACAGAAAACAAAGCAAGAAAATAGAGCAGTTACCAAATAAGCTAAAGCGATTAACCTACTGCTTTTGGTTTCCCAACTATCATCGGTTCATGCAAATTCCTAGCCCTAAGCATATTCTAATCCCCTCCCGGTTGTAGCAATAATTCACAAGCGGAACCACTACTACAGATATATGTCCCTATTCCCGAATTAAGCAAACGGGGTTAAGCACTTCGTGAACTAAGCGAACACGAAACGTACACACGCGAATTAAGCAAACGCGATTATATATAGGAACATGATATCACCGAGATAAACCAACACAACACAATATACTCCTGAATTAAGCAAACAGAAATATAAAGCATGGCATTGAAAAGAGAAAAGGAAATGAAAACAGGAAATACAAGAACCTCAAGTATGGATAAAAACCAATTACAGTAGATTAATCTAGGAGACTAGCTCTCCATTACAAAAGGAAAACAAAACATAACTAGGAAGAAAACAAAAGACTAACTAAGACTAGCTCAGAAACTAGCCAAAACTGGCTAATTCCGACTACCCCTTCATTTCTGCCTAAGACTGCTTATATACACGTTTCTGGAGTCAGAGTACTCGCGAGGCGAAGCATTGCTCGCGAGGCGAATTACTTGAAAGGTCTGCAACTCTTTGTCTTCTCGCGAGGCGAGCACATCCTTCGCGAGGCGAACTCTTCAGCTTCCAACTGTTACGCCCGTGGCATTCAACACGCCCAAACCGTGATGGCTTCTGATCTTCCAATACTCGCGAGGCGAAGGAATTCTCGCGAGGCGAACGCTTCAACTTCAGAATTGCCACGGCTGTGATCTTCAACACGGGCAAGCCGTGATCGTCTCTGACTTTTTCATGGTTGCAATACTCGCGGGGCGAGAGATTATTCGCGGGGCGAGTGGCTCCAGATTTATTACTTTTTATTTACCTGAAAATAGAAAATAAAAGTAAATACTTTATTCACTCTAAATCAACTAAATTAACTTAAAAACAATTTACAGACTCAAAATACTACTTAAGGACAATCAAGTCTAATTTGGGTAAAAATGATATAAAATAAGCACAAAGCCAAGGTCTTTACTAGTTATAAAACCAGTAAAACAGAGGCTCATCAATAAGCTCGCGATTAGGGCAGAGTGAGAGCGAGAGTGAGGGTTGATAGTGAGGGTTGAGCGTGATGAAAAGAGAAAAGACACGTACAGAGAAGTGGAGAAGGCGCGCGGGGGTAAACGTTATAATTAAAATAAAACAACATTTTACGTCAGTTTTTAGTAAAACCTGACGTTAAATATCATATATTTAACGTCAGTTGTATTAAGAAACTGACGTTAAAAACTCTCACACTTATTACGTTAGTTGTTAGTAAAAACTGACGTTAAAGGTCATATATTTAACGTCAGTTGTATTAATAAACTGACGTTAAAAACACTCACAACTTCTTATGTCATTTGTATTACACAGCGGACGTTAAAAGTTTATCAGTTTCTGCAAAAACATTCATTCCTTTGACTACTGTGCTACTTACCCATTCACCTTGTACCTAATCCTCTTAATGAGCATCAAGTTTTTAGACAAGTTTTCCATAAAGTCAGAATAGCTTAGTAACTTCATCCATTGCTCCTATAAATAGCTTCCTTCCATCCTTTTAATTTTTCTGCTTCACAATATGGCTCTGCAATGGAGACTAACTTCATCACTCTTTCTTCCTCTTCCTAGACTCAAAGATCTTTGTCTTAATGGTCAAACAACTTCTGAGTTTGAGTAAATCACATTACATGGATATTAAGGTTGGGTGAATCACGTAATGTGATTCTCTCACTTTATTTCATCCCCGTCATCCCTTTCACTTTGATTTGGAAGCAAGTGATTGTGGATTCAAGATGATGCATCAAGGAACTCCACTGAAGAAGAAAGATGCAAAGATCCATTTCACTTTGCTTTCGCTGCTAGTGACTGAGGATTTACTTTGCATCATGGAATTCAAGTGAGGGAGGTGATGCATCCATTGGAGTTTCTGATGACAGGACTGAGAAGAAAATGATGTTGATGCAGAAAATTTTTTATATTTTAGGGCTATGTTGCAGAAATTTTTTATCTTTTAATCATGTAATTTTAACTTATGAATCGCTTCAATGTCATACGATTTGATTATACATATAAATTGTTTTATGTTAAGTGTTTATTTATTTTAATTTGCACAAGAATTTGTTTACTAATTCAAGCTAATTAATAAAAATTAAAAATAAACTTGAATAAAAAAAAGGTTTAGAAATAAACTGCAGTACTATATGGAGTGATCTGCGTTAAGAGGGACAACAGGGACATGCAACCAATGAAATGAGTTTCATAATTATTTACGCCAGTTATTTATAGAACTGGCGCAAATAGTGATTTAATATTTACAAACTGTCACCACCTCATTTTTAACGTCAACTTATTTATGACTGCCAAGTTCCCGTATATTAATTACATTATTTCCAATATTCATTTTGCACGTTTATAATATATAGGATTATTTACGTCAGCTATTTATTTAACTGAAGTAAAAATCAAACTTTTAACGTCAGTTGTATAAAAAACTGACGTTAATAATAAATATTTTTTATTTTAAAAACACTTTTAACGCCGCTTTTTTAAAAACCGACGTTAAAAGTGTATAGATATCTGCAAAAAATTCATTCCTTTGACTCGTCTTGTGCTACTTACCCATGCACCTTGTAACTCAATCCTCTTAATGAGCATTAAGTTTATAGGTAAGTTTTCAAGAAAATCGAGAATAGCTTAGTAACTTCATCCCCTGCTCCTATAAATAGCTTCCTTCCATCCTTTTAATTTTCTCGCTTCACAATATGGCTCTCTGTGGAGATTAACTTCATCACTCTTTCTTCCTATTCCTAGACTCAAAGGTCTTTGTCTTAATGGTCAAACAACTTGAGTTTGAGTAAATTACATTACATGGGTGATAAGTTTGAGTAAACTACATTATGTGAGTTGCTCACCTTATCACCTTCCGGAGAATCAGCTGCTGGAGGGCTAATCAGGTGCTCGGGGGTCACAGTTCCAAAACCTCAGCTTTGGCAGCAAGTGACCGTCTTGGAAGTCTCTGGAACCACTGCCTTTGCTTGAAACAGATCTAGTGCACCTGTTTTTGCCTCTCTCTTGAGCTCTCTCATGCCCCCCAGTTTTCTGAGGTGTTCGGAGTATAGTTTTCTCTTTGGCATATTTCATAAAACTCTCTGATGGGATGTAGCTTTAATGTTTAGGATTTTAAACCCTTTCAATATAACTTTTTATAGGATTTTAAACCCTTTCAATGTAACTTTTTATAGGATTTTAAACCCTTTCAATCTTCTCATCGATCAGACATTCGAGACTTCATGAATGAGATCCGGTTTGGGTTATTGATTCAACTTATAGTTTTCAAAATAGAAACACAAAACATCAAAGCAATTCATGTGAAACTGAAACTTTGAGGAAGGCAATGCGGAAGGGATCGTATACTAGATAAAAAAATTATTAAAATAACCTTTAACGTCTGTTGATGTAAGGACTGACGTTAAAAGTGAAGTGACTTACTTTTAACGTCAGTTCTTTATAGAACTGACGTTAAAATGTTCACTATTAACGTCAGTTTTTTATTGAGCTGACGTTAAAAGTGAGTCACTTCACTTTTAACGTCAGTCATTAAAATAAATGACGTTAAAATTGAATTAATGAAGTCTGATATTTACAAAACTGCCACCGCCTCCTTTTTAACGTCTAGCTTTTGGTAACTAACGTAAACCTTTACCGTCTAATGTATATTTTCCACTAGTGGCAGAGCAGTTGAATGATGATGTTGTTGAGAATGATTCTAATTTTACAATGGTTATGTCTAAATCTCAGAGTTATAAGCTGAGGAAGAACAGAAAACTTACTATTAGAGCTGACCATTACAACACCCAATTCAAGGGTGGTCCTAAATTTGTTTAACATGGGTTTTGGTTTATTTCTCCCATGATTGTTTTCCTTTATTTTTCTTGTTATGGTTTTTTTCTTCTTTTTATCAATAAATTATGGTATGTTTTTTGCATGCCATTTTGCTTAAAAAAATTTGATACTTTCATAAAAGATAAATTCTCTTGTTTACTTTGCAAAATCACATTCATCATTAATTAATTTCAAGATTAATTTTAATGTGATAACTTTTCGGTTCTCCTGTTGAATGGCTTTCAAAACACTGGATACGCGAGGCGAGAGTAGTGGAGTGCGAATATTTTTTTTCGATAAGTAATTTTTTTTATAAACAAAAGGTATATTAAATTGAACTCAAAGGTACCCAAACCCGTATACAAAGTAACAGAATTACAATATTTCAGAGGCTAAAAGGAGCACCCAAAGATATTACCTCAACCTAAAGCAATAAAATCTATAAGGTTGAACAATAGCTATAGCTTTATCATCTATGGTGGACCACATCTCATGTTTCCTCTCTCAAGTAGTCATGTAGCTTCATCTAAGGAGTAAGGTTCTGTTGATGTGGGCTGGTTTTGGTCTTGTTTTCTGATAGTTCGGGATTTCTGTGTTCCTAAAGTGGGGCCTTTCGGGCTGTTTTGGTTGTCCGAATGCTGGTGTTTCAAGGGTGAAGGTTTGATGTGATGCTTTCTCGGTTTTTTTTCCGGGTGTTCCGATGCTATTGGTGCCTGGTTTTGCTGCCGTTTTTCTTCTTTTTTTGGAGGTGGATCGTGGCTTTGTGATGAAAGGTTTCTCTGGTTTTGGATGGTTTGGGTTTATTGCTGTGATTTAACACTTCTCTGGTTGCTTGGTCCATATACGTAAAAAGTTATCGATTTGGTCCCTATATGTGACACTGGTTTTCAATTTGGTCCTCACCGCTAATTGGTGCCTATATAAGAGAGAGACCAAATTGCAAATTATTATCACATATAGGGAACAAATTTAAAATAATTGTCACATGTAGGGACCGATTTCACAATTTTTTTGTTGTATTGGTCCCTATATGTGACAATAATTTGCAATTTGGTCATCTTATATAGGGATCAATTAGCGGTGAGGACCAAATTGAAAACCAGTGTCACGTATAGGGACCAAATTGATAACTTTTTACGTATAGGGACCAAATTGAAAATCAGTGTCACGTATAGGGACCAAAAGATTACTTTAACCTATATTCAATTAGTGTAGTGTAATAGAAATCATCAAATCAATGAATGAATGCATTAACAATATAAAAACTTTCAAAGATATATATAATACTTATGCTCCTCTTCCGTCCACGACATCCTTTCCTTATCCGGAGCAGGAGGGAGCGACGCTGGCGGCATGGCTGCACGGTGCACCTCCGTCGCGGGTACTTCCACATGGTCGGAAAAGTTGATCTGCGACTCGACGAGACCGAAGAGATCCCTTCTCAACATCTCTTGATAGTGAGCCCGAGTGGGCTTGTTGGTGGGCTGAGTCACGCCGTGATCAGACTTGAGATGCTGTCGTTGAGAATGATTAGACATGCTTTTTCTTCTTCTTTAATTTCTTCTGGTTTTGTTGAAAGTCTTTACTCTATAGAGGTTCTGGTTTGCTCTCAGAGATTCTTTTTATTTATAAAATGAAGAATATGCTAGCTATCGTTCTCCTTATAAAATGTAGATTCCACCAAGTTAGTTGGAAGCAAGTTACAAAGATATAGACACAGTCCTCTAACAAGAGTTCGTTAAAACTGAAAGAAATTAAATCAATTTTCTTCTAGTTCTTTTTTTAAATAAAAAAAATGTTATTTGATCTGAATATCAATGTGTACAGTTTTAATTCTTTTTTATTTTTTTGTGTGTTCTTTTGGTCATTTCTTATAGGGTAATGGGTGAAAGATTAATTAGTCTCTTTGATGGAACTGAAGGCGTGTTTCCCCCGAAAAATGTAACGAAAAAGAATGTGAGTCTCGCTTGTTTGCCTTGTGAAGCAATAAAATATATATTTGTTAAAATTGTAAAAGATATATGAAAAAAAGTTAAATATATTTTTACTGTTAAAACAGTGTAATTAAAAACAGCTTGTTCCAAGGACCAAAATCAAAATTCGCTCATTTTGTAAGGACCAAAAACATATTTAACCCGAAATGATATTACTAGGGGTGTTCATGGTTGGTTTCATTCAGATTTAATGATAAAAAATGAAAATTAATTAGTTCGGTTCGGTCCAAAAAAATATTAAACATTAAAGTAGATGTAGAAATATATATATTAAAACATAGTAACCGGTTCTGTTCCAGAATCATTACACCTCATAGCCGAACTGTTTATCATCAGGTTTGGTTCGGTTCACTCGATCACTTCCTAGTTAATGTTATCTCATGTACAGTCAATCAATCCTCTTCCGCTGACCTTATTGCTCGACCACATCCTAGTTAAAATTTATCACACATTGACTAAGTACATGTTTGGGAACACGTCCCACTTGGACGTGACTGGATGTGACGTCAAAGTAAATGAGACATGCTTATGCTTTTGATCCCTCTTTGGTTACTACTAGCTACCCTGGCATTTTTACCGTGATTCCCTCTCATGAGTGTTTTTCGGCTGCTGCTCCAAACATACACTTAATTGGTTCTCTTTGGTTGACCTAACCATTCGACCTCATTCCCTAATTACTATTTAAACCAGACGCTTGCCTAGTATAGAACCCATAAAATATTTATACAGGATGATTGCCTAGTATAGAACCCATAAAATATTTATTATGACGCCCATAATAACAAATAATTTTATAGAAATTTGTGAATCAACTACTATGGTGGTATACATTTGCTTCAATTAATGAAATTTTGATATCGAATAATATTTTTCATAAATAATTAAGTATTAAATATTTTAATTAGATTGGGGGTACTTGGACAACGAACTATCGTAAGACATCTAATAAATGTCTTATAACAAATAAACAAATAACTTCATACCTTATTTTTATTTTAATTTTTTTATAAATAACTTCATACCTTCATAATATAATATTGTATATGTATGAAAATTAATATGAAATAAAAAATAATTTAATAATTTTAAATTTATTTTTCATAACCGTGAGTGACAAAACATTTTTGATAAGAATTAAAATTATAAATGTAACATGTATGGTTAGCTTAAGTAAAATTAAAAGATATCGTATAAGTAATGTAATGGTTGTCCTGTTGGTGAGTGCTTCTGTTCTTGCATTCTTAGTTGTGGGTTCAATTCTCTTCAATCTCAGATTTGTCCTGTTGGTTTAATATTTTCACAACTCTACCTTGTTTTATTTGCAAAACAAAAATAGGTTACCAAAGATCACAAAATTATGGTTGGAACACGGTATGTGCTACCACAAATCATAAAGCATAGCTCGCTGACCATCACGCTACAAAGCTAATAATAGCGTTAAGAGGCACTATATAAATATAAAATATGAAATCGGACGTTAGGGAATAAACACCTTCTTCCTCACCCGCCCGTTGAAAGAACGGATCTTACGACCCGGAAAAACGACCCGAACAAATCTCTCGATTCAGACCACTAAACCCTATGATTTTCCAGTAAAGTATAATACCAAGAAAAGGAAGCCCCAACCCCGTTTCAATTGTATGAGACATGTTTTTCATTTTCATTGTTTCCATATCTGCATCATTGTGATTATAGTAAAGCTAATTAAGTTGGTTTATTTGTTTTATTTTGTCACATAGGGAATCCTTATTTCTGTCTTTATATGTTTCGCTTTAAGAATTTAATTCACACACTCTCGTGCAGTGGCAGGCGCAGATGGTCAAATTTACAGTGAGGTGAAGGTGAGGGTGAGTGAAGGAGGAGAGGAGATGTATTGGAATGAAAAGCAAAAATGATTTATTTTGTTTTTACAGATATACCCTTTGTTATGGTTGACCATAGTATGCATGAGTTATCAAATTTAAAATGAGATGGTATTAGTTGTGGAGATTTGATAGGGCCATATGTGTGGGTAAATATTACTCCAATTTTAAAGGTATATGGAAGAATTCACCAAAAATAAATAAATATAATTCAATCATTTATTATCATTCAATAGTGTTATTATGTGACTTATGTCAAGATTATTTAAATATTACAAAACAAGAAGACAAATGGAGAATACTAAGGGACTAAACAAATATATATTTCAGAGAGTTCTTAATTTGTAACGCTAATTTATGAATAACACCTTTTCATATAAGGATAAACTTACAAAGGAAGTAAGAAGCTAGCTAGTTAGTAATATCCTTTCATATTATTTGACAATGTACTTGACGACTTCTTGCAAATTACATAAATTTTCAGGGATTATTGTTTAGCATAAATTTAATTACATGGAAATGGGAGGCCTAGTTACTATATAGCAACTAGCACTGAAGTTGTAAACTGTAAATACTAATACTAATTATGAAACAAACAACAATTCACAAATAATGAATATATATCTTTTGACTTTATCCAACAATAATCTCTGCTGCCGTAAATCTTCCTACATAGATCCCACTTCCACACGAACCTGAAACAAAATTAAAATGATAAATGATCATGAGTGGAATAAGACCGTGACCTTAACCGAAACAAAGGTAAAAAGAAAGAAATCATTCTTATCACTCACTGATTTAGCAAATATGGTGTTTGTGATGAATGATAATAATTTAAATAAAGTCATGATTCAAATTTCAATAATAAATTCAAATTTTAGTAATAAATTAAAATCCATATATATAAAAATCAAACCTATAGACACCAAAAAAAAATATTTAAACATTAACAAAGACTAATATTGACACAAATTTCTAGTGCAAGAAATTAAGTGAAGTTGGGGGGTTTATACAGTCTAATATATATTACCACGTTAACTTGAATCGTTTCTTTCCCCCATTTCAAGTATTAGTATAGGAAAGACCGGATTGAGTAGTTGATGGCTTTTTCTTATCATCCTTCTTAGAGCTGGAACCTTTGTTGTTGGCAGGTGGCTGTTCCTTGTAGCCCATACCGTTGGAGATGTTTCCGGGTTTGGAACTCATGATGGCTATAAAGCAATACAAATATTTTTGTAGGACAATCTTGTTTTTCAATGATGAGCCTTAGGAACCTGTTGATTTGGCCATGTTGTGTTTCTATTTATAATACTTAGTGATGGGGTGTGAATGCATGCGAGGGACTTAATTACCTCCTAATTCAAGGTAAAAGGCACATGTAGATGTGTGTGTCACCATGAAACTTTCTAGGAGTTTAACATAAACTAAAATGAAAATATTAAATAAAAATAAAGTATTTATTTATTACATTAGAAAACCGAAATTGCTTTTTTTTTTAATAATTGAAAATCATTTAATATTAAGGGATTATTTAATTAAAGTCATTACATATTTCTTAACTAAAGTTATTAAAACACTTGTTAACATATATATAGATTTTGTCAATAAGTGTCCTACACGCATTACTAGCGAAATAAAATAAAATTAAAAATCAATTAAATATAAAGTATTCAAAAATTACTCTTTATTAATAATTAATATATATTTTTAACAAGGGTCGGCTATTTATATAATATATAATGAACGTTTGGCGGCCATTAACATGACGTGTGTTCTTGGATTTGAATGCTCCTTTATGCGTTTGATGTTTGGATGAAATGTGCTAGTAATTATGTTAACGTGTAACGAAATAAGTAAATAACTGTCTAAAATTGTTTAGAAAAGTGAGGGCACGTGACTACACTGTAAAGTTTTTATACTATCGATCAATCAAATACTTGGTTATGTGTGATTTTTAAGAAATTATTATAAATATCAGATATTTTTAATGATATGACAATATATAATTGGTTGTAAAAGTAAGAAAATATATTTTAATTAAATCCATGTTATATTACTAGTTACACTATTTGGATTGAACCATAGGAGGAAAAGTAAAGGAATATGCGTTTGAATTTGATCATCTTGTGGGAAGATAAGAAAAATTGATAAAATGTCAAAATTTAGAAGCGCAAATCACTTTTGTATCAGCAGTTTTATCTCAATATTATTTAGTTATGATGGAAGTATTACATCTCACAATATGAAAAAGAAATGTTTCGCATATATTATTTTGATCTCAAATTTCTATATACATATTTATATCTTGAATTATTTTCTAGAACAATTATTGATGTTAGTTTAATTTTATAAACAAGAACGAAAGTTAGTGTATAATTTCAATATAATTTGGACGAAAGAGGAGACGTATTTCCTGTATGTATGAAGGGGCGAGGTTGAATGAAATAGCCTGCGGGAGCCATGTGCTTAATGTAACTGTTAACGTATTATTTGGGTATGGATTCAAAGGTGGATTCTTCTCTTTGAAGTTTGAACCTTCACTCACAAGGAACCATATTAATTAAATTGGCCATGCATTTCCCACGATTACATTGAAGTAATTTAATTCAGGTTTTTCTTTCGTATTTAAGATTTGAAGTATTTTAATTCAGGTTTTGGTTTGCTCATTTAGAGCTTCTAGAAAAAAATAAGAACTGAATATTTATGAAAATAGCTAACACATTGTCTAATGAGAACTGCTCAAATTTGAAAAATCAACTTGAAAGTATCAATGTTCCTGCGTAGACAAATTTTGGCAAGTAACCGTGTTGCAGGCAGTAGCAAGCATGAATAAAAAATTTGGAAGAACCAAGATAAGTGTTTAACATATAAATCAAACATATAATACTGTAAAAGTGAGAGAGGGCCTATATATATAAAAAAATTTAAAATTAAAATGAGCATTATAATGAGCTTGATGCATACCATGTTTACAAACTGATAGTAAATCACCGACGAAAAGGTTAATTTATATAGTATTAAATTTTTTTTTTTTAATTAAAGAAGTGTGCAAAAGCATCACTGCCAAGCAAGACATCCCAGCTAGGCTGGCACCTCAAGCAAAGCCAATCATTTGCAGCACACCCAATTTATTGATAAGGAAACAAGGAAAACAGAAACGTGGGGGGGCATCAACCTGACCCACAAAGCTAAGCAAATCTAAAAGTAGGAAGACTCATCCTATTTCTGCCAAAATCCTCTAATAAGAAGGAGGGCAATGAGCTCCACCAACAAAAACCATCAAGACGCAAACCAAAATTGGCTAGCTTGTCAGCACAAGCATTACCCTCCCTATACAAATGAGAGCAAAAAAAAGACATATCCCTAGTAAGAGCAATACAGTTTAGCCACCTATTCCTAAGTTGCCAAGGGACCAAACCATTAGAGTTGAAGGCATTGACTACTAAAGAGGAGTCACATTCTAACCAAAGCTTCTTCCAACCATTCTTGTGAGCCAGTTCAATGGCAATAATAGCTCCAAGTAATTCAGCATGGAAAGCAAACGAGACACCAACATTGAGAGCAAAGCAACCAAGAAAAGAAGCATTTACCCTCTCGAAAATACCACCACAACCTGCCACACTGGAGCTCCTTTAGCAGCCCCATCGCATTTACTTTAATCCAATTGAATCTAGGGGGCAGCCACATAACTGCTTTAATGGATGGGGCCTTCGAAAGGTTAACCTGGATGTTAAATTTCTTAAGGATCATCAACTGATGAACATTAGAGGAAAATGATCCCTTACAAAACCTCCCAGCAAAGGAGACATTGGCAAAGCAATTGCATTGCAAATGGCAGCCACTGAGATTGACTTAGAATCAAATCTAATGTTGTTCCTACAATACCAAATGCCCCAAAGAGAGTAACAGATTGCAGATAAAATTACCTCTTTAACCTGAGGGCACCATCCTTGGTTTAAAATTGAGAGGAGAGAATGGATTGAAATAGTGTCAAGGTGGCAACCAAGGCAAAGAACTCAACCACATCCAAACTCTACCAAAGAAAGGGGCAGGAAAGAAAGAGATGGTCCGAAGTCTCATAACTACAGCCACAAAGGGAACACATGGAGACAACAATGCATCCTCTAGACCAGAGATGATCATCCGTTGGGACTTTGTTGTGGAGCAACCTCCAGAGGAGAAAGGATTTTGAAGGGGGAATTGCCTTTGACCATATCAACTTCCCCCAGGGGCAAGAGGACCTATCCGGATTTAAATAACTATAAGCTTCCCTTGCGAAAGGCAACCAGAGTCGAGTGCTTCCAAACCAAAAGATCGGGTGACTCGGAACAAGGAATAATCACTTTACCAATTTCATCTATAACAAAGAGAAAACCCGAGAGTAAGCTCTTGAGGGATACACCATTTCCCATCCCTGATGAAATCACAAACAGAGGCAGAAAGGGAATTATGCAGGAAGGCAGGAATATTCATCATGTCAACAATTGGTTTAGATAGCCAAGAGTCACACCAAAAGTTAATGCTTCTTCCATCTCCTAAAAGCCAAGAGACATTATCAAGAACCGTGGAGAGGAACCCTTTTAAACCAGACCAAATTGAGGAGGAAATGCTGTAGTTAATGAAGGATGCATTTTTGAGCACTCTAGACCGAAGAAGGATAGACCAATCCAAGTCTGAGGAAATCAACTCCCAGCAACGCTTAAGCATGAAGGCTTCATTAATAGATCTAAAGGACCTCAGTCCAAGGCCACCTTCAGCAATGGGACAGCAAACCTTTTTCCAAGCAACCGTGCAAATCTTCCGAGACTCAATGTTACCAGCCCAAATAAAGTTTCTAATATACTGGTCTAGAAGCTTGAGGAGGGCAAGGGGCCAATAATACACCTGGAAAGAGTAAATCAAAGAGCTTTGGACAACAGACTTTACCAATTCAACACGACCCATGATAGAGAGCATACTACCCTTCCAAGATGAGAGCTTTGTTTTAATCCTGTCCACCAAAGGCATGAAGTAGGCTTTCTTAGGTTTCCCTTTGAAAATGGGAACACCTAAATAAATAAAAGGAAGATGGCCAGCTTTAAACCCCCAATTGCTAAACAAGACAGCGAGCCTAGATGACCATGCAGAGCCAGTATAATAGGTAGATTTTTCCCTGTTGATAACCTGACCAGAGGCTTGAGCATAATGTGAAAACAAAGTCATCAAGTTATCTAAATTCTTCTTTGTACCTCTGCAGAGAATGAGGATGTCATCTGCATAGAGAACATGACTAGGGACATTAGAACCCCTTGGACCAACTATAGGAAGCAGTTTGTTATCTTGTACAAGCTTAGTGATACCTCTGCTAAGAACCTCTTCAGCAATGCAGAAAAGAAGAGGAGATAAAGGATCACCTTGCCTCACTCCTCTCTTACAGGAGAAAAAACCAACTGCTTTACCATTGACACTAATAGACAGTTTTGCCGAATGGAGCACTACTTTCACCCAATTACAGAAGATAGGGTCAAAACCAAATTGGTGCAGCACTTTGAGAAGAAAATTCCAATCCAGGGTGTCAAAAGCCTTTCTAATATCAATCTTGAGAGCTATATTACCCCCAAAAGATCTCTTGTCCAACAGGTTGATAGCTTCAGAAGCAACACTGATACAGTCTGAAATTTGCCTGCCTTTTATAAAGCCCCGTTGCTGACTGGAAACAATTTTAGGAGCAATAATGGCCAATCTGTCAGCTAAGATCTTTGTGATTATTTTGAACTTAAAGTTGGCCAAAGCAATGGGTCTGTACTTATCAATGGAGTCAGCTTCCAGATACTTAGGGACCAACACCACCAAGCTGGAGTTAAAGTTATGGAGAAGCCATCTCTGCTGAAAGAACTGCAAGACAACATTGCAAACGTCCTTACCAACAATCTCCCAGTAAGTTTGGAAGAAAAGACCACTGAAGCCATCTGGACCAGGAGCACCACTGGCATTCATTGAGAACACAACATTCCTAATTTCCTCAATGGAAGGAAGATTAGTTAACATCAGATTATCAGCTCTATCAACACAATGAGGGATTACCTGTTCAATAAGTCCATTATCCTGGCAGAAGTTCTCAGAGGAGAAGAGAGTTGAGTAGAAGTCCAGCATATGAGCTTCTATGTCCGCAGGATTGTCCAAGATAGCACCATCCTTACGCAGCATGGCCATACTTTTTGAAGACTGTCTAATCTTGGTGACTTTGTGGAAAAAAGAGGTGTTTCTATCCCCCTCAATATGCCAGCTAACACGAGATTTTTCCCCGCCAAAACAAATTCTGCAGATGCAAAGCCCGATTCAAATTACTTTCAAGAGCAGTCTCTTTAAGAGATAACTCATCTGTGTAACCAGAGATGGCTATTTGGTTCTGGATGGCAGCCAGGTCTGCTTCTGCCAGTTTTACCTTGACATTAACATCCCCAAAATGCTCCTTATTCCAGCGGATTAGAATGCCTTTCAAGTGCTTTAATTTCTGGCTAAGTATGTGCATGGGACAGCCAAGAATACAAATGTTCCAAGCATTAGAAATGACATTAAAACAGTCTTCATGTTCACCCAGATCTTCATAAATTTAAAGGAGGATGGATGAGGTCCATCATGCTTATCAAGAGACAACAAAATAGGATAATGGTCTGAGTGATTTCTTACTAGGGTGCAACAGGAAAGTTTAGTCCAGTGTGTTAGCCAGGCATCATTGCAACAGACTCTATCAAGCCTTCTTTCAGTCCTAGCAGCACCACATCTGCCATTACCCCAAGTGAAAAGGGCACCTTTGGTTTGCAGATGTATTAAATTACAATTGTCAGTCCATCTTTTAAAATCATTGCAAGAGATCATGTTGGGGTCCCCACGCCCTCTATGCTCATGAGATCCTAGAATAGCATTAAAGTCACCCATGCAGCACCATGCTCCAAAGATGAGATCACAGCAAACTTTCCAATTCACTCCAAAGTCGCCTTCGGCTAGAGTAAATAGTAGAGGCGTAAATTGCAGAGAAATATAAAGTCATGTTGTCCAAAGTTATGGAGAAAGAAACATGCTTGAGAGGAAGTTGCAATAATGTTAGGAAAGATAGCCACTTTCTGATGCACCAAAGATTAGGTTTCAAGTTACCCCTACAGTTGACAAAGAAACAGTTTCATATTTTACCTTTGCCAAAACCAAGCAGGAAATTGATCCCAGAGTATCCAAGGTTCAGCAATAAACAAAAAGTCAGGGTTATTTACAGTAATTAACCTTTTAAGGACCAATCTAGTCTCAGGGTTGGCAACCCCTCGAGCATTCCAGAAGATTACTTTCATTAGGCAAAATTCCTGGGACCAGCCCTTGCATGGGCTCCAACCACAGACGCCTTCTGTTTTCTGGTTTTCTGGTTGTTTTCTCTTTTAAGTTTCTTCTTCTGCGATTTGGAAAGGACTTTGACAAAGCCTGGACTTGAGCCAGTTTCAGCATCAACACTAACGTCCTTATGCAGATCATGCAGAATGGCTCGAGGGGGAGAATCAACCTCAATTTCCTCTTCAGTATCATCAGCCCAAAACCTCCCTAGGATGTTCATATCACGTGCCACATTTGGATTGGAGATCCAATTAGCAGGAGAGGGTTGAATAGCTTCAGCCAGTTTAAACCTGAATTGTGTTAATTATTTTAAAATAGAATTTTAACTTTATAATATATTATTGATATTATTGGAAACATTATTCTTAGAGCAGAAATATAAAATTTTATCTCCCTATCAAATAATATATAATTGCATTTTTTCCCGTTTTCTCTATTTTAATTTCCTCTCTTTTTAAATTCTACTGTAAAAATAAATCATGTAATTAATTGACAATATAAGGTGAAGGTTGTGGTACACCACCCACTAAAGTGGTGCACCCTGCACCACCCAAGTGACAAAATCAAGACCATTTAAATTGCTACTTGAGCAGTTTGATTTTTTAACAAATTTCATCTGGTCAAAGAGTCAATATACTTATGTGTTAGCAAAACTAGATGTTGTACTTTCATATTTGCATAAAGGATAATTTTTTATTAATTAATATGAAAAAAATATTATTTGAAATTTTATAATAAAAAATTATCTTTTGTTTGCTGAAAGAAAAAAAATAAAATCTAAGTAAATCTTAAGTCCTTAAAATTTGTTTCTTGATTATTAGAATTAAAAAAAAGTCTAACATCTTCCTTGGGTACTTTGTTAACTTGTTTTTCTACTTAAATAATTTATAAAATTAAATATGGGTAGCACGACACCACTTCAGGGATTTTAACGTGTTATATTATTTTATTTCACTCAACATAATTATACATAAGTAATTAAGGAAAAATTATGGATTTAAAAAATAAAAAAATTATATTTAAAAAAATTTAAATAAAAATTTAAATAATTAAATTTTAAAAATATATTTTAAATTTAATAAAAAATATTTATATGCATATATGAATAATTGATGTCCTTATGTGCAAATACCAAGCAAATACATAATTTAAACACTTTGACCAATAAAAAAATGTTGAAAAGCCAAACCGCCCGGGTGGTAAAATATGGACATTTTGCCACTTGGGTGGTACATGGGTGCACCACTTTGGTGAGTGGTGCACCTTAGATCGAACACCCCGTTTTTACTGTTTTCAATATTGGTAAGATATATATAATTTTTTATATTTTTATCTGAGATCTAGAAAATGATTTTGGATAAAACAAAATCATTATTATGCTCTACAGCTTATGGTAGCAGGTTACACTAAAAAATTTGGTTTAAAATTCATACGAAACCAGGTCTGCGTTTTAACTGACAGTAAGATTTTACTGATCAGAAAACCTAATTTTAACTCGTGAACGAAACAGTTTAGGTTTATATCGTATTAGCAACGACATTGGTTTTTTTTTTTGAAAAATTTCACGTAAAAATAAAATAGTATATCTTTATTGGGTGAAATCTTCAAAGTAAATGCGCGTAAAACCTAAATCGGGTAAATGATGGAACCGAACACCGGACGAGGGACACATGTCACCTGAGAGTGGTGAGTCACGGGGTGAGTCACCACCATGACTCACCATGCATTTATGGTGCATTTATGAAGCAATGATGACATTGAGAAAATATCTAGATATTTGTAGGAGGAAATGACCTAATTGCCCCCAAAGCTTAAGTGAATTCCTCAAATGCCCTTATGACTCACTCTTCCCCTCCACCACTCCTTCATACACGGACTCACCTCTATAAAAGCACATATTCATTAATTTTTGCTCTTTCACAAGTGTTCATGTTCTTATACTTCCCTACACAAAAACTCTCAAGTTCTTCAAAATTTTCAGAGGAACTCCAAGATCTTGATCATTTCTTGAAATTCCAAAGGTATAGTATCTTATGATTCATGATCATACCTTCACTTCTCTTCACAAGTTTTCTTCTTATTTCAAAGTTTTCTTCAAGTTCCAATCCCTAGATCTAGTTTTTCAAATAATTCTAGAAAATCATAGAAAAATCATTTTAATGTGAGATCAATTTCTATGAACTCCATATGATTTCTATATTCATCATCCAAGAGCTTGAAAATTTTAGTGATCCCTAGCCCTTTGTTTCTAACTTGGCCGAACCCTATCTCAAATGGGTTATGATGATTTTCTTCATTCTTTAACTTGTTGGTTGTTCATGGTTAGGTTTTGTGGGTTCAAACTTTGTGGTCTAGGTGAAAAACACCATGTCTTTGCTTGAGTTTCCAAGTGATATACAAGAGGTATGGGGGATATTACCACTATCTTACCTTAATGTAGATATGTTGATGGTTTATTTAGTGTCTATATAGTCTTGTAATTCCTAAGTGTGAAATTTGTATATTTATTTGCATATGTGTGTGATCCTCTTGGAGGATTTGGTTGATTCTTGGTTGTGATATATGTTGGTTTTGATCCTAATGATTTCTAATTGGAACCTTGGTTGTTGTTTGATTGATTTGTTAAAAAAATGCCTAACATGATTAATTTAGGCCATTCGGCCATAACTGAGTAATGGGGTTCCATGTTGATTTAATTTGTTTGAATAACTTTTATAGGGATTGCATGAATAAATAAGAGTATAGAAATTGGTTTGGATTGATTTGGATATGTATATTGAAAGAAATGAATTTATGAGTTTTCAGCGACTGATATGCAATTTCTGAGAATTTCAGCGGCTGTACTGAAATTCATGTTCTTGTGTGTTAGGATTGTATTTCTTGATGAGATAAAACCATAGAAATTGGTTTGGTGTTAATTGGATTAATACATAAAAAGATATAAGCTTTTTAGTAAACATGGACCTTTTTGCAAATATTGAAAAATATGGGGCAGAAATGTAATTTCTGGAGTTTTTATGAGGACTGGAAAAATATTTCTATATAAGTTGGTTTGGTGTGATTTGAAGTTATAAATAAAAAGTTATAAGGTTTTAAGTGAATAAGGACCTTTTTGCAATTACTGAAAGTTGAGGGACTAAACTGCAATTTTTTAAAATTTATGTAACTGAACAGTTAGAAACTGTTTTTCATACCTATCTAACTGTTCTAAAACTCCAAAATGTGTTTTGGACTATTAGAGTTTAAAATCGTTGAAAAAAAAGATTTACGCGATTTACAAACTTAACAATGATCGGTCAAATTTTTAGGAATTTCGTATAAAATGGAGAATAAGATGTAAAATTTGTGTCTCAAAATTTTTATGAGTATTATAATCTAGGAGAGTAATATGTTTGAGGTTAAGAACCATGTTTTCAAAAGTATGGCTTTTGAGCCTAAAATTCAGTAAAAAGTGGCGAAAATGTCATTAATCGTTTTTAAGGATTTTCGAGAAAATGTTTTGAGAAAATGATACCTATGTATCTTTGATGAAAATTATTCTTTAAACTTGATTTGATTTTATCTAAAGGTTTTGGTTTTAATCCAAAATTAATTTAGTCTTCAAAGACGAGCTTTTACTGTAAAATGTAAAAACCTAAGTCAAGAACGACTTAGTGAAAATACGAACGTACTAATTTATGACGTGGGGTGGAACGCGATCTTATGTCATAAAGTATGGATAATACATTATCCATATTCCATAAAATTTAATGGACTCAGATTTATTTGTTTTCTTGGATGTAACACCTTTCTCGGGTGCTACATCGTAAGTGACATTTTAAGGCCGAAGAGTAGATTAATTAAATATTGGCTATAAAATAATGGGGTAATTTTAATTTCTTTTTCATTAGTCATAAATATAAATACTTTGATTAAATGAATGGACAATAAAATTTTCCATTATCACAATTAGGATTATATGTTCAAAAATCATTTACATGATACCCAACCCGACTCATAAACATAAAATCATAACCATACATAGATACAGTATAAAGATATGGAGACACAGCTCCTAAAATATAAGATACATGGAGTCGCAGCTCCATAGACAGTTACATTAACTCCCAAACATAACCAGCTGGCCAAACTAAAATGGAAAAGACAATCCTTTCTCATACATCGTGAGAAAGACAAACTCAACTGACGAGATCTAGTGAAAACTCTATTTGAATCCACTACAGACGTTGTCACAAAAGACACTACTGGAGTTACTACAATAGCAACTCTCAAACTAAGCCCTTTCCCCTTCCAAGAGAGAAACTTGATCTACGAACTATCGATAGTCTGGAAGACGTCCACTAGAAACTCCGACATAACGTCCACATGCTCGAACCTCAATCTCTACGATGCGTTGGTTAAGCAACATCTTGACGTCTCAATCTTCTCAAAAGAATGCAGCAGACACATAGCCAGTCGACATAGGCAATATAAAAATAAGGAGGTGAGATTTCCATTTATCTTACACATAAGGCAGACATGCAGTGGTACGACTCTCAGGTACGTACAATTAACAATTATCAATCATATCTACACTCATAACAAAACAATAATGTTTCATAGAAACATGACCACAGCACCACGTTTTCGTAGAACACTAGCCGAACCTAGTTGCCGAGACATCGGGTCTAGTGTTCTTTGGTATGGACCGTGTGTCCTCAACGGGAAGTTATGAACTTAATGTCCTATAAAAATTTGTATTGATTTTTGTGCGTGAAAATCTACGAATCTAAATATGGTGCATCGGTCTAGATTTCGTGATTTGCACATTTTTTACTTGGAGTCTGTTTGATTGGTTTGGACTTGGAGTCCTTTTTATTGGAATAATTGTTAAACTTAAATGTTTAAACCTTGGTTTGGTCGTGAGCCTTTGAGCCATGATAAGGAAAGAATTAACATAAAGAAAATGACGTGAACAAAACGTTTTACATGCATTTTTGGGCAGATGTGCCTCTGCATAGAACTTGAATTCTTGATGGCAAGTATTCATGAAGTTTGCATCAATGTGCCTTGATGGACATATGACCACGAAAGCCATATACTATGCATGGTATTCACCGTGCCTCGTTTTGGACAGTGTTATAGTTAATTTAATTTCTGCCTTATCTGGCAACGTTTAATTTATGCCTTATCTGGCAACGAGAGCCTGATCAGCTCATTTATTTGGTGTTTGAAGCTCTGGAGATTAGGTACAAAAGTTAGTTGATGAATATTGAAGTGTCATGGTTTTTAAAACAACGAAGATTGTCGGGTATGAAACCCTTTGATAAATAATTGTTTATTTTGAATATACATATTAAATGATGTTTGTGTGTCGTGTATATGGTTATCCTTTTAAAATCCATATATTGGAACTCACCCTTGCATATACATATTCTTCTGGCTTTGATGTTGTACCTTGGTACACGAATGCAGATGTTGTAGAAGAGTTCCTTAAGTCGCTTGGAGACTTAAGTGCGGATTGTAGAAAGAGATGTGTGATCATAGGAATGATCACGATGTCTTATCAGTGAGTGTCTTGTAGAGCGACCAGCTTAGGAGTCTTGGTTGGGTTGTATATTTGAAAAGGTCAGTGAATACGGTGTTATGATTTAGTCTTTGGTTTAATTTTTCTCGTTTTGAAAATTGAAACTTTTGAGAAGAATTGTATGTCGTTGCGATCTTGTTATGAATAAGATTTACTATTTTAATGTGTGTATCTTGGTTTCCTAGAGTTTTCCGCAGAAGAAAATATTTTTACACCGAGATTTTCTGATTTAAAATAAATCAATTTCCGAAAGCAACCAGCAAATTTCTTTTTAATTTTTTTCCGCATGTGTTCACATAGTAATGCCCAAGGGGGGTGTTACACAGTGGTATCAAAGCTGGTCGAGTCTTTCGAGAATGGTGACCATGATTATGTCAGCAATAAGGATGTGATTGAACAGATGAACCAGGCCGTTCAGGCTATGGCTAGTGTTGCTGCTATCGTAGTTGCCCAGAATGAGTTGGACTAGGTTCAGGCTAAGCTGGCAGTCGAGGCGAAAAATCTAGCAAACTTCAGAAATCAGAACCCTCAATGATTTTATGGAGATGACAATTCTGAGAAGGCTGACTTGTGGATACAAGAACTGGAAAGGATTTTCGAGCTTATCAACAACCCTGAAGAATCAAAGGTTCCGTATGCTCTTTCTTCGCTTTACGGAGTTGCAGGATGCCGGTGGGCAAAGATTAGGCACATAATGAAAGCGGTTAACTAGGAATATACTTGGAGTGTTTTCCGCACTGTTTTCCTGGATAATTTTTTTCCTCAGAGTGCCAGAGTTGAGAAGGGACACGAGTTCTTACGATTACAACAGAACAAACTATCTGTGGATCAATATACCGCAAAGTTTGAATTTCTAGTCAAGTATTTCTGTTTCTTCCAAACTCAATCGGATGAAGGTTGGGAATGTAAGAGATTCGAAGGAGGCCTACGATACGAAATTAAGAAGTCCGTGCTACCGCTGGAAATTCACAACTTTCAAGCTTTAATGGAAGAGTGCCGGAAAGTGGAGCAGAAAGGTAAAGGTAAAGACTATTCGGGTACTTTCGACAGACCATCTCGATTCCAATTTCACAAGCAGAGTAAGAAGGGGAAGCAAAACCAGAGGAAACCTTATTTCGGACCCCCAGGAAATGATCAGAATCAATAACCTTATCATGTCATGGTGTCCGGAAGTGGAGGCCAAAAGAACCAAATCGAAGGCCAAGTCAGAAGATGTTACAAGTGTGGAGACCTAAACCATATGGCTAAGACTTTCCCATCAAGAAGAGTTAAATGTTTCAATTGTAATCAAGTGGGTCACTTATCAAGGGATTGTAATGCACCGAGGTTTGTAAAAGTTGCCAACAACACAAGAACCAATGACAAAGGGAAGAGTCTACATCAGGAGTAGTGTTGAAAACTTCACAACCTGAAGGTCTTATGGAAGACAGTTGTAGATTTTTTCAGAATACAATCGAATCATGAACCAAAGATTTAGTTACACATAGGAATACTATATGTAAGATGCGTGCTTTAATGACTAGTACATGTTAAGTTTGTAATAGGATCTAAGTAGAATCATATGTAGGTATCCTTGAGTATTTGACTCTTCAAAGTATTGTATGTTGTTAGTCTTTTCAGTTAATGTATAATATCACTTTATGAGAATAAAGGTTTCTTGAAGGAAATTTATTCCAGACCTTTTTCTTTTTATTGATGTGATCAGTCCAGATTTTGGGTTAGATCATTTCATTTTCAAACTTCAATTGTTGAACCAATTATTATGGAATTTTATTTTTGTGAATTGTTCTATTGTTGTTCGAGATATACACTTTCTTGATAAAAGAAGTTTCTAGATGAGACTTAGTCTAGTCACTTTACTTTTGGTGAAAGTGAATCCTGTCTGAATTTTTGTCGGACTATTGTTACTTTTAATTGTCATTCTGTAAATCCTTTGTTCAAAGAATAAATTCTCTTAAGGTTGGGAACTATTCATTTTGTGGGTTCCTAATTCACCGGGAATTCTTGTGAAAGAAGGAACTTTATTAGTGTCATGGTTGTAAATATGTATTAGCTTTGCATTTTTACACTCACGAACTTATAAAAGAATCTTATTACATACTGAACATTCCTGTATTCTTTTCAGATCGACAAAGTTCTTCTATAATTACCTACCTTCATGGGATTAAGAAATCCTGTCGAGTTTTGGGTCACGAAATTTCGGGGACGAAATTTTTTTAAGTGGGGTAGTAATGTAACCCCGATTTTTTCTGCTTTCTAAAATCGGTATAAATATAAATAAACGTTTATATTTTTATATGAAAATTTGAAAATGATTTTGAGAAAACCAAAGTCATATTCATATTATACTTATTTTTATATGTATACGGTTAAATTTTTGGTTGAAAATTCAGATGGAACCCTGTCTGCGTTTTCACTGACAGTAAGATTTTACTGATTAGAAAACCTAATTTTGACCTGATAACGAAATGAATAGATTTTATATATCATTTCCAATGATATAGGTTATTTTGAAAGTTTTCAAAATAAATAGGTTATTATACTTGATTCGGACGTAAAAGCCTAAATCGGGTAATCGACGAAGTCGAGAACGGACGTGCAAATACAAAACCTGACATCGGATGCTGAGATATCTTGCCACCTAGGGTGGTGAGGATGACTCACCCATGTCATGATTACTTTTAAACAAAAATCTAGATATTTCTTCAAAATAGTGTAAAGACTATTTTACCCTTGGACTGTTTTACCCTTGAACTTTCATTGAAATGCCAAGTTTGTCCCAACAATTTGTGGACACAAATAAGCCACATATTTAACCAATCCTCACCATATTTTTGTCATGTTGGTTTTGTGGGAAATTACCATTTTGTCCTTAAGTTGTCATTTAATCACAAAATTGCCATTTTGTAAGATTACAATTTTGTCCCTAAAAATTTATGCCTTGGACCCTATTCTCCCATGATTTCCACGGCCAAAATCTCCAAAATGATCCCATTTCATTGCTATTTAAGCTTTTCATCATCTTCTCCATGAAGCTTTTCTTCCATTTTCTCAAAAAACTCTAAGTTTCCATAGCCTTGTTTTGTGAAGCAACTACTTGATTCTTAGCTCATTTTCAAATTCCAAGAGGTATACCATACTCCTCTCACTCAATCAATAGCATGTTCTTAATTCATTTTTATGTTTCAAGGTCATGATCATATTTTTCAATTCTTAGATCTATAACTTTGAAAATTCATAGTAAATCATAGAAAATTCTAGTTAGCATGACACCAATTTCTATACTCTTATTATCCTCTCTATATTCAAGATCCAAGAGGATGCATCAAACTAAAAATATTCTTTCCTATTGATCTTGTTGAGGCCGAACCCTAGTTTTGTGGGGGGAGGACTTTGTTCATTTTTTATAAAACTAATCTTGCTTGATTCAATCTTATAGCTCATGTATGTATTGAATCTATGTTGATTGGATCAAATGAAAATATCTAAGCCATATTTTTAGTCATGGCCGAAATTTAATTTTTGAAGGTTTGGAAGATTGGATTTCAAACTTTGTATTCTAATCATTGTTTTAGGGTTATAAGTGATTAAGGGTCACTAATCCAAGAGTTTAGGATTTTTAGAAATTTTTAGTCATAAAATCACCCCATGGCCGAAAATCTTAACTTTATGGTTAAGATGGTTTTGATTCAATTTTTGTTAAGTAAGCTTTGTTTATGTCTTAATCTTGCTTAAGGATCCTTAATCCAAAAACTTGCAAAATTTTATCATGTCTAGCCAACTTATAAACCTCATGGTCGAACCTATCATATAGGAGCATAGGTGTATTTAGTGTTTGATTGATAATTATTTGTTGTGTTTTGTTGAAGGATAAATTGCTGTGTGAATTGTGTACGTGTTTTGCAGAGATCGGTCGTTTGACGGAACTTAAATTCATAAGGAAAAATATTCAAGAGGTAAGGGGAGTACCCGAGGGATTTTTCCGATAGCCATATGTAATTTGTTTGTGGTCTGTATGATTTATTTGGGTGCCTTTGTTATTTTACATAGTTAGAAATAACTGCTTTTAAATTATCTGCTTTTAAATTATTTATTTATCTACATTTAATTGTTATTATATTTTGTTGTATGTCATTAATTTCTATTTGCTATATTATTGACATGAAATGATTTTTGATGTTGATTGTGGATTGGAAAGCCTGACATTGGTCAGTGCTCAATTAATTACAAGGTTAAAACTCTAATAAGTTTTTTATGAAATAATGAGTTTTAATTAGTGGAAAATAGTAATATATTACTACTTAATTGGTGAAAAATGGATAATAGTGAAAAATAATATTATTTTAATGATTTAACGACGTAAGAGTGTTTTGTGAGTCACAGTGAGGACGTAACCGTGAAAATATTTTAGTACTGCTAATTTATACGTAAGAAATTTCTAAATATTAGAAAATGTTATTTTAAGAAAATAAGTTTCAAAAATAATTTTATTACGGTGTTGGAAAAATTATTTTACTAGAATAGTCATATTTGAACTTAAAACGTTTTTAAAACGTCAAACGTCGGACAATTCCGACAATATTTACAGAAGTATTATTAAAAAATGCTAATATTAGTTAAAACATAGATTTTGTCTCAAAACAATATTTTCATGTTCAAAATATTGGTTTTTGAAAGAAAATGACTTTTAAGTGATTTTGATGATTTTATAAAACGAATTTCCAACGTAAAAGGATTTTCTGTAAAGTATTTTTATACAACAGGTTATTTCCAACAACTTGGATAAGTTGAGGAAATTTGTTTTTGAATTTGTGTTTCACAGAGCGAAAATGCTTTTAAAGTTGAAAACCGAACCTAGTTGCCGAGACATCGGGTCTAGTGTTCTTTGGTATGGACCTTGTGTCATCAACGAGAAGTTATGGACTTAATGTCCTATAAAAATCTGTATTGATTTTTGTGCGTAAAATCTACGAATCTAAATCTGGTGCATCGGTCTAGATTTTGTGATTTGTACATTTTTTACTTGGAGTCTGTTTGGTTGGTTTGGACTTGGAGTCCTTTTTATTGGAATAACTGTTAAATGTTTAAACCTTGGTTTGGTCGTGAGCCTTTGAGCCTCAACAAGGAAAGAATGAATACAAAGAAAATGACGTGAACAAAATGTTTTGCATGCATTTTTGGTAAGATGTGCCTCTGCATAGGACTTGAATTCTTGATGGCAAGTATTCATGAAGTTTGCATCGCTGTACCTTGATGGACATATGACCACAAAAACCATATACTATGCATGGTATTCACTGTGCCTCGTTTTGGACAGTGTTATGGTTACTTTAATTTCTGCCTTATCTGGAAACGTTTAATTTATGCCTTATCTGGCAACGAGAGCCTGATCAGCTCATTTATTTGGTGTTTGAAGCTCCGGAGATTAGGTACAAAAGTTAGTTGATGAATATTGAAGTGTCATGGTTTTTAAAACAATGAAGATTGTCGGGTATGAAAACCTTTGATAAATAATTGTTTATTTTGAATATACATATTAAATGATGTTTGTGTGTCGTGCATATGGTTATCGTTTTAAAATCCATATATTGGAACTCACCCTTGCATATACATATTCTTCTGGCTTTGCTGTTGTACCTTGGTACACGAATGCAGATGTTGCAGAAGAGTTCCTTAAGTCGCTTGGAGACTTAAGTCCGGATTGCGGAAAAAGATGTGTGATCATAGGAATGATCACGATGTCTTATCAGTTAGTGTCTTGTAGATGACCAGCTTAGGAGTCTTGGTTGGGTTGTATATTTGAAAAGGTCGGTGAATATGGTGTTATGCTTTAGTCTTTGGTTTAATTTTTATCTTTTTGAAAATTGAAACTTTTGAGAAGAATTGTATGTCGTGGCGATCTCGTTATGAATATGATTTACTGTTTTAATGTGTGTATCTTGGTTTCCTAGAGTTTTCCGCAGAAGAAAATATTTTTACACCCAGATTTTCTGACTTAAAATAAATCAATTTCTGAAAGCAACCAGTAAATTTCTTTTTAATTTATTTCCGCACGTGTTCACATAGTAATGCCCAATGGGGGTGTTACATGATACCTAACCCGACTCATAAACATAAATCATAACCATACATAGATACAGTATAAAGATATGGAGACACAACTCCTAAAATATATGATACTTGGAGTCGCAGCTCCATAGACAGTTACATTAACTCCCAAACATAACCAGCTGGCCAAACTAAAATAGAAATGACAATCCTTTCTCATACATCATGAGAAATACAAACCCAACTGACGATATCTAGTGAAAACTCCATTTGAGTCCACTACCGACGTCGTCACAAAAGACACTACTAGAGCTACTACAATAGTAGCTCTCGAACTAAGCCTTTTCCTCTTCCAAGAGAAAAACTTGATGTACGAACTATCGATAGTCTGGAAGACATCCACTAGAAACTCCAACATAACGTCCACATGCTCGAACCTCAATCTCTACGATGCGTTGTATCACCCTGTTTTTACTATTTTTATCGCTTTGTTGTTTTTACTGTTTTTCAATTATCGGTAGAATTTTAATTGTTTGTAATCTTTATATAAGATCTATAAAATGATTTTTAATAAAATAAAATCATAATTTTACTCTACCTTATGGTATAAGGTTACGGTAAAAATTTAGGTTTAAAATTCAGACGAAACCCGGTCTGCGTTTTAACTGACAGTAAGATTTTACTGATCAGAAAACCTAATTTGACCTGAGAACGAAACAATTTAGATTTTTATTTTATTTCCAACCATAGTGGTTATTTTGAAAATTTTCAAAATAAATAAGTTATTATATGTTAGTCAGGCGAATACTCGACGATCGGGGATCGACGGAATCGAGAACCGAGGTGCAGAGACAAAACCCGATGTCGGACGGATGAGAACAATGAGTCATTTGTGATGAATCAAGGGGGTGAGTCATAGGGGTTAATCACCATGCATTAAATGCATGTAATGATGACTTAAATGTGAAAAGTCCAAAATGCCCTTAAGCTTGCAATGTTATTTCAAGTGTGCCATGACAACATTTTACCTTATTCTCCCTAGCAACTTAGATACATAGTTGATACTATGTTCGGTGAGGCCGTTGTGCCCCGGAAGCCGAGTTTCGGTTGTAGATGTTTCATAAAGTGCCCGATGTGTTACAAAGAGTTTGAGATCACATGTGATTATGATTGTACGTACGTTATGATTTAAGCCTTGTGTGCATAACACCAAAGCCACAATGGTGCCTGAGGTGGGCTAATGTGAAACATATACTGACCATTTCTTTCCAAAATATCAAATTATCTCCGATGTTAGAATCGGATATTCCTTGAGGTTGTGTAGGAATGTGACTATACGGTTTCAATCAGTTTCACTCTATTCTTGTCCTTCGATGGACAAACCATGTCCGGTATGCTTGATAAGCTTACCGTCGAGTTTGGTATAGTATATTCTTGGAGTTTTGAGTTGCAGAATTAAAATGGGAGATACAAGAAATATAGTACTATTGTATTATGTACCTGTAGTCGTACCACTGCATGTTTGCCATATGTGTAAGATAAATGGAAATCTCACCTCCTTATTTTATTTTGCCTATGTCGGCTGGCTATGTGCTTTCTGTATTCCGTTGAGAAGATTGAGATGTCAGGATAACACTTGACTGGTTCATCATAGAGATCGAGGTTCGAGCATGTGGACGTTATGGTGGAACTTCTATTTGACTTCTTCCAGACTTCAGAGGGTTCAAGGAGATGGCATTAGGGTTTCAGTTATGCCTAACCTTTTTTTTCTTGAGATAGGCATAATAGTCATTAGTTCGTTAGTTATAGTTTTCCTTAGGAAGGGAAATGGTTTAGTCTGAGAGTTACTTTTGTAGTGACTCTAGTAGAGACTTTTGTGACGATGTCGACAGTGGACTCAAATTGAGTTTCCATTAGATCTCGTCAATTGGGTTTATCCTTCTCACGATGTATGAGAGAGGATTGTATTTTCTATTTTAGTTTGGCCAACTAGGTATATCTGGGAATTAATGTTACTGTTTATGGAGCTCCGACTCCAAGCATCTTATATTTTAGAAGTTGCGTCTCCATATCTTTATACTGGATCTTTGTATTTCAATGATTTTGTTTATGAGTCGGGTTGGGTCTTGTGTAAATGATTTTCGAACTTACAACCCTAAAAAGGGTAATAGAATATTTTATTGTCCATTCATTTGAATCAAAGTATTTATATTTGCGATTTGTGAAAAAGAAAAAAAATTCTCCATTCTTTCATAGCCAATTTTAATTAACCTACTCTTCGGCCTTAAAATGTCACGTACTATGTAGCACTCGAGAAGGGTGTTACATTTTTGGTATCAGAGCTGGCCGAGTCTTTTGGGCTTGGGGTTTAAGTCTGTCGTCGTTTGTATTGTGTTTTCTCTAGTTGTGTCTTGTGTTGTTTTGTGTTCTTGGTTCTATGAAGAACCAATGTTTGGAAGGATAATGACTTTAGTCTATCCTTGGTTGAGTTTATGTTTTTCATTACGTTGTTCCGAAAGGATACAACATTGTTTATTGATCTTTTCATTATTATTCCTAAAGAGGAATAATATTGGACAGGTTTTGATGTATTTTTTTCTTCCTAGTTCTGACTACCATGCTTTGATTAGAAAATTATGGTTAGTCCGGGAACAAGTAGACCTGATTCAGCAATCAAGGATCCCAAAGATGTGGTTACGACTGTACAATTCCCGAGGGAGCTAGCAGAAACCGTGACCCGACAGAATGAGGAGATTACTGAGAGGCGAGGACTGGCTAAGTTCTGCCGTAGTAACCTACCTCAATTTGATGGTGAGCTTAATCCATAGAATGGAAAGCTTTGGATTATGGAAATAAAAAGAACTTGTAAACTACGGAGTACCCTGATCATTGGAAGGTAGCTTGTGCGACATTTCTGTTGATAGGAGATGTTGGATTTTGGTGGAGAGAAACTTGCCTGATGTTAGTAGCAAGACAAGAAGCGATCGCCTGGAATGTGTTTCAGAGCAGATTTCTGGAGAAGTATGCTTCCATGGAAGTGAGTCGTGCAGAAGAGATTGAGTTCCTGCAGCACGAACAAGAGGATATGACAATCACTGCATGTGCCATTGAATTGGAAGAGTTGATTAAGCTTAAAGAGTTGTATTTGAAGGATGCCGAGGAAGGACGGACCTATAGGAAGTTAGAGGAAAATCTGATAGTTGAAATGAGGAAGACAATCTTGTCATTGAAACTACTGCAGTTTCCGATCCTGATGGATGAGTGTCGAGTTCCTCGAGATTTGGAGAAGGGTAAAAATAGAGAGGGGAATTGTGGACCTTTGAGGTTCAGAGATAACAAGAAATTACAGGAGAAACCATATGCAAGAACAATGCGGACATCGTCACAAAGGAAATCTGTTGGTGACAGCAGCGGGGGTACTGGATCGTCTAGGAATCTTCCCCAGAGGTGTAAGAGGTGTGGCATGGGTCACGCTACGAAAGACTATCGGAGTAAAGACATTATTTGTTTCAAGTGTGGGAAGCCAGGGCATATCTCTAGGGATTGTGGGAAGCTTAAGACAAGAACTTGGTTTTGGAATAGTATGTTAAAGGGAAGGATCCGCAAAGGTGTAAAGTGTAAACCAGTGGTTAGTCGTAATGGGTGACACTTTCGTAATAAGTTAGGACTAAAGCATCACAATCGAACGAATAACGTTAAGTGAAGTGTGTAGTAGAAAGTAGACTTTTGATTGTACTGTTAATTTAGTGGAAAATCATTTTGATTTTCTATGAATGTGTAAAATACTCTGGGTATTTATCTATGTATTGACTATGTTTGTCATTAACATGTTTATGAACTGGTTTAGTTTCATAGTCGTATCTTCTATTGTCTAAGTTTTACGCGTACAATCAAAATTGCATTCCTTTGTTATTTTGTAATGCAATTATCTTTACCATTCCTTAATAATTTATTCTTGTTGGAGACAATTGTTTGAATGCTCCTTTATTGTTGAGGATTGAGTCTCGTAAATTTAACCATTTGCTTTTTCCGCAAATGAGTGCAATTGAGAAATGGAGTGATCTCTTACATATCATATCTAGTTAGTCTGTGTGGGTAAAGAGTTATAAATTTTTTGGCAGATGAAAATTTTGCCAATTCATTATGTTGTTGTGACGAATGAATTGGAGTTACTTTAAGTGAGGAAACTCATAAATTCTTTTACTGTGGTTTTCTTAAAAACCAAGAGTAAGTTTGACTTGAGTCTTAGGCTCTTGGAAAGAAAGAGAATCACTGCCTTCAAAGATTTTTCCTTTGAAGGGAGTTCTTGTGGGAAGAATAGCTTTATTATAGTCATGTTTGTAAATTTGTACCGGCCGGGCACTTTACATTCAGGAATCTATTCAAGAACTTTTTCACATATGAGAATATTCTTCGTTTTCCTATTCATTCTACTTTATTCTTTCTTGTGAGAGTAAAGTTTGGAGAATTATTTTCTCTCTCCGAAAAAATTCTTGTTCGAAACCGTTGGTGTGTTAGACTTGCCATCGGAAACAGAAGTCAAAGTTTGCTATCAATTAAATTTCCAAATCTATTGGAAGTTCGTATATTTTATTCTATTGACATTTGAATCATTCGAGTGTGCTTCGAGTCTTGAGAGTTTAAATAGGGGTTTACCTGAATTGTTGTATCAGGAGTTTTAGCGAATATAGTATAAGTTAGGGCAACGGTCTAATCTTGGAAATAATTCACGTCACGTTTCAAGAAGTGATGTTCTTGTTTGTTTTCCTTAGACGAGTTAATTTCGCGGACGAAATTCTTTTTAGAGGGGTAGTATTGTAACACCCTGTTTTTACTATTTTTACCATTTTACTGTTTTTACCATTTTTCAATTATCGGTAGAATTTTAATTGTTTGTAATTTTTATATTAGATTTAAAAATGATTTTTAATAAAATAAAATCATAATTTTACTCTACCTTATGGTAAAAGGTTACGGTAAAAAATTAGGTTTAAAATTCAAATGAAACCCGGTCTGCGTTTTAATTGACAGTAAGATTTTGCTGATCAGAAAACCTAATTTTGACCCGAGAACGAAACAGTTTAGATTTTTATTTTATTTCTAACCATAGTTGTTATTTTGAAAATTTTCAAAATAAAGTTATTATACGTTAGTCAGGCGAATACTCGACGATCGGAGATTGACGGAATCGAGAACGGAGGTGCAGAGACAAAACCCGACACCGGACGGATGAGAACAATGAGTCATTTGTGATGACTCAAGGGGGTGAGTCATAGGGCCGGGGTTAGTCACCATGCATTAAATGCATGTAATGATGACTTAAATGAGAAAAGTCCAAAATTCCCTTAAGCTTGCATTGTAGTTTCAAGTGTGCCATGACAACACTTTACCTTATTCTCTGTAGCAACTCATGGCCACCACCCTTTAAATAGGCCATCTTCACTTCATTTTCTCCATTTGGCTTATGTTCTTAACACTTTCACACAAAAACTAATAAGTTACTTACACTTGATTTGCAAAGGAAGTCTAAGTTGTTGTTAGTTTCTTCAAATTCTAAAGGTAGATTCTTGTGATTCATGATCATACCTTCCTTTCCTTTCACAACTTTTCTTCACATCTCCTGTTTTTACAAATTTCAAATTCCTAGATCTATAACTTCAAAAATCTCAAGAAAATCATAGAAAAATCCTTTTAATGTGATTCCAATTTCTCTGATTATCATATGACTTCTATATTCATCATCCAAGAGATTAAAAAATTTAGATATCCCTGTCCCTTTTATTTTGAGTAGGCCGAACCTATATCAAATGGGTTTAGGATGATTTTCTTCAATCTTTAACTTGATTTCTTGTTGGTTGTTCATGGCTAGTATTTGTGGGTTCAAAACCTTATGATTTAGTGAACAACATCCTTCTCCTACTTGAGTTTCAAGTGATCTACAAGAGGTAAAGGGGGAGATTACTACTGTCTTACCTTAATGTAGATATGTATGTGGTTTAAAATAATTGTATGTTGTTTTTCAAATCCTAAGTGTTACGATTATGTATTATTGTTTATGGTTGTGTGATCCTCTTGGAGGATTTGATTTGATGTTTTGTTGTGGTATGATATGTCATATGGTTGTTTTGGTTCCAATGACCTTAAGTTGGAACCATGATTGTTGTTTGCTTGATTGTTAAGAAAAATACCTAACATGTTATTATTAAGCCATTCAGCCATGACTGTTTGAGTGGGTTCCATGGTGGTTTAATTTGTTTGGATAATTTTTATAGGGATTGAATGAGTATATAAGAGTATAGAAATTGGTTTGGATGGATTTGGATATGTATGTTAAAAGTTATGAATTTTTGAAGATATAGGGACCATTATGCAAATACTGAGATTTACAGGGACTGTTCTGAAAACTATATTCTTATATGTTGGGATTGTAGCCCTTGGTAATATAAGATTAAAGAAATTGGTTTGGTGTTATTTGGATTAATACATAAAAAGTCATAAGCTTTTTTGTAAATAAGGACCTTTTTGAAATTATTGTAAAATATTTGGGGGCCAGAAATGTAATTTATGGAAAATTGAGGGTAACTGAAAAATATTTCTAGCGAAGTTGATTTGGTGTGATTTGAAGTTATAAATAAAAAGTTATAAGATTTGAAGTGAATAAGAATCTTTTTGCAATTAATGAAAGTTTAGGGGTTAAATTGCAAATTTTGAAAATATATTTAACTGGACAGTGAGAGTCTGTTTTTCATACCTATTAAACTTTTCTAAAACTCCAAATGAGTTTGGACTATTAGAGTGTAAAATCGTTGAAAAATGATTTACGCGTTTTACAAACTTAACGACGTTCGGTCAAGTTTTAGGAATTTTGTATACATGGAAAGGAAATTGTAAAATCAGTGTTTTGAACATCTTAACATGAGTATTATAACCTAGGTGTATAATAGATTTGAGGTGAAGAACCATATTTTCAAAAGTATTGCTTTTGGGCCTAAAACCAGTAAAAAGCGGCGAAACCGTCGTCAAACGTTTTTAAGGATTTTTGAGAAAACAATGATGTAGACTTTGAAATTAGTATTTTAATAATTTAACATAAGTATGGTAACTTAGGAAAGTAAAGGATTTGAGAAAAATGATTATGTTTGTGAAAATATGGAATTTAAGTTGAAATACAGTAAAAATCGGTAAAATGGTATTTTAAGAGTTTCGATGTTTTTCAAGAAAAGGTTTTGAGGAATTTAGTACTTATGTACTTTGTTGAAATCTGATTTCAAAATGGGTTGGTTTTAACCAAAGGTTTTGGGTTTTAAGACAAAAGAGAATTTTAGTCTTTAAAACTAGTATTTCAAGTAAATGGAAAACCTAAGTCGAGGATGGCTTAGTGAAAATATGAACTTAATAATTTACGACTTATGGTGCAGCAAGACCATTTGTTTTAAAGTGTGGATAATTCAATATTCATACCTCCATAAGATTTAATGGACTAAGAGTTATTTGATTTCTTGAAAGCCTAGAGAAAGGCTCAATTAGAAAAGTGTAAAGAAATAAATGATTGGACTGTCGATCCAATTTCATAATGTGTTAGGACTTGTAAGCAAGTACCTTAAAATATCTTTACACAAACATGACAAGTCTGTTTGAGAACTGTGGATCAGTGAAGGGTCGATGATTTGGAACCGAGAATATCGTCCGTCAGGTATTGACAGCAAGTGGATTCTGGTGGAATACCGAGGTTATCGGATAGATAAGCCAATTGGACGTATTCCGGCAATTTTGCCCAGATACATAGTTGATACTATGTTCGGTGAGGCCGTTGTGCCCAGGAAGCCGAGTTTCGGTTGTAGAGGTTTCATAAAGAGCCTGGTGTGTTACAGAGAGTTTGAAATCACATGTGATTATGATTGTACATACGTTATGATTTATGCCTTGTGTGCATAACACGAAAGCCATAATGGTGCCTGAGGTGGGCTGATGTGAAACCTATAATGACCATTTCTTTCCAAAATATCAAATGAGCTCCAATGTTAGAATCGGATATTCCTTGAGGCTGTGTAGGAATGAGACTATACGGTTTCAATCATTTTCTCTCTATTCCTATCCTTCGATGGACAAACCGTGTCCGATATGCTTGATAAGCTTACCGTCGAGTTTGGTATAGTATATTCTTGGAGTTTTGAGTTGTAGAATTAAAATGGGAGATAAAATAAATATAGAATTGTTGTATTATGTACCTGTGAGTCGTACCACTGCATGTCTGCCTTATGTGTAAGATAAATGGCTATGTCGGCTGGCTATGTGCTTTCTATATTCTGTTGACAAGATTGAGACGTCAAGATGACGCTTGACTGATTCATCATAGAGATCAAGGTTCGAGCATGCGAACGTTATGGTGGAACTTTTATTGGACTTATACCAGACTTCAGAGGGTTCAAGGAGATGGCATTAGGGTTTCAGTTATGCCTATCCTTTGTTTTCTTGAGATAGGCATAATAGTCATTAGTTCGTAAGTTTTAGTTTTTCTTAGAAAGGGAAATGGTTTAGTCTAAGAGTTACTTTTGTAGTGACTCTAGTAGAGACTTTTGTGACGACGTCCGTAGTTGATAGTGTGAATCCATAAGTGAACGGCTTCGTCGTCAAGTAATAAAAAGATCGAACACACAGAGACCTTGATCTAAAATAACAATTAATTATTAAATTAATTAAACTAAACAAGAAAAAGATTTGGAATTTGAAATGATAATTAACTAACAAATCTAGTAATTAAAACGCAATCAAATAAAATCGCAATCAAATCAAATATGGAGATTTTCAAATTAAAAGAGATTTCCAGAAATTGGGTTACCAACAAGACTGCTCATGCTACTAAATTGACTACCCCTCTTGTTAATTATCAAAATTCCTTTGAAGGTGAATTTATCCAAAATAAGTTAATGTTCCCTCTCGAGATACAGGAACCGTGCCCAATTAAACCAACCCCTACTCTTATGGTAATTGTATTTAAATTGAACCCATTAAGATTCATGACAGTTCAATGAACCCTCGAAGGGCCGCTTCTAACTCTTGTGATTTAAGTCCTAAGTTCAATCCCTAGAGATCCAATACCTAAGTTCACCGCTAGGTCCATCCTTAGAGTATCTATGACATGCAAATAAGTGAGCACCAAAATCACAAGTAATTCATGCAATAGGAATTCAATCAAAAGCAAATTGGAGTTAACAAAGGGAAAACATCAATTCATAACATAAAACAAGTCTTGGGCATAGCCCCAATTCCTAGAAATAAAAAGACTACTCAAGAATTGCCATGGTCATGGCAATCTTGATTAAAAAGAACATAAAAAAACCTAAGAGAAGAGAAGAAATTGGAGAATAAGAGAAATCCTAATTTTTGCCTAAGGTAGAAGCCTAGAGATCCCTATTTTCGAGCCTAAGAGTCCTATTTATAATGTAGGGTAACTTGGGATTAAAGCAATTACAAATCAGATAAAAAAAACCAAATCAAAATCCCAGATTTTGCACGTCACAGCCGTGACAGGTTCTGACTTGGAGATGGCTTCACTGCTTGGTCTGCCACAGCCGTGATTACTTATGCCTGTGAGAGTTTGGTCCAATTTGCATGTCATGACCGTGACCGGTTCTGAGTTTAACATTCTTCTTTCTCTTCAGCGATCATGGCTGTGATGGGCTCTGTTTGGCTCATTTTTCTTGTATTTCAAGCTCCACCTTCATGCAAACTTCTACATAACTGGTCCTGAGCATTTTAATCTTCAATTCCTGTACACAAACACCATAAAACCACCTTACCCGTTCCAAGGTAAAAACTCACAAAAATCAAATTAAATATGCCTAAACTATATGAAAATGCATGCAAAATGACAAGGAAATATGAGGTGAAATCACACTCATCAAACTGTCCCCAAGAACCTGAGTAATAAATCCAAGTAACAGGCATATTTAATAAGAAGCCAAGAGACAATCAGTTTCAAGTCCAATTAGAAGCTTAGGTTCCCTAAATTCATACCTCTCACTCATTTGGGCACTTTCCTCACCTCACTCAAGTGTTTGAGGGTATATGACAATTCACTCAATTTCCTCAAGGAGGTATTCTACCATAAGCTTGACTATTAACTAAATCTCTACTTTATTAATGAAAACACATAAGAATCAAGAAGTCTTTTAATTTGGTTGTAATGGGGCCATGGGATTAATCGTTAGGTGGAGAAATCAAGAAAAGGAAAATTTAAGAAGACTAAACAAAATATCAAACAATGCAAAGCATGACAATCCTTCTAAAATACCTTTTTGGGCTTTAATCCACTTTTCCACCTTTCTTTCTTTCTTTCTCTCTTTCATTTTTTTTTCTCATCCCCTTCTCTATTTTTTTGTTGTTTTTATTTTTTTTTATTTTTTTATTTGGAGAAAAGGAGATTTTCAACTTAAGAGAAATATTTTTCTAACTTTTTTTTTCATCCCACAATTTATTTTTCAAACCACCTTTTTGCCCTTTTTGCAATACTTTAGAAGGTGTCATACCATGCATCATTCATCAAAATCAATCAAGGTACCAAGAAAAGCATTTTATTCTAATAGGCTCAAAATTGGGCAACTAAGGGGAAGCATTTAATTCAGTCAAAGCTCAGAAGGCCTGAAAAATACCTAGTGCCTCAATCATTTTCAAATATGTTTTCAAAAATTTCTAAGTTTCAAAACGGTTTCAAGTCAAGTTCTAGAGAATACAATCCAAGAGAAATAAAACACTCAATCACAAAGAATGGGGTAAATTTAGTGAGTACCCCTGGTAGGCTCAAAAAGCTCACATTTAGTAGTTTAAAATCAATGAGAAACACAAATCCAAGGAACCACATGCTAATTATCAACTGTCAGAAGATCATCTCAAGCATTTTTATTTTTAGCCTATCACAAGAATACAAAAAAAATTGGGTTCAAAAATTCACTGTCTCAATTTATTTGGCACGAAGTTTTCACAATTGGATGCATACTCTAAGCAAGGGGCAATCTAATCATGTGATTATGCAAGACTATGCCAATATGAATGCAACATTCAAAAATGCAAAAAAATAAAACAAAAATAATACCCATACCCCAAGCTCAAGAACTTGCATTGTCCCCAATGTAAATAATCAAGTCCGAGGGAGGATAAAAATAAAAATGGAACAACTCACTGAGGTGGTGGTGGGTGCTGACTTAGATGCCAGTCATAGAGCTGTTGGATCATGGCTCTTTGCTCTTGCTGCTCCTCCATGATGCGCTCCTGGTTCGCTAGAATAGTATCAAAGGTGGACGAGAACCGTGCATAAGGATCTTCAGATGATGTACCTGTAGAGGAACAAGAAGATGGGCGCCCAGATGGCCTAGCCGACGGTGGAGGGCGAAATGGCTTTTGTATCTCAATAGGCTCAGGCTCCTCTCCCACTAGCACTTTCCAATTTTCGGATTTTTTTTATATCCAATAGTGCGGGGTTTGGGAGAGGAATTGGGTGCCCGCGCCTTGGGTGTTTCAGGGAGTAGGTGTCATCCTCCTAGACGATCATCCCCATGGCCTCACAGGCCTGCAAGGAAATACGTGTCCGTCTTGGGGCGAGCTCAAAACCATCCAAATCAAAGTTAAAATGATGGCATATGGTGGTGATTAAGCCACCAATGACAATAGTACCACTTGAGCTCTTGGTAACCTTTAAGAGGTGCCTAGCCAAAAACGACCTCGTGTCCACATTGCTCTCAGGGTGGAGCATGGCCCAAAGTATAAAGACCTCATCCTGGCTGACAGATCCGTCACTCTCTCCACGGCCAAACAAGGTGTTGGCTATGACCCTATGCATATACCTTAAACTCGGGTTAACGAGGGCTGTGGACTTGGATGTCCTAGGATCAAAACTCCTACCCTCATAATCAATTATTGACCAGAAATCATATGCACTAAACCCCAAGGGGTATCTCATGTCACCCCCTACAGGTAAACCAAAAATTTCATTGAACTCAGCTAGGGTTAGCACAAAATCCTGGTTTAAGAATCGGAATGTAATCTGTCCCTCAAGGCAATGCGGCCCTTGTAGAATTTCCGTATTTAGAGAGCTCAAGAACTCCGAAGTAGGGCCAGGAAATGCAGGGTATCGGGTGCGAGCAAACTCTCCACCCTATGTTTTCCAACATCCAATTGATGTCAACAGTCAGCCCTAGAGTGTCTATGCAGGCATCATCCATGTACTTTGTTTGAACTATTTTTTTATTTTTCAAAACATTAAACCTATTTTGTTGAGCATTATTTTTGAAAACAATCCCATATCCATGCTCATCAGTTTCAGAATCAGAATAGTCAGAGTCAGAAGAGTTACCTAAGTTCCTGTTTCCCCTTGTACGAGGGCATGAGGCTTTGCTTGCCCTTTGGCACTTGCTTCCGTGAATGCTCCAATGAATCCAAAAGCATCAGAATGCACAATCCCTTCTTGAACTTTTTCTGTAAATTTGAATTTTAGAGGCCAGGGTTTCAAAATAGGGACTTTTTGAATTGGTCTAAATTGAAGGAATTGGCTTGTGGGTTTTGTTGGATTGGGTCTAGTAAGGAAGGAAACTAAGTTTGTTTGGCATGGGTGTCACGAAGAGGTGGGTTTTGAAGCTTTTAGTTGAGTGGGTATGGTGGAGGTTGTGAGGAGATGAAGGAGAAGATGAGAAGGAGAAGAGATGTTGGGTTATTTGTAGGAGTGATGTGGTGATGAGTGTGTGAAAAGAGATGGAGGAGTGGAGCTTTGAGATGGTGGCTATAGAGGTAGAAGAAGGGTCACTAGTGCAATAAGTGCTTTTTACGTCAGTTAAAATTGATTTTTTATGTCAGAATACTGACTGACGTAAATACAGCTGACGTTAATAGTTAATATTTTAACGTCAGTTGAGAACTGACGTTAAATATAACACTATTAACGTCAGTTCCTTAACAAACCCGACGTTAATTTTGTAAAAATTAATGTCGGTTTTTTAAACAACTGACGTTAAACTAAAACTATTAACATCAGTTCTTTAATACAACCGACGTTGATTTTGTTAAAACTAACGTCAGTTGTTATAAAGAACTGACGTTAAAGTTTTAATTTTAACGTCAGTTGTAATAAACAACTGACGTTAATAGTGTACTGTATATTTTATAAAATACTATTAACGTCGGTTGTTTTATACAACTGACGTTAATAGGTTTTTTTTTTTTTTGAATTCAGTTTTAAAATATCACTCCCCTCAGCTATCCCTGCATTCAGTCCCAGTAACACAGAATATCACACACATTACAGAATTGCAAAGGAAAATTGAACAATGGGGGGACTTAAAACCAAAACCCATGTATATATATAAATAAATTTTAGTTCCAATGTCTAAAAAACAAAACTATCTAAGGATATATATATACATGTTATTAATTAGTTTCTAAAGTCTAACAAAAAAACTATTTATCTAAGTAGTGCGGAGGTATGTTGGCAATTCCTTTTTCAGCCGCATACTTGAAGAAGAATTCAGCGAAGCGCATCCTCAAGTCTCTTAACTCATCTTCTTCAATAGGCGATTGGTCGATAAATGCCTAGACACGTTCAAATAATAACAATAACATCAATGCAAGTCATCTTCAAAACTATAATATATAATTTAACAAGTTGTTTAAATATTACCTTCTTCCATCCATCCGTAATATATGTGGAGACTATGTTCAAATATGATGAAGCATCACATAATAGCCGCACGACCAACTGTCAGTTTGAAATCGAGACTACCAACAAAATTAATTTCAACGTCAGTTGAATATACACGTAAATTAGTAATTATAATATTAATTATTTGATAAATAAACTACCAAACCTTGAGGATGTTCCATACAGGATTTTCTTTAGCCTTAGAAGTCCTACTTCTCCCGTTGGCGCAACTTATGCTACTCGCCTGCAATAGCTATCATAAACAAATAATCATGTCGATCAATTAACAAACTCATATATCATGTGTGTAATAAACTAAAAACAACTGATATTAAAACTTAAATTAAATTTAAGATTAGTTACTTACATATTTACAGCTTCCACCACCTTCGGTGGCGGATCATGGTGGAGAGAGCAGAAGAATATGACAGTATGCCTAGACGGGTGAAGTACGAACAACTGTCAATGGCGATCCATACAGTAGGGAGCCAGATATAATTCTTTCGGATTGTCTCCCAACAAGTTCCCTAAGTATTTACTCAATGCATCGCCAGCAAAGAACTCGGGCAGAAGGATTGACGGATCTAAGAAACCATAAACTGATGCAACGCCCTTATCAAGCTGTAGACGATGGAGATACCTAAGATATGAAAAGGTGTGGATGTTAATTACATAATATATATATATATATATATATATTGAAATTAAAATAAATTATTAAATGGAAAAATACCAAAAATAAATAAGTTATAAAATTAAAATTAACTTACGTGCACCAGAGGCCCATGACATTGCTGTTCATCCAGATGTTATTTCTGCAGGCATTCCCGAGATCGTCACCAACGAAGGAAAATATCCTCTGTTGATCTGGGCGTGCCACCCATCCATCGTGATCCAATGGACATTCAAAAATCTCAAACGCATAATCCTCACCAAGTGAGAACAAACGAGTGATAGGTGACAATGACACACCGACGTCGACTTGGCCTTCAGTTTAGGAAAAATAAAATATATAAGTTTTTGATAATTAAAAAAAACACAAGTAATTATTTGACTAATTTGGACATTAATAATGAATAAATACCTTTGCTAACATTTCAAGCTCACGTCGTTTGGAGTCCAACTCAAGCTCACGCCTTTTCATTTCCAACTCATGCTCATGGCGCTGGACTTCCAACTCCTGCTCCCTAGCTGCCAACTCATCGTCCTCCACATGTGCCATACTAAAACTCTCTTTTGTGCTCACATGTGAAGCGTTGGCAAGCCTTGATGTGTCCTGGGAAGTACCGACGGAGGAAAGCTCTCTGGCAAGCGCCTGCTTGAATTCTGGGTTGGCTATTAAGCCTTGCATCAGATGTGTTGTAATATCTGGGTTGGACATGAGGTGCTGAGTAATGTCAGCCAAAATTGATGCTTCATTGACCACCCGCTTTCGTGAAGCAGACTTGCCATAATATTGTTTGATGGTCACGTTCCCAGGAACACCGAGAACCCGACCAGGATGGTCTTTCTTGCCTAGAGCAATCATCAAGACGCCCCGCCGTCCGTAAGGGACGAATGCGCGCCCGGGAGGATTTTTGCTTTAAGATCCATCTACAATGAAAAAAAATGAAAAACGTGCAAGTGAAAAGTGTTGCAAATATCTATACAAATATCAATTGAAATCAAGTTAATTATTTACTTACAATCTTATCTGCCACTTCGCGAGTGGCATCAACTTTAAAAGATCCCGCCTTTGTCATGCGGCCGGCTAACCAGACATCCTCGCGGTCGATGTCCGACGGAGGACTTGATGGTGTGCCCTCAGGCACCTCTCCTCTTTCAATCCTAGCAGAGTGCTCTTCCTGCTTCGCCCTCAGCCTATCCGCCATCATCTGCTGGATCCGAGTATGGTACCCACCCTGAGACATGGTGTGGCGGTGGACGTTCTTCGCCTGATTCTGCCGACCCTTATTTGCCTTAGCCTATTCAAACAAAAACACATAATTAAATACAGTTAAATGATCTATAATAAGCATACAAAATTAACTTAATCAACCAACCTGAAATTCTTCATCATGTCGACTCCTGGCAAACATATCCCAAGTATCCTGATCAATCCAGGGATAATCCGAGAACATTTTATCAAGCCGCTTCTTCCCAGATACATAGTACCTGGTAAGATCATGCTTGAACCCATTACAACGCTTTGATGCCATTTTCATACATTTATGACGATGATCCTCGTCATTTGGCATAGTCCAAGCTACCTACACATTAGATACATATATAACAACTGGATGGATTATAACTCGGATAATTATCTAATAATGTAAATCAAACGAATGTAAAGGTAAAATACCGTGATAGCCTCCCAAATCTGATCCTTAACGTTCTGTGGAACATCATTCCTGTGGTTGTAGTTGATGCTTACGTGCTGCTTCGCTTGTAGAAACACCCACTTATTAAATTCTTTAGCACGGGGTCCCTGGGCATTTAGATTAGCATCGAAGGACACCTCAAGCTTCTGTCCGCTCTGCCTGTCCTTCTCTAGTTTCTTCAACGAGGTGGCTCCTCTACCCCGTTTCCTATGAGCCTGTGATGTCTGTATGGACAATAAAAATGATAAAATAGAGGGTTGTAACATTATAAACTTACATTAACAAGAAGGACTAAAGATAGTATATAACATGTAAACTTACACTAGAATCAGGCGTAGGCGTGATCGGGTCCTGCGAAACCCCACAAAGTGTCCTCCCGTGCATGTGGGCTATCCGACCGATCCATATGTATGCCTGTTCGAAAACAATATATATGTATTAACATAGGTTATAACTCAAAATAAATACAGAAGTATAAATAAAAATAACTAGATAGGTCCTGTAGATATACAAAACATCTATATATCCAATATAAGGACAATACGGGAGATTGAAAACTATAGTTTTTGAAGATTGCCAAGCACTGGTCACGGCCTGGCCGTGATGTCCATCACGGCCGTAACGTGCCAACTGAACCAAACCCTCATAGCCAGAACTGATCACGGCCTAGCCGTGATGAGCATCACGGCCGTGACAGATCAACCAGCAGAGCAACATGCACTCAAAACCAAAAATAGAGACATTCCAAACAACTCAAACTCACGGTTTAAAGTTACAACTACTGAGACTACAGTTTCAACATACACTCAAAACCAAAAATAGAGACATTCCAAACAACTCAAACTCACAGTTTCAAGTTTCAACTACTGAGACTACAGTTTCAAACCATCCAGCAGAGCAACATGCATGCACTCAAAACCGTGAATAAAAAAATGTGCCCTAATTAAAGACTCACCAGAAATAGGCGGTCGCGTGGTGGTTGGGGGGAAGCTCGAGTGGTGGCCAACGTTCGATGTGGTTACTGAGAGCAGAGGGACAAGGAGAGTTAGTGCGCGGGAAGGCCAGGGGAAAGAGAGATGTCAAGTTATTGCAAAGAATGAGCGGGAAAGACAGAGTTAGGGGTTAAGAGTGTACCTCACGGTGGTGGCGAAGAAGCCCTCGCGGTGGTTGCGGTGGAGATGAGCTCGCGATTAGGGCAGAGTGAGAGCGAGAGTGAGGGTTGAGCGTGATGAAAATAGAAAAGACGTACAGAGAAGTGGAGAAGGCGCGGGGGGTAAACGTTATAATTAAAATAAAACAACATTTTACGTCAGTTTTTGGTAAAACCTGACGTTGAAGATCATATATTTAACGTCAGTTGTCTTAATAAACATACGTTAAAAACTCTCACACTTATTACGTCAGTTGTTAGTAATAACTAACGTTATATGTCATATATTTAACGTAAGTTGTATTAAGAAACTGACGTTAAAAACACTCACAACTTCTTATGTCAGTTGTATTACACAACGGACGTTAAAGGTTTATTAGTTTCTGCAAAAACATTCATTCCCTTGACTACTGTGCTACTTACCCATTCACCTTTGTACCTAATCCTCTTAATGAGCATTAAGTTTATAGATAAGTTTTCAAGAAAATCAGAATAACTTAGTAACTTCATCCACTACTCCTATAAATAGCTTCCTTCCATCCTTTTAATTAATTTTCTGCTTCACAATATGGCTCTGCCGTGGAGATTAACTTCATCACTCTTTCTTCCTATTCCTTGACTCAAAGGTCTTTGTCTTAATGGTCAAACAACTTCTGAGTTTGAGTAAATTACATTACATGGATATTATGGTTGGGTGAATCACGTAATGTGATTCTCTCACTTTATTTCATCCCCATCATCCCTTTCACTTTGCTTTGGAAGCAAGTGATTGTGGATTCAAGATGATGCATCAAGGAACTCCACTGAAGAAGAAAGATGCAAAGATCCATTTCACTTTGCTTTCGCTGCTAGTGACTGAGGATTTACTTTGCATCTTGGAATTCAAGTGAGGGAGGTGATGCATCCATTGGAGTTTCTGATGACATGACTGAGAAGAAAATGATGTTGATGCAGAAACTTTTTTATATTTTAGGGCTATGTTGCAGAAATTTTTTATCTTTTAATCATGTAATTTTAACTTATGAATCGCTTCAATGTCATACGATTTGATTATACATATAACTTGTTTTATGTTAAGTGTTTATTTATTTTAATTTGCACAATAATTTGTTTACTAATTCAAGCTAATTAATTAATAAAAATTAAAAATAAACTTGTATAAAAAAAAGGTTTAGAAATAAACTGCAGTACTATATGGAGTGATCTGCGTTAAGAGGGACAACAGGGACATGACAACCAATGAAATGAGTTTCATAATTATTTACGTCAGTTATTTATAGAATTGACGCAAATAGTTTACCCACCACCTCATTTTTAACGTCAACTTAATTGATGACTGCCAAGTTCCCGTATATTAATTACATTATTTCCAATATTCATTCTGCACGTTTATAATATATAGGATTATTTACGTCATCTATTTATTTAACTGAAGTAAAAATCAAACTTTTAACTTCAGTTGTATAAAAAACTGACGTTAACAATTAATATTTTTTATTTGAAAAACACTTTTAACGTCAGTTTTTTTAAAAAACTGACGTTAAAAGTGTATAGATATCTGCAAAAACATTCATTCCTTTGACTGTACTGTGCTACTTACCCATGCACCTTGTAACTCAATCCTCTTAATGAGCATTAAATTTATAGGTAAGTTTTCAACAAAATCAGAATAGCTTAGTAACTTCATCCCCTGCTCCTATAAATAGCTTCCTTCCATCCTTTTAATTTTCTGCTTCACAATATGGCTCTGCCGTGGAGATTAACTTCATCACTCTTTCTTCCTATTCCTAGACTCAAAGGTCTTTGTCTTAATGGTCAAACAACTTCTGAGTTCGAGTAAATTACATTACATGGGTGATAAGTCTGAGTAAATTACATTATGTGAGTTGCTCACCTTATCACCTTTCGGAGAATCAGCTGCTGGAGGGCTAATCAGGTGCTCGGGGGTCACAGTTCCAAAACCTCATCTTTGGCAGCAAGTGACCGTCTTGGAAGTCTCTGGAACCACTGCCTTTGCTTGAAACAGATCTAGTGCACCTGTTTTTGCCTCTCTCTTGAGCTCTCTCATGCCCCCTGGTTTTACGAGGTCTTCGAGTATAGTTTTCCCTTTGGCATATTTCATAAAACTCTCTCGATGGGATGTAGCTTTAATGTTTAGGATTTTAAACCCTTTCAATGTAACTTTTATAGGATTTTAAACCCTTTCAATATAACTTTTTATAGGATTTTAAACCCTTTCAATCTTCCGTATCGATCAGATTCATAATTACTTCATGAATGAGATCCGGTTTGGGTTATTGATTCAACTTATAGTTTTCAAAAACAGAAACACAAAACATCAAAGCAATTCATGTGAAACTGAAACTTTGAGGAAGGCAATGCGGAAGGGATCGTATAATAGATAAAAAATATTATTAAAATAACATTTAACGCTCGTTGATGTAAGGATCGACGTTAAAAGTGAAGTGACTTACTTTTAACGCCGGTTCTTTATAGAATCGACGTTAAAATGTTCAATGTTAACGCCGCTTTTTATTGAACTGATGTTAAAAGTGAGTCACTTCACTTTTAACGTCAGTCATTAAAACAACTGACGTTAAAATTGAATTAATGAACTCTGATATTTACAAAACTGCCACCGCTTCCTTTTTAACGTCTAGCTTTTGGTTAACTGACGTAAACCTTTACCGTCTAATGTATATTTTCCACTAGTGGGGGCTAGGGTTGTGTTAGTGAAATACTGAAGCAGGGGGCGAAAACTGGTTTAAAAACACAACAGCATCGTGTCACGCCCGTGACCATCATCACGGGCAGGCCATGACCAATTCGGGTCATGGTGCAGGTCTTCATCATGGGCGTGAGGGACATCACGGCCTAGTCGTCTACTTCTACTGGGCTCATTCCATCACAGGGGTGACGTATATCACGGCTGGTTCATGATGCGTTCTGTTCCTGGATTCTTCACATCACGCCCTGGAGGGCTATCACGGTCGGGCCGTGTTCCTTTCTGATCTTCAGCTGTTGGCCCATCACGGGTGTGACAGGGGTCACGGCCTGTGCGTGATCAATTCTGGTCTCACCCCCCCTTTTTTTCACATCATGGTCATGATGGACATCAGGGCCAGACCATGATCTCCTCTGACTTCATTTTCCCCATGCCTTTTTGCTCTTCATGCCTTCCTAACCTGAAACAATACTTGGCAAATCCATCAATTTGTGATCTTTATTCTCTTAATCTTCTCAAATTATTCAAAAACAAAATTCCAAAACAAATTAAAAGGGGAAAAAAAGCTTGGGTTGCCTCCCAAGAAGCGCTTATTTACTGTCTTAAGGTTGACCATACTCCCTTCAATCAACCGGGATCGGCTGGGCTTGGAAGTGAAAGAACACCTTTCTTCCAAGGAAGTCCTTCAAAGAGCCTATTTTGTTCATATGGCCACATGCGCTTTCGCTTTGCTCATTTCACTCTGAGTTTCATGGCCTTACTTCCTCCCGGCGGAAGTTTTAACTCCACATGTTGAGCAACTCCAATTTCATCATTATTTGGTGCATCATTTGTTATGCAAAGTTTGGGAGTTGCTTCCATGTTAAGATCTTCCTTCACCGTTGAGGGCATTATCTCAATCCTGCACACATGACTCTCAAAAGGAGGGTTGTTATATGAGTTAGTCAAATCAATATCCACCCTTCCTTTCTCTACATTCAAGGAGAGCTTACCATTTTTTACATCTATTAATGCTCCAGCTGTGGCCAAGAATGGCCTTCCAAGAATGATAGGGAATTTAGAATTCCCGTTCACATCCAACACCATGAAATCGGTAGGAATGAAAAATTTCCCTACCTTTATGGGGACATTCTCTAGTATGCCTAGAGGTGTTTTAGTTGAGCCATCCGCAAATTGCAAAGAGAACTTGGATGGACTCAATTCCTTGGTTCCTAACTTCATAAAGATGGTAAGTATCATCAAACTCGCACTAGCCCCTAAGTCACATAAGCCTTGGTCTATTTTCACTTCTCCAATTGAGCAAGCAATATAGAAACTCCATACATCATGCTCCTCAATTAAGCTCTTAGTCTCTTTTTCTACTTGTTTTTTCTTGACTAGCCTTTGTGGGAAAGGTATTGGGGGTTGGTAAGGTGGTGGGGGGATATACTTTGGTTTTATCTCTTCTTGTTCACTCATGTCCACCTCACATTCCACATCCTTTTCAACTACCTCAAGCTTGTCATCCCTCAAGTATATAGCATTACAGTGCTCATTGGGATTAAGTTCGGGTTGTCCCGGAAACGTACCCTTAGTTCAAGAATATGTACTAGCTTGTTGGGAAATCTGAGTTTCTAACATCTTATTATGTATGGCTAAGTTATCTACCTTAGATGTTAACTCTTTTATTGCCTCATTGACTGCCCTACCTTGTTGCCTAAACTCTTCATTTTGCTTTGTTTGAGTTTCAACAAAATTTTCCAAAAGAGACTCAAGTTTAGACTTTTGTACTTGAGGATACCCCGATACGAGTTTCCTATTACCTTGGCCTTCCTGGAATTCGTGAATCAACATGTTGTTGTAGTTCTCGTAGGAGAGATAAGGGCTATTCTTCCTTCCTTGGTTGTAAGAATTTGGGGGAACATAGTTTGGCAACTTTGGATTCGTGTCATAGAAATTGTGACAAGAGCTCACTTATTCCCCCGAAGCACCGGATCCAGGAGCACTACCATGTGGGCATTCCATCATGTCATGTCCCTGCATACCACAAATCTCACAAACAACATTAGTAGCACCTATTGAACTCACATTAGATTTTTCAAGCTTATCAAAGCGTTTACTCAATGATTCAACTCTAGACATAATTAAATCATTACCATTCATTTCAAACTTACCCCTCGAAAGATTTTTCAGGTTATTACCTCTTTCTGAACCCTATTGGTGATAGTTGATGGAAACATTCTCAATGATCTCAAATGTTTAAGTCATTGGTCTATTCATCAATGCTCCACCAGCTGCGGACTCAAGTGACACCTTCGAAGAATAGTCCAAATCCGTTGTAGAAGGTATGCACTAAAAGCCACTTCTCAAGTCTATGATGTGGGCAAGATTCTAGCAATCCCTTGTAACGATCCCAAGCTTCGGATAAGCATCCATCCTTTTGGTAGAAGCCGGTGATCTGAGTTCGTAAGTAAGCGGTCTTGGATGGTGGGAAGAATTTTTCCAAGAATGCCTGCTCCAGTTGGTCCCACGTTGACAAAGTATTAGCAGACACTGACTTCAACCAAGCTCTTGCCTTTCCAGTCAGGGGGGGGGGGGATAACCTCAAGCGAATAGCATCAATCAGGGAACCTTGAATTCTTATTGCATCACAGAATTCCAAGAATGTCTCCACATGATCAGTCGGGTCTTTCGAGGGCAATCCTCCAAATTGATGTTGCCTAATCATGCCAATTAACTGAGGCGGTATAGTGTAGTTCTCCGCCTCAATTTCTGGCCTAGCAATCCCAGTTCGTAAACCCCTAGCATTTGGGGCTGCGTAGTCCTTCAGTGGTTTGGTATCCGGTAGATTCGTCTTGAGTGGAATGGGAATCAAGCCCTCTCTCGCTCTTTGTATTTGTAGTGTCCTACGTCTATGATAGGTCCTTTCGATCTCGGGGTCAACTTCAATAAGATTTCCAAGACTTTGGGATCTTAGAATAAAAGAGAAAAATACCTGCAAAGAGAGAGATAGATACACTAGAAAAAGAAAGAAAAATTAATAAAAAAATGTCCAGAAAAATCAATTTAAAAATTAAATTGAAATTCAAGAAAACACAGTCCCCGGCAACGGCGCCAAAAACTTGATAGCGTGAATCCGCAAGTGAACGGCTTCGTCGTCAAGTAATAAAAAGATCGAACCCACAGAGACCATGATCTTAAATTACAATTAATTAAACTAAACAAGAAAAAGATTTGGAATTTGAAATAAGAATTAACTAACAAATCTAGTATTTAAAACGCAATTAAATGAAATCACAATCAAATCACATCTGGAGATTTTCAAATTAAAAGAGATTTCCAGGAATTGGGTTACCAACAAGACTGCTCGTGCTGCTAAATTGACTACCCCTTTTGTTAATTATCAAAATTGCTTTGAAGGTGAATTTATCCAAAATAAGTTAATGTTCCCTATCGAGATACAAGAACCGTGTCCAATTAAATCAACCCCTACTCTCGTGGTAATTGTATTTAAATTGAACCCAATAAGATTCGTGACAATTCAATGAACCCTTGAAGGACCGCTTCTAACTCTCGTGATTTAAGTCCTAAGTTAAATCCCTATAGATCCAATACCTAAGTTCACCGCTAGGTTCATCCTTGGAGTATCTATGACATGCAAATAAGTGAGCACCAAATTCACAAGTAATTCATGCAATAGGAATTAAATCAAAAGCAAATTGGAGTTAACAAAGGGAAAATATCAATTCATAACATAAAACAAGTCTTGGGCATAGCCCCAATTCCTAGAAATAAAAAGACTACTCAAGCATTGCCATGGTCATGGCAATCTTGATTAAAAAGAACATAAAAAAACCTAAGAGAAGAGAAGAAATTGGAGAAGAAGAGAAATCCTAATATTTGCCTAAGGTAGCAGCCCGGAGATCTCTATTTTCGAGCCTAAGAGTCCTATTTATAATGTAGGGTAACTTGAGATTAAAGCAATTACAAATCAGATAAAAAAACAAATCAAAATCCTAGATTTTGCACGTCACGGCCGTGATGGTCATCAAGGCCTAGCCGTGATCAGTTCTTCCTGTGAGAGTCTGGTCCAGTTTGCATGTCACGGCCGTGATGGCCATCACGGCTTGACCGTGATGGCCATCACGGCCTGGCCATGACCAGTTCTGAGTGTAACATTCTTCTTTTTTTTTTCAGTCCTACTCGATCATGGCCGTGATGCCTATCACGGTCAGGCTGTGATGGGCTCTGGCTCATTTTTCTTATATTTCAAGCTCCACCTTCCTGCAAACTCCAACATAACTGGTCCTGAGCATTTTAATCTTCAATTCCTGCACACAAACACCACAAAACCACCTTACCCGTTCCAAGGTAAAAACTCACAAAAATCAAATTAAATATGCCTAAACTATATGAAAATGCATGCAAAATGACAAGGACATATGAGGTGAAATCACACTCATCAATAGTGGACTCAAATAGAGTTTCCACCAGATCTCTTCAGTTGGTTTATCCTTCTCACGATGTACGAGAGAGGATTGTATTTTCTATTTTAGTTTGGCCATCTGAGTATGTCTGGGAATTAATGTTACGGTTTATGGAGCTGCGACTCCAAGCATCTTATATTTTAGGAGCTGCGTCTCCATATCTTTATACTGGATCTTTATATTTCAATGATTTTGTTTATGAGTCGGGTTTGGTCTTATGTAAATGATTTTCGAACTTACAACCCTAAAAGGGTAATAGAATATTTTTTTGTCCTTTCACTTGAATCAAAGTATTTATATTTACGATTTGTGAAAAATAAAAAAATTACCCCATTCTTTCATAGCCAATTTTAATTAACCTACTCTTCGGCCTTAAAATGTCATGTATGATGTAGCACTCAAGAAGGGTGTTACATACGTTGGTAAGCGACATCTTGACTTCTCAATCTTCTCAAAAGAATATAGAAGACACATAGCCAGCCGACATAGGCAATATAAAAATAAGGAGGTGAGATTTCCATTTATCTTACACATAAGGCAGACATGTACTGGTACGACTCTCAGGTACGTACTATTAACAATTATCAATCATATCTACACTCATAAAAAAACAATAATGTTTCACTGAAACATGACCACAACACCGCGTTTTCCTAAATAGAAGACATCTAAGACTCGAGGAATGACCTCTGAATTCCTATACCATGGTTTTACGAATAGTCGGAGAGAGTGGTTCGGAGGATTGTTCCGGAGCTACCAGTCTTGGGTAATAAAGAATGCGTCAATAGTAGAGGGCGTTCATGTCATAGGCTTTTTCAGGAACATCCTATAGTACCAGAAAACACGTAGCATCTATTCAAGTATGTCAGTGTATTGCCAGATCACCACGCCACAAAGGAGCAACCCACTGGGCCTATGTGAGTATTTCGTAACCCCAACATCGTCAAGCATCAACCAGATCGGCTCTACGGAATTCACACCCACATTAAAGTGTTAGCTCAATCTCCTAGGCACAACGACCTTACAGAACATAGTTTCACTATGTGTTTAGGCAAAATTGCCGAAAAAATGCGTTCTTCTTGTCTTTCAATTGGATGACATCTTGATTCCATCGGAATTCTTTCACGTTTAAGTTTGAATTAAGGTCCTTAACATCGAGCTGAAGTTCTCAAGTAACCTTTCATCTTTGTGTAAAGATATCGTAAAACACTTTGTTTAAAAGTCCTAACGTATTATGAGAATGAAACACAAGTCCAATTATTTATTTCTTCGGACTTTTCTAATTGAGCCTTTTTCTTTGGCTTCCAAGAAAACAAATCATTCTGAGTTCATTAAATTTTATGTAATATGGATAATGAATTATCCATACTTTATGACATAAGGTCGTATTCCACCCCATGTCATAAAGTATTACGTTCGTATTTTCACTAAGTCGTTCTTGACTTAGGTTTTTGCATTTTAGTGTAAAAAATCATCATTGAAGACTAAAATCCTTTTGGCTTAAAACCAAAACCTTTAGATAAAATCAAATCAATTTTCAAGAATAATTTCCATAAAAGATACATAGGTACCTGTTTCTCAAAACATTTTCTCGAAAATCCTTAAAAACATTTAACGATAGTTTCACAGCTTTTTACTGAACTTAGGCCCAAAAGCCATATTTTTGAAAACATGGTTCTTCACCTCAAATTTATTACTCTCCTAGGTTATATTACTCATATGAAAATGTTGAAACACTGATTTTACATCTAAATCTCCATTTATACAAAATTTCTAAGAATTTGACCGAACGTCGTTAATTTTGTAAATCACGTAAATCCTTTTTCAACGATTTTGCACTCTAATAGTCGAAAACTCATTTTGGAGTGTTAGAACAGTTTGATAAGTATGAAAAACAGTTTCTAACTGTCCAATTACATAAACTTTTGAAAATTGCAGTTTAGTCCCTAAACTTCATTAATTATAAAAAGGTCCCTATTCACTTAAAATCTTGTAATTTTTTATTTATAACTTCAAATCACACCAAACCAAATTCTTTAGAAATATTTTTCAGTTGCCCTCAAATTTCCAGAAATTATATTTCTGCCCAAATATTTTACAATATTTGCAAAAAGGTCCTTGTGTACTAAAAAGCTTATATCTTTTTATGTTTTAATCCAATAAACACCAAACCAATTTCTATGGTTTTGTCTCATAAAGGACTACAATATTAACATACAAGAACATGAATTTCAGTTCAGCCACTGAAATTCTCAGAAATTGCATTTTAGTCCCTAAGGACTCATAAAATCGTATCTTTCATTAAACACATCCAAATCAATCCAAACCAATTTCTATACTCTTATATATTCGTTAAATCCTCATAAAAATTATTCAAACAATTTAACTCCATATGGAACCCATTTAACCAGTCAAGGCAGAATGGCCAAAGGATGATCTTGTTAGGCAAAATTTCACATTAAATCAAATAAACAACCATCAAGTATCCAATTAGAAATCATTGAATCAAAACCAACATATATCAACATCAAGCATCGACCAAATCCTCCAAAAGGATCACACACATATGCAAATAAATATACAAATTTCATACTTAGGAATTACAAGACCACATATACACCAAATAAACCATCAACATATCTACATTAAGGTAGGATAGTGGTAATCTCCCCCATACCTCTTGTATACACTTGGAAAGTCAAATAATAGAAGGATGTTGTTCACCTAAAGCCTCAAGGTTTGAACTAACAAACCTAGCCATGAACAACCAACAAGAAAACAAGTTAAAGATTGAAGAAAATCATCCTAGCACACTTGAACATAGTTTCGGCCAAGATAGAAAGAAATAGCTAGAGATCTCTAAATTTTCAAGTTCTTGCATGATGAATATAGAAGTCATATGAAGATCATAGAAATTGATCTCACATTAAATTGATTTTTCTATGGTTTTCTATAATTATTTGAAAAACAAGATGTAGAAATTGGAATTTGAAGAAAACTTGAGACAGGAAGAAAAGTTGTGAAGAGAAGTCAAGGTATGATCATGAATCATAAGACTATACCTTTAGAATTTGAAGAAACAATCAAGAACTTAGAGTTCCTTTGTAAATCAAGTGGAAGAGTATTTTGTGAGAAGTTATGAGAAATGAGCAAAATAGATGAATGAATGGCCAAGTGGGGTTTTATGGAAGTGAGACCGTGTGATGCTGTCCAAAATGAGGAGGAGAATTTCTTGGTTAAGCTTAATTGAACTATGGTGAAAAATGACTAAACTTAGGTTAAGTTAAATGATGATTCATCTTGGTTACATTAAATGCACATTAACGGCAATGGTGAGTCAGTAGGGTGAGTCATGAAAAATATGTGGTGGAGGTGTGTAGAAGAAGGTGGATGTTTGTGAACCACAAATGAGGAGTTGAAGTCAATTTGAAATTGTCTTGTGAACCATGGTTGAATTAACCAAACATAGGTTAGGTTAACTTAGGGGTAATTTGGTCATTTCACTTGAAGTCATCATGATAAATGAGTGGTTATGGTGAGTAGGAGGTGTGGCTAAATTGTGACCACATGTGAGGAAGAAGAAGCAAAATTGATAATGTCTTGCCTTAATCATGGTTGTCATTTAACTAGGATGGTTAGGTTAGGGGTATTTTAGTCTTTTCACATTTACTTGTCATAAATGCATATTAATGACTATGGTGAGTCATTATGGTGACTCATCCTCTTGAGTCATCTTGGATGACTCGTCGTTCTATTATCCCGGTATATCTCTGCACATTTGTGTCTGGTTCCGTTGTTTACCCGATTAGGGTTTTTGAGAGAAAGATGATGAAACGAAATCAAAATGAAATGAGTTTGGTTTAGTGGAGGGGCTGCACGAAATTAAGTAATTTTAGTGGGTATTTTGGTCAAAATTCACTTAGTAATACTCTTGAAATTTCACTTAAAGACCAAGGGCATTTTGGTCTTTTCACTAGAATAAATATCATGATATTTTGGTGTCATCACTATGCTTCATAAATGCTAGGTGAATCTCCCATGTGACTCACCACCCTAGGTGGCAAGATGACCCACCATCCGATGTCGGGTTTTGTCTCTGCACTTCCGTTCTCGACTCCGTCGATTACCCATTTGTTGATGATGTCGGGGTGTTACATTGGAAGCCAAGAAAAAGGCTCAATTAGAAAAGTACAGAGAAATAAATATTCAGACTTGTGTTCCAATCTCATAATGTGCTAGGATTTTTAATCAAGTACATTAAGAAAACTTTGCACAAAGATGAAAGGTTACTTGAGAATATTAGCTTGATGTTAAGTACCGGTAACATCTAGCCTCTGATAAAGCACGTTGAAAGGATTTCGATGGAATCAAGATGCCATCAGGTCGATAGACGAGAAGAATGCATTTCCGGCAAATTTTGCCTAAACACATAGTGAAACTATGTTCTGTAAGGCAGTTGTACCTAGGAGATTGAGCTAACACTTTAATGCGGGTGCGAATTCCGTAGTGATGATCTATTTATGCTCGGGGATGTCGGGGTTTGAAATACTTATATAGGCCCAGTTGATTACTCCTCTGTGGTATGGCGATCTTGCAATACACCGACATACTTGACTAGACACTGTATTTTCTAATAGTGTAGGATGTTCACGAAAAAGCCTATGACGTGCACGTTGCCTACTGTTGACACATTTTTCATTACCCTGGGTTGGTACCTCCGAAACAATCCTCAACCACTCTCTACGACTGTTCGTAAAACCATGGTATAGGAATTCAGAGGTCATTCCTCAAGTCTTAGATGTCTTATATCTAGGAAAACGTTGTTCCGTGGTCATGTTTCTATGAAACATTATTGTTTTGATATGAGTGTAGATATGATTGAATATTTATAATTATACGTACCTGAGAGTCGTACCACTGCATGTCTGCCTTATGTGTAAGATAAATGGAAATCACACCTCCTTATTTTTATATTGCCTATGTCGGCTGGCTATGTGCCTTCCGTATTCTTTTGAGAAGATTGAGACGCCAAGATGTCACTTGATTGACGCATCGTAGAGGATGATGTTCGAGCATGTGGACGATATGTCAGAGTTTCTAGTGAACATATTCCAGACTTCAGATAGTCTAAGATGATAGTGTTTGTTTTCTATCATGCCTGACTTTTCTTTTCTTGAGATGGGCATGACCGTTGATGGTTAGTAGAAAATGTATTTCCTCTTGGAAGGGGAAGGGGCTTAGTCTTGGAGTTACTATTGTAGTAACTCCAGTAGTGTCTTTTATGACGACGTCGGTAGTGGACTCAAATAGAGTTTCCACTAGATCTCGTTAGTTTGATTTGTCTTTCTCACGATATATGAGGAAGGACTGTCTTTTCCGTTGTAGTTTGGCCAGCTGTGTATGTCTGAGAGTTAACGCTTATGGAGCTGCGGTTCCAAGTATCTTATATTTTAGGAGCTGCGTCTCCATATCTCTATGATGAGTATGTATACTTTTATGATTCCTATTTATGAGTCGGGTTTGGTTTTATGTAAATGATTTATGGACTTATGACCCAAACTATGATAATGGAATATTTTATTGTACATTCACTTGAATTAAAGTAGTTACATTTATGACTCGCGAAAAAGGAAAAAAAATTACTCCATTCTTTTACAACCAATTTTAATTAACATACTTTTCGAACTTAAAATGTCACTTACAATGTAGCGCTCGAGACAAGTGTTAGATTAGACAACACAAATAGTAAATTAAAATACTGAATATAGTACACACTCTAGTGTCTTATTTCTGAAATGCCACACCCTGTTTTTACCAATTTGCCGTTTTTACTGTTTTTCAATTATCGGTAGAATTTTAATTGTTTGTAATTTTTATATTAGCTATAGAAATTGATTTTTAATAAAATAAAATCAAAGTTATACTCTACCTTTTGGTAGAAGCTTACGGTAAAAATTTGTGTTTAAAACTCAGACGAAACCCGGTCTGTGCTTTCATTGACAGTAAGATTTTACTGGTCAGAAAACCTAATTTTGATCCATGAACGAAATCATTTAGGTTTATATTTTATTTCAAACCATAGTGGTTATTTTGAAAATTTTCAAAATAAATAGGTTATTATACGATATTCAGGCGAATACTCGACGATCGGGGATCGATGGAATCGAGAACGGAGGTGCAGAGACAAAACCCGATGCCGGACGGATAAGACCAATGAGTCACTTGTGATGACTCAAGGGGGTGAGTCATAGAGGTTAGTCACCATGCATTAAATGCAAGTAATGATGACTAAAATGTGAAAAACTCAAATTACCCTAAATCCTTCATTTTAACTACAAGTTTGCCATGACAACAATTTACTTTTTGGACCCTTTTATCCCTAGCAACTCACGGCAACACTCTTCAAAACCACAATTGGCCATTCATTTTACTCATTTGGTTCATGTTCTTATGACTTGCACACAAAATACTCTTAAGTTCTTCATAGTGATTTTTAAAGGAAGTCTAAGTTGTTGTTGGTTTCTTCAAAGTCTAAAGGTAGATTCTTGTGATTCATGATCATACCTTCCTTTTCTTTCACAAATTTTCTTCATATTTCAAGTTTTCACAAATTTCAAATTCTTAGATCTAGAACTTCAAAAATCTCTAGAAAATCATAGAAAAATCCTTTTAATGTGATTCCAATTTCTATTATCTTCATATGACTTCTATTTTCATCATCCAAGAGTTTGAAAAATTTAGAGATCTCTAGCCTATTTTCTTGACAAGGCAGAACCTAACTCTCAATTGGGTTAGATGGTTTTTTTTCCATTTTTAACTTGTTTTCTTGTTGATTGTTCGTGGCTAGGTTTTGTTGGTTCAAACCTTGAGCTCTAGGTGAACATCATCCTCTTATTTCTTGTGTATCAAGTGGTCACCAAAGGTATGGGGGACATTACCATCATCCAACCTTAGGGTAGATAAGTTGGTGGTTTATTAGTGTATAAAGTCTTGTAAATTATAAGTGTGTAAGTTGTTGATTTATATGTGTGTGATCCTCTTGGAGGATTTGGTTGATGTTTGATTTTGATATGTGTTTATATTGGTGTGATTAATCAATAGTTGGAACCTTGGTTAATGATTGTTTGTTTTCTGAAACAAAAATGGTTAAAACGAAAAAGTAAGGTCATTCGGTCATGTTAAATTAAATGGATTCCATGAGGTTATAAATGGTTTGAATAATTTTTATGAGTATTGCATGATCACATAAGATTATGGAAATTGGTTTGGATTGATTTGGATGTATATGCTGAAAGTTATGGATTTACGAGTCCTTAGGGTCTAAATTGCAATTTCTGAGAATTTCAGTGGCTGCACTGAAATTCATGTACTTGTATCTCAAGATTGTAGTTCTTGATGAGACAAAACCATAGAAATTGGTTTGGTGTTAATTGGATTAATACATAAAAATTATAAGCTTTTTTGTATATAAAGGACCTTTTTGCAATTATTGAAAAATATTTGGGGCAGAAATGTGATTTCTGGAAAATTTGAGGGCAGATAAAAAATATTTCCAAAGAAGTTGGTTTGGTGTGATTTGAAGTTATAAATAAAAAGTTCTAAGGTTTTAAGTGAATAAGGACCTTTTTGTAATTAATGAAATTTTAGGGACTAAACTGAAATTTTCGAAAATAAATGTAATTGGACAGTTAGAAACTGTTTTTCATGCTTGTAAAACTGTTCTAAAACTCCAAAAATGAGTTTTGGACTATTAGAGTGTAAAATCATTTAAAATGATTTACGCGATATACAAAATTAACGACGTTCGGTCAAATTCTTAGAAATTTTGTATAAATGGAGATTTTGATGGAAAATCAGTGATTCAACATTTTCATGTGAGTAATATAATCTAAGGGAGTAATACATTTGAGGTAAAGAACCATGTTTTCAAAAATATGGCTTTTGGGCCTATATTCAGTGAAAAGCGGCAAAACCGTCGTTAAACATTTTAAGGATTTTCGAGAAAATGTTTTGGATAATTTGATACCTAAGTATCTTTGATGGAAATTATTATTGAAAATGGATTTGATCTTATATAAAGGTTTTGGTTTTAATCCAAAAGAATTTTATTCTTCAAAGACGAGATTTTACTGTAAAATGTAAACACCTAAGTCAAGAATGACTTAGTGAAAATACGAACGTAATGATTTATTACGTGGGGTGGAACACGACCTTATGTCATAAAGTATGGATAATTCATTATCCAGATTCCATAATATTTAATGGACTCGGAATGATTTGTTTTATTGAAAGCCAAAGAAAAAAGGCTCAACTAGAAAAGTACAGAGAAATAAATAATTGGACCTGTGTTCCAATCTCATAATGTGCTAGGTTTTGTAATCAAGTATTTTAAGAAAACTTTGCACAAAGATGAAAGGTTACTTGAGAACTTTAGCTTGATGATTAAGTACCGGTGATTCAGACTTAAGGACATCTAACATTTGTTACAGTATGCTGAAAGAATGCCGAAGGAATCAAGATGTCATCCGTTGGATACACGAGAAAAACGCATTTCCGGCAAATTTTACCTAAACACATAGTGAAACTATGTTCTGTAAGGCCGTTGTTCCTAGGAGATTGAGCTAACACTTTAATGCAGGTGCGAATTTCAAAGTGACAATCTATTGATGCTTGGGGGTGTCGGGGTATGAAATACTCATATAGACCCAGTTGGTTACCCTTCTGTGGCATGGTGATCTTGCAATACACCGACATACTCTACTAGACACTATGTATTTTCTGGTAGTGTGGGATGTTCCCGAAAAAGTCTATGTGCACGATGATGACTGTTGACGCATTTTATTACCCAAGGCTGGTGTACTCCGGAACAATCCTCCGAACCATTCTCTCCAACTTTTTGTTAAAACCATGGTATAGGAAATCAGAGGTCATTCCTCGAGCCTTAGATGTCTCTTATCTAGGGAACACGGTGCACTGTGATTATGCTGTTGTGAAACACTATTATTTCTGATGGATGATATAACTGTTTATTGATATTTGTACGTACCTGTGTGTCGTACCACTGCATGTCTGCGTTTAGTGTAAGATGAACGGAAATCTCACCTCATTTCTGTATTTTCTGGTTTGATGTTTTCAATCTTACGTTGGACGAAGATGGCGACAACACTGTTTCTCCATCACACACAACTGGAGTTTGAGCGTACTTGGAGACATGGACACAGTCTCGAGGGTTTTAGTATAATGGATTTTTCTCTGTATTTTATGTCTGGCCAGTCTCGTGTCTATGTTATATTTTGTGGAGCTATGTCTCTAAAGATATTATTATTATAAACATATTTCCAGTCTGTTGTTATTTACTGGGGTTGGTATTTCCGCCATCTTCTGAATATGTAAGACTGTTCGTACTTGGGAATGATTGTATAATATTGATGTTATATGTTAAAAAGTTTGTATGGTATTATTTGAGAAAGTGAAAAGAAAAAAGAAAGTAAACCCGAGTTTTTGGTAAAACATTTATTTTCCGCTTAACTCGGTCTTATAAAATAGAAATGTCACAGACAATGTAGCGCCTGAGAAGGGTGTTACATTATTTGATATCAGAGCTTGTCAAGTCTGTTAGGGTTTGTGGTTTAGGTTTGTCTTTGTGCTGTGTGTTCTTTGTGTGCTTTTGACATTATTTCTGGAAGAAATGATATTGTTTGTGGTGAGTTTATTGTAATATGCATTACTAATTGATTTTGGTCTTGCGGGATTATAATGGCTCGTGGCGGAAGAACTACAGCTATGAATGCAGCTGTGAGAGCGATGTCACAAATGACTACCGTGTTTGTTCGACGCGAGGAAAGGGGAGCTGAAAGCAGAGGACTGGATGAATTCCTACGTAGAAATCCATCGGAATTCAAGGGAGAGTTCAAACCTGAGAAAGCTGAGCTGTGGATTCAATCCTTGGAGAAGATTTTTACTGTGATGAGGTGTACTGATAACGACAAGGTTACTTAAGCTGCCTACATGCTGGTGGGCAATGCTGAAAATTGGTGGAGAGGAGCTCGCCAAGTTCTTGAGCATGATCAACAAGCGGTGAACTGGGAAGATTTTCGTAGGAAGTTTCTGGAGAAGTATTTTCCGGTAAGTTCCAGAGATGCTAAAGAAATGGAATTTCTGTAGCTGAAGGAAGGCAATATGACTGTAGCTGAATACGGTGCTAGATTTAAGAGCTTGTCGAAGTTTTCAGCCTATCTGACTGACAATCCACATGAAGGGTGGAAGTGTCGTAGATTCGAAGAAAGATTGCGATATGAACAGAAGGAGGTAGTAGTTCCAATGGAAATATCTGTATTTCCGAGGTTGATGGACAAGTGTAGACAGATAGAGGATTTGAAGGCAAGCATGATGCTAATCAACAGAGTTATGGACCATATAGGTTCAATAGGGGAAACTATAAGAATAACAATCGATTCCAGAGGAAGCCATACAATAGGCCACAAGGTCAGCAACACTTCCAACAACGATCTTTTGGTGGAAGTAGTGGAGGTGCTGGTTCATCCAGGAATGTTCCACAAAAGTGCATGAAGTGTAGCATAGGTCACGCTACCAAAGACTGTAAGATTACAGGAATTATTTGTTTTAAGTGTGGACAGCCTGGACACGTCGCTAGGAATTGTGGACGATCTAACACGGAGCCTTCGGTCAACAATGTACGAGCTGCAAGGCCTAGAGTTGGAGGGAGAGTTTATACAATGAGTGGTACTGAGGACTCTCAGAATGATGATCTGATTCATGGAAAGTGTGTCATAGGAGGTAAATCTTTAACTGTACTGTTTGATTCGGTGCGACACATTCGTTCATTGCATATGGCTGTGCTAAATCGTTAGGATTATCTGTGTCTTCTTTACCTTTTGACTTGACTATATCTACTCCTACTACTGAACCTGTTTTGACTACTACATCTTGTTTGAATTGTGTTATCTTTGTAGAAGATAGGAAATTTTTGGTTAACTTAATCTGTTTGACTCTTTCACAAATAGATGTGATACTAGGAATGGATTAGTTATGTTCTAACCATATACTGTTAGACTGTGCCAATAAATCCTTAATTTTTCCTAAAGATGAGATTTCTGGATTTTTGTCTGCTAACCGAGTAAAAGCTTCTTTGAGAGAGGGAGCTCAAGGATACATGTTACTGTTTTCCTTAGACGTCAAGAGTGAGATTGACTTACAGTCCATACCTGTCGTCAATGAGTTTCTCGAAGTTTTTCCTGAAGATGTACCTGGACTACCACCTGTTCGAGACATTGAGTTTGCGATTGATTTGGTACCAGGCTCTGGACCAATATCCATGGCACCATACCGTATGTCACCATCAGAGCCAGAGGGCTTGAAGAATCAAATAGTGGAACTGATGAGGAAAGAATTCATAAGACCTAGTGCATCGCCCTGGGGAGCTCCAGTTTTGCTTGTGAAGAAGAAGGATGTAACTTCTCGCTTGTGTGTAGATTTCCGTCAGTTAAACAAAGTGATGATCAAAAACAAGTATCCACTACCGAGGGTTGATGATTTGATGGATCAGTTATGTGGAGCAGCAGTTTTCTCAAAGACAACGTTTCAAACACGCTATAGGCATTATGAGTACCTTGTGATGTCGTTCGAAGTGAGGAATGAACCTGCTATATTCATGGATTACATGAACCGGATTTTTCGTCCTTATCTAGATCAGTTTGTCAGTGTCTTTATAGACGACATTCTAATTTATTCTCCTAATCTAGAGAAGCATGTTGAACATCTCAGTATGGTTCTCCCAATCTTAAAAGAGAAAAGGCTGTATGCGAAACCCGAAAAGTTCGAATTTAAGTTAGATAAAGTTCAATTTTTAGGACACGTTATCTCGAATGAAGGTATCACAGTGGATTCGTCAAAAGTTGAAGTTGTTCTAAAATGGGAGAGACCAAAGACGGTAACAGAAATTCGTAGTTTCGTGGGTTTAGCTGGATACTATATGAGATTCATTGAGGGATTCTCCAAAATAGTAGGACCTCTTACCCAACTAATGCAGAAAGACCAAGCGTTTGCGTGGACTGAAGCGTGTGAGAAGAGTTTCCTGGAGTTAAAGAAAAGGTTGACTACTTCACATGTGTTAGTATTACCTGATCCTAAGGAACCTTTCGAGGTGTACTGTGATGCTTCGCATCAAGGGTTAGGTTGTGCTAATGCATAACTGGAAAGTGGTAGCTTATGCTTCAAGACAATTGAAGATTCTGTAACGCCCCCATTTTCACTGCTTTCTAATATCGGTAATAAATATATAACCATATATCTTTTATCCGAGACTTAGAGAATGATTTTGGATACACCAAGGTCAATTCCACGTTATATTTATTTTCATAGGGTTACGGGAAAGTTTTTGGTTGAAAATTCAGACGGAAACCGGTCTGCCGTTTTCTCTGCTTTTACTAACAGTAAATGTTTACTGCCCAGAAAACCTAATTTTAATTTGTGAACGAGATGAATAATGTTTTTATCGTATTTGATACGATATTGAAAGTTTTGAAAAATTTAGCGTAAAAATATAATATTATATTTGCTGCGGTCGAAAACTTCGAGATATCTCTAGGAAAACACGAGTCAGATGAATTAGAGAGTCAGCAATGGAGCTGAGATGACTGATGTGACGAGCATTTATGACGATCCTATCCGAGTCATAATGACCATAATGGCACATTAATGACATTAGATATTTTTGGCGTGGAAAGGACCGTTTTGCCCCTGGTTTTTGATGTCGTGCGAGTGCACGTGCGATCCGGCAAGTGTACCGGATTGTCGCCAAGTAATAAAAAGATATCGATCCCACAGAGACCGTGATCTCAAATCGCAACTAATTGTTAAATGATAAAAATGGACTGTATAAAAAAGTATTTGGAAAAGGTTTTTGATATTTGAAATAAGAGATAACTTAGAAAATCAAATAAGGAATGCAATCAAGTAAAACAGAAAGTAAATCAATTTATGGTTTTTCAGATCTAAATGGATTCCTAGGAATTTGGGTTACCAACAAGGTTGTTTATGTTACTAAATTGATTACCCCTTTGTTAATTATTGAAATTGCCCTGAAGGCGAATTTATCCTCAAATAGTTAATGCTCCCTCTCGGGTTACAAAAACCGTGCCCAATTAAACCAAACCCTACTCTCGTGGTAGTCGAATTTAGATTGGACCCTTTACGCTTTGTGACAATTCGTTGATCCTCGAAGGATGACTTCTAACTCTCGTGATTTCAGTTCTAAGTCTGATTCTATAGATCTGACACCTAAGTTCACCGCTAGGTTCCTCCTTAGAATATCTACGTCACGCAAATAAGTGGCCGCCAAATTTACGAGTAATTAAAACACTAGAAATCAGATCTAAATCAAAATCACAAATAACAAAGATAAAACATCAATTCATACCATAAAAACAAACCTTGGGCATAGCCCCCAATCCCTAGAAATTAAGCTACTACTCAAGCCTTGTCATGGTGATGACAAGCTTGGTTAACAACAACATGAAAATAAAAATAAGATAAGGGAGGAGAAGAAGAAGGGAGAGATCCTAAATTGTAGCCTAAGAGTATCATCCCAAAAAGTCTTTTTTAGTCTCTGCACATATGCCTTATTTATAGATTTGGGAAGTTTGAATCCCAATCAAACACAAATTAGATCCAAATCAGTTGCTTCTGATCCAAGTAATGCACGTCACGGCCGTGATGGATTCTGCCTTGGGCGTTTCTTCAATTTTTGGTCTGTCACGGCCGTGATGCTCATCACGGCTAGGCCGTGATCAGTTCTGCCTGTGAGGGTTTGGTCCAGCTGACATGTCACGGCCGTGATGGACATCACGGCTAGGCCGTGATGGGCTCTGTTTGGCTCATTTTCTTCACTTTTCAAGCCCCATCTTCATCCAAGCTCCATCATGGTTGATCCTGAGCATTTAATCCTTAATTTATGCAAAACAACACCACAAAACTGCCTTACCCGTTCCAAGGTAAAAAATAACAAAAATCAAATTAAATATGCCTAAACGATATGAAAATGCATGCAAAATGATAAGCAAATATGAGGTGTAATCACACTCATCAAATCACCCCAAGCTTAAGATTTTGGTTGTCCTCAAGCAATCACCAAGGCCAGAAGATATAAATAATTAGAGCGTGGATAGTGAACCAAGAACCCGTGTAGCTAATCCAAGTAACAGGCTTATTCAAATAAGAAACCTAGAGACAATCAATTTCAAGTCCAATTAGAAGCTTAGGTTTCCTAAATTCATATTCTCACTGATTCGGGCACTCTTCTCACCTCACTCAAGTGTTTAAGGGTATATGACAATTCGCTCAATTTCCTCAAGGAAGGTATTCTACCATAAGCTTGACTATTAACCAAATCTCCACTTTATTCTACCATAAGAATCAGGAGGTCTTTTATTTTGGTTGTAACGAGGCCATGGGATTAATCGTTAGGTGGGGAAATCAAGAAAAGGAAATTCAAGAGGGTTAAACAAAATATCAAACATTGCAAAGCATGACACCTTCTAAAATACCCTTTTTGGGCTTTGATTCATCTTTCCACCTTTCTTTCCTTTTTTTATTTTATTTCTCACTTTCTTTTTGTCATCCCCTTCTCCATATTATTTTTTTTTTGTTTTATTTTATTTATTTGGAGAAGGGGAGATTTTCAATTCAAGAGAAATATTTTCTAACTTTCTCATCCCATACTTTTTCAAACTACCTTTTTACCCTTTTTGCAATACTTTAAAAGGTGTCATACCAAGCATTATTCATCAAAGTAATTCAAGGTACCAAGAAAAGTATTTTATTCTTTTAGGCTCAAAATTGGGCAACTAAGGGGTAGCATTTAATCAATAAAAGCTCAGAAGGCCGAAAAAATACCTAGTGCCTCAATCATTTTCAAAAATGTTTTAAAAAATTTCTAAGTTTCAAAACGGTTTCAAGTCAAGTTCTAGAGAATACAATCCAAGAGGAATAAAACACTCTATCACAAAGAATGGGGTAGATTTAGTGAGTACCCCTTTTTGGCTCAAAAATCTCACATTTAGTAGTTTAAAATCGATGAGAAACACAAATCTAAGGAACCACATGCTAATTATCAACTATCAAAAGATCATCTCAAGAATTTTTATTTTTAGCCTTATCACAAGATTAAAAAAATTGGGTTAAAAAATTCATTATCTCAATTTATTTGGCACCAAGTTCTCACAATTGGATGCAAACTCTAAGCAAAGGGCAATCTAATCATGTGATCATGCAAAACTATGCCTATATGAGTGCAACATGAAAAATGCAAAAATGCACAAATACCCCTACCCCAAGCTTAAAAACTTACATTGTCCCCAATGTAAATAATCAAGTCGGAGAGAGGATAAAAATGGAACAACTCACCGAGGTGGTAGCGGGTGTTGGCTCACATGCCTAGTCAAAGATTGTTGGAAATTGTATCACGGCCGTGATGGGTATCACGGGCAGGCCGTGATCAATTCTGGTCATCAAGAGCTGGCCTGTCACGGCCGTGACCTGTATCACGGCCTGGGCGTGATGACTTATGACTTTGTTTGTCCCTGCCCTTTTTGCTCTTCCTTCCTTCTTAGCCTGAAAACAGTTGACAAATCTATTAATTTATGATTTTTTTTCTCTTGATCTTCTCAAATTATTCAAGAGCTAAATTCAAAAAGAAATTGAAAAGGGAAATAAAACTTGGGTTGCCTCCCAAGAAGCACTCATTTACAGTCTTAAGCTTGACCATACTTCCTTCAATCAATCGGGGCCGGCTGGGTGTAGAAGTGCAGGAACACTTCTCTTCCATGGGAGTCCTTCAAAGAGCCTATTCTGCTCATATGTCCAATTGCTCTTCCGTTTCGCTCTTTTCACTCTGAGCATCATGGCCTTACTCCCTCCCGGCGAAAGTTTTGTTTCCGCATGATGAGCAACTCCAACTTCATCACTACTGGGTGCATCATTTGCCATGTAAATCTTCGGAGTTGCTTCCATGTTGAGCTCTTCCTTTACCACTGGAGATGTTATATCGATCCTGCACATATGACTCACAAAAGGAGGGTTGTTACATGAGTTAGTCAATTTAAAATCTACCCTACCTTCCTCTACATTCAGAGAGAGTTTGTCATTCCTTACGTCTATTATTGCTCCAGCGGTGGCCAAGAATGGCCTTCCTAAAATGATGGGGAATTCAGAATTCCCTTTCATATCCAATACCAGGAAATCGGTAGGGATGAAAAATTTCCCTACCTTTACAGGAACATTCTCTAGTATGCCTAGAGGAGTTCTAGTTGAGCCATCCGCAAATTGTAAGGAGAATTTGAATGGACTCAACTCTTTGGTTCCCAACCTTTCCAAGATAGTGAGCGGCATCAAGCTCGCACTAGCCCCTAAGTCACATAAAGCTTGGTCTATTTGTACCTTTTCAATTGAGCAAGCGATAGAGAAACTACATGGGTCTTTCAGTTTATGAGGCATATTAGCTTCTATATCTACTTGCTTTCTCTTGACCAACCTTTGTGGGAAAGGTATCGGGGGTTGGTACGGTGGTGGAGGGACATACTTTGGTTATGGCTCTTCATCCTCGCTCATGTCCTCCTCACACTCCACATCCTTTTCAACCACCCCAATCTTATCATCCCTCAAGTATATGGCATTACAATGTTCATTGGGATTAGCTTCGGGTTGGCCCGGGAACGTACCCTTTGGTCTAGAGTATGTGCTGTCTTGTTGGGCAATATGAGTTTCTAGCATCTTGTTGTGGATGGCTAAGTTATCTACCTTAGATGCTAGATCTTTTATTGCCTCGTTTACTTCCCTACCTTGTTGTCTAAACTCTTCATTTTGTTTTGTTTGAGTTTCCCCAAAACTTTCCAATAAAGACTCGAGTTTAGACTTTTGTACCTGAGGATACCCCGCTGCAGGTTTCCTATTACCTTGGCCTTCTTGGAACTCGTGGTTCAGCGTGTTGCTGTAGTTCCCGTAGGAAAGGTAAGGGTCGTTCTTTCTTCCTTGGTTGTTAGGATTTGGGGGAGCATAATTGGGCAACTTCGGGTTCGTGTTGTAGAAGTTGTGACAAGAGTTCACTTGTTCCCCCGAAACGCCGGATCCATGAGCAATACCACGTGGGCACTCCATTATGTCATGTCCCTTCATTCCACAAATCTCACAAACAATGTTAGTAGCACCTATTGAACTCACATTAGCCCTTTCGAGCTGATCAAAGCGTTTATTCAGTGAGTCTATTTTAGACATGATAAGATTAGTGCTATTCATTTCAAACTTACCCCCTGAAATCTTTTTCGGGTTATTACCTATTTCTGAACCCCATTGGTGGTAGTTGGTGGCCACGTTTTCGATGATGTTGAATGCCTCAGTCAGAGGCCTATTCATAAATGCTCCACCAGTTGCGGAGTCAAGTGACACCTTCGAAGAGTAGTCCAATACGTTGTAGAAGGTGTGCACTAACAACCACCTTTCAAGTCAGTGATGTGGGCAAGACTCTAGCAATCCCTTGTAGCGATCCCAAGCTTCGGATAAGCATTCTCCGTCCTTTTGGAAGAAGCCGGTGATCTGGGCTCGTAGGTAAGCCGTCTTGGAGGGAGGGAAGAATTTCTCCAAGAATGCCTGCTCCAGTTGGTCCCAAGTCGACAAGGTATTAGCGGGCACTTGCTTCAGCCAAGCTTTTACCTTTCCAGTAAGAGAGGAGGGGAACAACCTCAAACGAATAGCATCAACCGGGGCGCCTTGAATTCTAACTGCATCGGTGAACTCCAAGAATGTCTCCACGTGATCAGTTGGGTCCTCCGAGGGCAGTCCTCCGAATTGATGTTGCCTAATCATGTTGATTAGCATAGGCGGTATAGTGTAGTTCTCCGCCTCAACCTCTGGCCTAGCAATCCCAGTTCACAAACCCCTAGCATTTGGGGCTGCGTAGTCCATCAACGGTTTCGTATCCGGGAGATTCGCCATTAGTGGATGGGAATCAACCCCTCTCCCTCTCTCTTTGTAGTCTCCTATGTCTGTGAAAGGTCCTTTCGACTTCGGGGTCGACCTCACTAAGGTTTCCAAGGCTTAGTGATCGTTGCATAAAAGAGAAAACAACACAGAGATAGATACTCTAGAAGGAAAGACAGAATTTTTTTTTTAATAATAACAAAAACCAGTTAAAAAGAAAGAAAGAAAAGGTCCAGAAAATCAATTTAAAAATTAAATTGAGATTCGAGGAAGCACAGTCCCCGGCAATGACGCCAAAAACTTGATGTCGTGCGAGTGCACGTGCGATCCGGCAAGTGTACCAGATTGTCGCCAAGTAATAAAAAGATATCGATCCCACAGAGACCGTGATCTCAAATCGCAACTAATTGTTAAATGATAAAAATGGACTGTATAAAAAAGTATTTGGAAAAGGTTTTTGATATTTGAAATAAGAGATAACTTAGAAAATCAAATACGGAATGCAATCAAGTAAAACAGAAAGTAAATCAATTTATGGTTTTTCAGATCTAAATGGATTCCTAGGAATTTGGGTTACCAACAAGGTTGTTTATGTTACTAAATTGATTACCCCTTTGTTAATTATTGAAATTGCCCTGAAGGAGAATTTATCCTCAAATAGTTAATGCTCCCTCTCGGGTTACAAAAACCGTGCCCAATTAAACCAACCCCTACTCTCGTGGTAGTCGAATTTAGATTGGACCCTTTACGCTTTGTGACAATTCGCTGATCCTCGAGGATGGCTTCTAACTCTCGTGATTTCAGTCCTAAGTCTGATTCTATAGATCCGACACCTAAGTTCAACGCCAGGTTCCTCCTTAGAATATCTACGTCATGCAAATAAGCGACCGCCGAATTTACGAGTAATTAAAACACTAGAAATCATATCTAAAGAAAAATCGCAATTAACAAAGATAAAACATCAATTCATACCATAAAAACAAACCTTGGGCATAGCCCCCAATCCCTAGAAATTAAGCTACTACTCAAGCCTTGTCATGGTGATGACAAACTTGGTTAACAACAACATGAAAATAAAAATAAGATAAGGGAGGAGAAGAAGAAGGGAGAGATCCTAAATTGTAGCCTAAGAGCATCATCCCAAAAAGTCTTTTTTAGTCTCTGCACAGATGCCTTATTTATAGATTTGGGAAGTTTGAATCCCAATCAAACACAAATTAGATCCAAATCAGTTGCTTCTGATCCAAGTAATGCGCGTCACGGCCGTGATGGATTCTGCCTTGGGCGTTTCTTCAATTTTTGGTCTGTCACGGCCATGATGCTCATCACGGCTAGGCCGTGATCAGCTCTGCCTGTGAGGGTTTGGTCCAGCTGACATGTCACGGCCGTGATGGACATCACGGCTAGGCCGTGATGGGCTATACTTGGCTTATTTTCTTCACTTTTCAAGCCCCATCTTCATCCAAGCTCCATCATGGTTGATCCTGAGCATTTAATCCTTAATTTCTGCAAAACAACACCACAAAACCGCCTTACCCGTTCCAAGGTAAAAAATAACAAAAATCAAATTAAATATGCCTAAACTATATGAAAATGCATGCAAAATGATAAGCAAATATGAGGTGTAATCACACTCATCAGTTTCACATGGAAACTACAAGTATGCCATCATGCATTTTTACCCTTTTGCCCCTAGACCCCACGACCCCACCATCAATAATAACACACTTAGACAATTTTTCAACTCACTTATATCACCTTCATGAACCAAAACTCATTTCTATCAAAAACCCTAATCGGGTGAAAACCAAATCGGGTACGTTTGTGCAGAGATATATCGGGAAACAGACCGAAAAGTCATCTATGATGACTAAAGAGGAATAAATCATCATGGTGAGTCATGGTGATAATTTATTCTAGTCATCATGACAACAAAGAAAGTACCCGGATATTTTAAACGTTAACCTAATCTACGTCTGGTTTAATCTAACCGAGGTTAACTAACCAGGATTTGCAACACAAAATATCTCCTTTCTTATTTGTGGTGTGTAACACGACCACACCTCTCTAAACACTCTCATCCACATGTTTTTTTAAGGTTTCATAGCTGCCACCCTTCACCATTGATAACCATATGTTTATTTTCCATTTCCACCACAAATCTATCAAGACTACATGGCTCCTTTCTCTACTACACTTCATCTTTTAATACAAAATTTCTTTTTTTTCATTCTGATTTCCTTACTTTCTTGTGCTCCAGCCATCATCCTCCCCACTAAACCATTTCTCTTCATCATTCATCAAAGAACACAAAGAGAACTAACAAACTCTCCTCATTTACCCGAAACTGTCACAAAATTCTGACCCTTTTCTATTCTGAATCTCGGAAAACTTTCTAAATGAAAGTTGTTCCTCTTCCTCTCTTCTTTCCAACGAACAAAATATCATCAAAACCGGATACGTATTTTGGGGGATATGACCAAAATACCAAAACAGCTCAAAATCCACAGCATCATACACGAACAATGGAAATAAAGCCCTTTTGCCCATGTTCTGATCTGAATCAAACCAAACCTTAAACATAAAAGTTGTTCCTCTCCTTCTTACCTTTCCAACAAGCCAACTTTTGTAATTTTTAGATGAGTATTTGGTGATATCCTTTCTCTTCATCTCTTCATCATTCAAGAGGTAATATCTTCTCTCCATGATAAATCATGACTTCTCCTTCAATTATTTTTGTTGTTTAAGTCATGAATCATGATTTTACATTTTCATGAAGCTTTCTTCAAAAATCTCTAGAAAAGTGTTGAAAAATCCATTTGACATGAAACCAATTTCTATGAACTCACTATGATCTCTATATTCATGATCCAGGAGCATGAATCAAGAGAAAATTTATTTCCTATTCTTCCATAGTGGACCGAATCTAGGTCTTAGAGAGACTAGATGAATTTGTTTCAATTCCTATGATTTAACACTTGTTTACAACTCTCTAGTACCTATGATAATTGAATCCAAGAGTTTAGAAACCAAATCAATTTCCTAGCCTAATTTGTGGATAAAGGCTGAAACCTAGCTTTTGATGAGTTAGAAGATTTTGTTTCAATTTTTGAGTTATAACCATTGATCTTGTTTTTCTAATGCCCAAGGATCACTGATCCAAAAGATTGTGAAATTTTGACATCCCTAGCCTAATCCCTAGCCTAATTAACTCATGTAGATCGAACCTAATCATGTGTGTCAGAAGGATTTTGTTGTTTCATTTGGTTAATTGTGTTGTGTTTTGTGTGAAGGATATTTGTTGTGGTTATCGTATAGAGTTTCGTGGAGGAATCAGGATTCCGAGAAGAAATCTACTGAGGAAATCTGTAACTCCAAGAGGTAAGGGCAGTATACCTGAGGAGTTTAAGATAATCACATGCTAATTGTTGGATTTGTTTGTAAATTGTCTATAGTAATGTCTTGTTATTTTAAATGGTTTATTGTTAATTGTTAAATTAATTATATGCTTACTTGAGTAATTGAGTTTATGTGATATGTGGATTTACATCATTATAATTATAATCGTGATGCATGCCATGAATTGGATGTATGTCATGCTATTCTGTGATGAAAATATCTGCTGTTGAGTGATGGATTAAGAAACCTGATATTGGTCAGTGTTTAAATTAATTTGAGGATAAAAGCTTAATAAGCTTGAATAATTAATTAGAGTGATTAATTTATGGAATTTTGAGAAAAAGTGGAAAAACATTATTTTAATAATATTTTTGTGGAAAATGTGTCAATGAGTGACAGTAAGGGCATAACTATGAAAATTTTTCATAGGCGCTAGTTTTTCCTAAATAAATTCAATTTTATTATAAAATGTTATTTAAAGTGATTAAGTTCCGAAAATAACGTAATATAGTTGTCAGAACAATTACTTATGACAAAAAAGTCATTTAAGTTATAACAATATTTTATGAGAAATTTTGAGAAAGAAATTTTATTTTATTTCATTTAGCAAGGACTTTTTTTAAAAAAAATTTGACTTTTATTGAGAATAATTTTTAGAAATGAAGTAGTTGGAAAAATAAAAGAATTTATCAATGATTTTCACGTTTTATCAACGTTTTAACAGAAATGAATTTATGTAAGAGGATTTTTATTCAGTGAAATTATTCCTCTAAACTTGGATATGTTTTCGGAGATTTGGTTTTGTATTTGTTTTTCACTGAGCGAAATGTTTTACAAAGGATAAACGAACCTAGGAACCGAGACGTCCGGGTTCTAGTGTTCTGCGGACTCGTAGATCAGGGATCTGTGTCATTGGACTGAGTGTCCTGCAATGGTTTTGTGGACTGTGTATCCTGAATTTGATGTGGAAAATGTGAGTTCCATATCCGCGAGCCTAAGATTGGTGCATCAGTTTAGTGCTTTGCGATTGAGCACTCGGACTGTGTGTCCTATGTTGAGCTTAAAACATTTGGACTGTGTGTCCTATGTTTGTTTAAAGTGAAAAGTCTTAATATAAAATTAATCACGGTCATGAGCTTTGGGTTTCGACAAGGAAAGATTATTACGACAAAGAAAACAAAACGAGTATAAAAGTTTTTCTCATGCATTTTTGGCAAACGTGCGATGTTTTATGATCAATGAGTCCTGAGTGGATCAATGTATCTTTGATGGACTATGTTTCCATTTGATCATTGGATTTTGAGTGAGCCAATGTATCTTTACTGGACTTTGTTTCCAATTTAATGTGATGACTATTGATGTTCTGAGTGATGCAATAGGTTATGGACAATAAACTCCATTGATCGCAGTAACTATTGTGTTCTGTGTGGACCAATGAGTTACCATATGTATAACTACAACAATAGTTGGATAGTTGTCACAAGGGGCTGTATGATTAAGCTACAATAGCTGTTTGAGTGGCTATCACACAAGGTCGGATAATACTTGTGCATAGCTACAATAGTTGTTTGAGTGGTTATTGCACAAGTGAATATGTACATAACTGCAATAGCTGTTTGAGTGGTTATGTATCTGTGCACAACTGCAATAGCTGTTTGAGTGGTTGTCATAGAGGGGTCGTGTGAACAGTTGCAATAGCTGTTTGAGCAATGGTCACATGAGGTTGAGGTGGATTATCTGGCAATGTAACTCTATACATAACTGCAATAGTTGTTTGAGTGGTTATATATCTGTGTACAACTGCAATAGATGTTTGAGTGGTTGTCACAGAAAATCATGTGAACAGTTGCAATAGCTGTTTGAGCAATGGTCACATGAGATTGAGATGAACGTGTTTCTGAGCCTGATCCGCTCATTTGAAAGAAGTTGGGATCTCCGGAGATTAGGTATCACAATAGAGCCTGAATATTGAAGTGTCATGCATTTTTATAAAATGACGATGATTGTCGGTTATGAAACCCTTTTGATAAAATTATTCTACTGTTTAGATAATTTTTGTATGTTGTGAATACATGGTATATGATGTTTGTGTGTCGTGCATGGGGTTGTCTTATCAAAACTCATATATTGGTAACTCACCCTTACAAATATATCAGGTTTATTCTAGACTAAGGTAGTACTTTGGTACACTAGTACGGATGAAGCGAAGGAATTCACTGAGTCATTTGAGGACTTAACTTCTAGATGCTTGTAGAAGTATTCGTTAGTGGGAATGTCACGAGGGTATTCCCAGCAACTGTCTTGTAGAGTGACCAACTTAGGAATTTTGGTTGAGTTGTACACACAAAAAAAAAATAACTGTGAGATTGTAAGTTAATCTTATTATGATTTTCTCTTTTGAAAATGAGATTCTTTGAGAAAATAGTGTATGTAGTGGCAACCTTGTTATGAATGTGTAAAGATATTCAATATGACTTCACTACTTTAATTTGTGTATCATGTTTCTAGAGCTTCCCGTTAAAGAAAATTTATACACCCGAGTTTTCTGCCTTATAAGAAAATATCATTTTCCGAAAGTAACCAGCAATATTTTATTGAGCGTATTACCGCAACAAGTTACTTAAATGTGATACCCTGAGAAGGGGGTGTCGCAATTCATGAGAGGAACTACCGAACGCATGACTTGGAGTTAGCGGCTGTAGTTTTTGCACTGAAAATCTGGAGGCATTATTTATATGGAGCAACGTCCAACGTTTTCAGTGATCACAAAAGTTTGAAGTACTTGCTTAATCAAAAGGAGCTCAACATGCGACAGCGACATTGGTTGGAATTTCTAAAGGATTACGATTTCCAACTAGAGTATCACCCTGGAAAAGCAAATGTGGTAGCGGATGCCTTGAGTAGAAAATCAATGCATGCGTCTGCAATGATGGTCAAAGAACAAGAGTTGTTAGAACAATTCAAAGATATCCAGTTGACGATTGAAATGTCACCAGGAAAGCTTTGCTTAGGTATGATTACTGTTTCCAATGAATTGATGGAACAGATACGAGAGAAATAAGAAAGTGATCAGTACCTACAAGAAGAAAGGGAATTAGTGCGACAAGGAGCAATATCAGAATTCAAAGAAGGAACCGATAGAATCCTAAGATTCGGAGAAAGGATTTGTATACCAGACGATTCTGAGCTCATAAAGTTGATTCTGGAAGAAGCTCACAAGAGTAAACTAAGTTTACATCCAGGAGCAACAAAGATGTATCAAAATCTCATCAAACGATTGTATTGGTGGTACCGGATGAAGAGAGACGTGATGGAATATGTCGCTTCCTATCTAGTTTGTCAAAAAGCTAAGACTGAACATCAAAGACCATCGGGAATGCTACAACCTTTGAACATTCTAGAATGGAAATGGGATGGTATTGTGATGGATTTTGTGACAAGTTTTCCAAAGACCCGAAAGGGACGTGATGCGATATGGGTTATAGTTGATCGACTAACCAAGTCGGCTCACTTTTTACCCATCAATATAAAATATTCAATGGAGAAATTGACTCAATTATACATCGGGGAGGTTGTCAAATTACATGGTGTACCCTCGAGTATTATTTCTGATCGAGATCCGAGGTTTACGTCAAGATTCTGGTAAAGTCTACAAGAATCACTAGGAACAAAACTCAGATTGAGTTCTGCATATCATCCACAGACAGATGGACAATCAGAGAGGACATTCCAATCACTTGAAGACTTGCTAAGAGCTTGTGTATTGGAGAATACTGGAAGTTGGGATGAATTTCTACCCTTGATAGAATTCACCTACAACAACAGTTTCCACTCGAGCATAGGAATGGCACCCTATGAAGCTTTATATGGTAGACGATGTAGAACACCTTTGTGTTGGTACCAAGAAGGAGAAAGTTTAGTGTTGGGACCAAATATAGTGCAACAGACAACAGAAATGGTGAAAATGATTTAGGAGAAAATGCAGACAACTCAGTCTACAGAAAAGTTATGCGGACAAGAGACGACGATCTCTAGAGTTTGAGGAAGGCAATCATGTGTTTTTGAGAGTCAGGCCTATGACTGGGGTTGGCAGGGTAATTAAATGCAGGAAAATTACTCCTAAATTCATTGGACCCTACCAAATTCTACGTCGAGTAGGTCCTGTAGCTTACCAAATTGCCTTACCGCCCTTTCTTTCAAATCTTCATAGTGTTTTCCACGTGTCAATATTGTGAAAGTATATTCCTGATCCTAGCCATGTCATAGTACCTGATACAGTACAATTGAAAGATAACTTAACCTATGAGGCATTACCTGTGAGGATCGATGATCAAAGAGTGAAACAACTAAGAGGGAAGACAATTTCATTGGTCAAAGTAATCTGGAACGCAACGACAGGAGATGCTACATGGGAATTGGAGGACAAGATGAAGGAACAATATCTGCATTTGTTTTAAGGTAACTTTAATTTCACGGACGAAATTCTTTTTAAAGGGGTAGTATTGTACCATCCTGTTTTTACTGTTTTACTGTTTTGACTGTTTTTCAATTATCGGTAGAATTTTAATTGTTCGTAATTTTTGTATTAGATCTAGAAAATGATTTTGAATAAAATAAAATCATAGTTATACTCTACCTTATAGTACAAGCATAAGGTAAAAATTTGGGTTTAAAACTCACACGAAACCCGGTCTGTGTTTTCACTGACAGTAAGATCTTACTGGTCAGAAAACCTAATTTTGACCCGTGAACGAAACCATTTAGGATTATATTTTATTTCCAACCATAGTGGTTATTTTGAAAATTTTCAAAATAAATAGGTTATTATACGATATTCGGGCGAATACTCGACGATCGGGGATCGACGGAATAGAGAACGGAGGTGCAGTGACAAAACCTGACGCCGGATGGATAAGACCAATGAGTCATTTGTGATGACTCAAGGGGGTGAGTCATAGAGGTTAGTCACCATGCATTAAATGCATGTAATGATGACTAAAATGTGAAAAACCCAAATTACCCTAAATCCTTTATTTTAACTACAAGTTTGCCATGACAACAATTTACTCTTTGGACCATTTTATCTCTAGAAACTCACGGCCACACTCTTCAAAACCACACTTGGCCATTCATTTTACTCATTTGGTTCATGTTCTTATGACTTGCACACAAAATACTCTTAAGTTCTTCATAGTGATTTTCAAAGAAAGTCTAAGTTTTTGTTGGTTTCGTCAAAGTCTAAAAGTAGATTCTTGTGATTCATGATCATACCTTCCTTTTCTTTAACAAATTTTCTTCATATTTCAAGTTTTCACAAATTTCAAATTCTTAGATCTAGAACTTCAAAAATCTCTAGAAAATCATTGAAAAATCCTTTTAATGTGATTCCAATTTCTATGATCTTCATATGACTTCTATTTTCATCATCCAAGATTTTGAAAAATTTAGAGATCTCTAGCCTATTTTCCTTGACAAGGCCGAACCTAACTCTCACGTGGGCTAGATGGTTTTTTTTTCAATTTTTAACTTGTTTTCTTGTTGATTGTTCATGGCTAGGTTTTGTTGGTTCAAACCTTGAGCTCTAGGTGAACATCATCCTCTTCTTGCTTGTGTATCAAGTGGTCACCAAAGGTATGGGGGAGATTACCATCATCCTACCTTAGGGTAGATATGTTGGTGGTTTATTAGTGTATAAAGTCTTGTAAATTATAAGTATGTAAGTTGTGTAATTTATTGATTTATATGTGTATGATCCTCTTGGAGGATTTGGTTGATGTTTGATTTTGATATGTGTTTATATTGGTGTGATTAATCTCTAGTTGGAACCTTGGTTAATGATTGTTTGTTTTTTGAAACAAAAATGGTTAAAATGAAAAAGTAAGGTCAATCGGTCAAGTTAAATTAAATGGGTCCCATGAGGTTATAAATGGTTTGAATAATTGTTATGAGGATTGAATGATCACATAAGAATATAGAAATTGGTTTGGATTGATTTGGATATATATGTTGAAAGTTAAGGATTTATGAGTCCTTGGGGTCTAAATTGCAATTTCTGAGAATTTCAGTGGCTGCACTGAGATTTGAATGTTAAGATTGTAGTTCTTGATGATACAAAACCATAGAAATTGGTTTGGGGTTAATTGGATTAATACATAAAAAGTTACAAGATTTTTTGTAAAAAAAGGACCTTTTTGCAATTATTGAAAAATATTTGGGCAAGAAATGTGATTTATGGAAAATTTGAGGGCAGCTGAAAAATATTTCTAAAGAAGCTGGTTTGGTGATTTGAAGTTATAAATAAAAAGTTATAAAGTTTTAAGTGAATACGGACCTTTTTGTAATTAATGAAAGTTTAGGGACTAAACTGTAATTTTCGAAAATAAATGTAACTGGACAGTTAGAAACTGTTGTTCATGCTTATAAAACTGTTCTAAAACTCCCAAATGAGTTTTGGACAATTAGAGTGTAAAATCGTTGAAAAAGGATTTACGCGATTTATAAAATTAACGACGTTTGGTAAAATTCTTAGAAATTTTGTTTAAATGAAGATTTTGATGGAAAATCAGTGATTCAAAATTTTCATATGAGTAATATAATCCAATGGAGTAATACATTTGAGGTGAAGAACCATGTTTTCAAAAAAAAATGGCTTTTGGGCCTATATTCAGTAAAAAGCGGTGAAACCATTGTTAAGCGTTTTAAGGATTTTCGAGAAAATGTTTTGGAGAATTTGATACCTAAGTATCTTTGATGGAAATTATTCTTGAAAATGGATTTGATCTTATATAATGGTTTTGGTTTTAATCCAAAAGAATTTTAGTCTTCAAAGACGAGATTTTACTGTAAAATGTAAACAACTAAGTCAAGAATGACTTAGTGAAAATACGAACGTAATAATTTATGGCGTGGGGTGGAACACGACCTTATGTCATAAAGTATGGATAATTCATTATCCATATTCCATAATATTTAATGGAATCAGAATTATTTGTTTTATTGAAAGCCAAAGAAAAAAGGCTCAACTAGAAAAGTACAGAGAAATAAATAATTGGACCTGTGTTCCAATCTCATAATGTGCTAGGTTTTGTAATCAAGTATTGTAAGAAAACTTTGCACAAAGATGAAAGGTTACTTGAGAACTTTAGCTTGATGATTAAGTACTGGTGATTCGGACTTAAGGACATCTAGCATCTATTACAGAAAGAATTCCGAAGGAATCACGATGTCATCCGTTGGATAGACAAGAAGAACGCATTTCCGGCAAAGTTTGCCTAAACAAATAGTGAAACTATGTTCTGTAAGGCCGTTGTGCCTAGGAGATTTAGCTAACACTTTAATGTGGGTGCGAATTTCATAGTGACGATCTATTGATGCTTGGGGGTGTCGGGGTATGAAATACTCATGTAGGTCCAGTTGGTTGCTCTTCTGTGGTATGGTGATCTTGCAATACACCAACATACTCTACTAGACACTATTTATTTTCTGGTAGTGTGGGATGTTCGCGAAAAAGCATATGTGCACTATGATGACTGTTGACACATTTTATTACCTAAGACTGGTGTACTCCGGAACAATTCTCCGAACCACTCTCTCCGACTGTTTGTTAATATTATAAACTACTATAATCTTAAGTAATAAAATTAAAGCAATCATAGTTTTATATTTTATTTTAATTTTTTTATAAGCCAAAAATTATATTGAATAGGGGTACAAGGGATACCCAAACCCATATGCAAACGAAAAAACCAAATAAGATAATAAAAGATAGGAACAATGTAAGTAAAATACTAGGACATCACTTGTCCATCATTGATATTACAAAGACCTATCCCAAGAGGATTAACATAAAGTAGTAGAAGCAACTATAATGGGAAACCCAAAGCCAGAACCAGAAGACAAACAACTAAAAACCAACACCTGAACTCGGGAAGGACAGCAAGAGTCTATGCGAGATACAAAAAGATAGATGAAAATATTTTGCCAAAAGGTAGTTGACTCACTACTACAGAAAAGGGCTTTAATAGCACTTTTTTTTGGCCTTTAGTAGAGCTTCCAAGCACTATCTATTTACCCGCTATTGAAGGTGGGAGAGATTCACTAGCGCTTAACAAAACGCTACTGAAAGTGGGAATAGGCAGCGCTTCCTTGAGAAAGTGTTGTCTAAAGTTAGTAATAAGACAATCTATTACATACTTTAGACAGCGCTTTCTCAAGGAAGCGCTATCTATTGAAAACTTAGGACATCGGTTCCTTGAGAAAGAGATATCTATTGAAAATTCAGAATAAACATAAACATAAACATTTTAATATCGCGAGTCCTAATCCAGTTTCTTTCTTCACCTCTTTCTTCTTCGCTCCTGAAAAAGGTAGATTCACCTTTAGAAATGGTGAAGACTCACCTAAAACGGTGAAGAGAAGTGACATCGAGTACCAGATTGCTTTGCTTTAGGGTTTTTTACTTCACTCCCCGCCATTCTGAACGAACTCCACCTGTAACAAGAAAAACAAGAATTGTTATGTTGAGTGGGTGAAGCGTATCTGGAAATCGAATGAAAGCGGCATTTGAGTTATCGATTGCAGAGAAAGAGAGTGGAGGCTTACCTGAGAATGATGGTTGAGAGAAAGTTAGGGCATCACTGCGTGAAGAGGGACGGTGGCGACGGACTTGCGAAGAGGGAAACAATGGTGTCGCTGGAGCAGAAACAATGTGTGGAGACGGCTTAAACAATGCCATAGAAAATGAATGAGTGTCCTAGGTTAAGAGATACAGAGGAGATGAATGTCGCGGGATTTTTTTTAGAGTGAGGGAAAAGTGTGTGGGAGCGAGGTAACAAATTATATTTTTAGGAAAATGTATAGATAGCTCTTTTTTGGGGAGCGTTATTATAGTTAATGAATAGATAGCGATTTTCAAACAAACACTATCTATTCTTTATCTATATATCATTTCCTTGAGAAAGCGCTATCTATTCCTAGTCATTAATATTCAATAGTGCTTCCGGAAGCGCTATCTTAGGGTAAGAAATGGATAGCGCTTCCCCAAGGAAGCGCTACTAAAAGTCTACCGTCTCTTCTTAAGTAGCGTTTCTCATTAAAGTCCTATTGAAGGTGTGCTATTAAAACTCTTTTCTGTAGTAGTGACTCCCAAACAGATAAGTGCCACTCACTTGGTTGAAAGGGAAACCATAGATCTCAAGTTTTATTAGAGCAGCATTACCATACAATGGCGAATACATAAGATGAAGACCAACACCACAAAAACCTATATATATATATATATATATATATATATATATATATATATATATATATATATATATATATATATATATATATGCTATCTATATTGTCGCTACCAGAAAATTGTACCAAAACCGACTCCACTGACAAGAGAACTACAGTATAACAGAATGAAAACTTGTATCCCTTATTAAAGACCAAGCAGTGAATTCTCCTATAACAACACAAAGAAAAAAAATTAGAGACAGATACCAACCCAACCAAGGAAAAAACCTAGTTGAGGGATGGTAGACACTCAAAGAGAAAAAACAGCACTCACCAACACTCAAAAGAGAAGACTCTCTGAAAAGCACTCTGGAAAAAAAACCCAGCCACACGACTAAAAATACCAGCATCACTAAAATTTCCCCAATCCCTTTGTGATTCACCCAAGAAACTAAACACAGAAATAGATCAGGCCAAAACCTCCATAAAGTGCACACTACACCAAATTCATGAAAACTCACTAAAATAACACACTCAGTGTAGAGGCATTAGCTCACTCAGAGCACACCACACTCTAAAGGACCAGCAGAAAACTCCAACCTACAAAAAACCACGTTAGATAAACAATTTTAGGACTTCGCCATCAGGTTATCCTGCGAACTCCTAAATTTCACTCCCTCGCTCTTTCACACTCAGGAAGGATCATCCTCACAGTTTGTCACACCCTTATTGAGATACATATACGACAGACCAGAATTGCACCCTCACCAAGGGTCTCCATCATATGAATTCACACACACAGCAGGTAAGCAACATGAAAGGAGTCCACATATTCAAGTTACAGTCACAAAAATGTTGAGCTGACCTGTCATGCTATCTACTTTAGACAGCTCGAAGGGCAAATGCACCAATCGGAAAAAGAGTATCCCGAATGGACACTTTCAGTAGAGAACCAGTGCCAGAACTTGTATCTAACCGACTCTCAGTAAAATTCACGAACACCAGAGACTCATTTTTTTAAAATGATTGAGTTTCTTTGAAGCCAAATTGTCCAGATAATTTCTTGCCAAAACAGACTTTTGAACCGCCTCACCTTCCTACCTCTGAACAGATCTATGTGTAGCAGATAGTGGCTTGCAATGTCATGTGGCACATAAAAATCAATGCCCTACTATAGTTACAGTTTGGCTTGCAATGTTTGTAGATCTATAAGCCAATTTTATCTCAAAATTCTCATTTACATGTAGGCTTAGTTACAGTTTTGGTCCTTGTAGTTTCAAAAATTGGTGATTTTAGTCCATGTAGTTTCACTTGCTCAAATCAAGTCCATCTAATTTCAAATTCATACAAATCTGATCCTGCCGTCAACCTACTATTCAATATTTAATAAGAGCTTGTAACACCTCATTTTTACTGCTTTTCAATATCGGTAGAATTTTATATGTTTATATTTTTATCCGAGACCTAGAAAATGATTTTGGATAAAACAAAATCATATTTAGACTCTACTTTATAGTAGAAGGTTATGGTTAAAATTTGGGTTGAAAATTCAGACGAAACCCGATCTGCGTTTTCACTGACAGTAAGATTTTATTGATCAGAAAATTTAAATTTGACTCGGGAACCAAACGGTTTAGATTTATATCACATTTTTAACGATATAGGTTATTTTGAAATTTTCGCTTAGAAATAAAATGTTATATTTTATTTGGGTAAATTTTCAAAGAAATCACGCGAGAAATTTTAAATCGGGTAAACGACGGAGCCGGATACGGAACTGCAGAGATCTGCTTAGAGATGAGTCACCATGTAATGATTGAGTTCCAAAAAGAATGATAACCTCCTTAAAGGAAATGGCCATTATACCCTTGAACTTTCATTGTAATTCCAACTATGTCCCACAAAATCTTGGACCAACCCCCCCCTAACTCACCTAGACATTTCATTTCTACACTTCATGCAAGTTCTTCATGTTTTCCCTCACAAAAACCCAAAACTCCATTGTTGAACAAACTTGAAACTTGGATCAATTTTCTTCATTTCTTTCAACATCAAGAGGTAAACTCTTATAGTCTATGAGTATGAATACTCTTTCAAGCCATTAGTTCCATTCATTCATGCCTAATTCATCATATTTCCTTTTTCATTGATTTTCTTCAAATAATTTTAGAAAATCAAAGAATGATGATTTTTGAAGTATGACAATTGTTCTTATCTCTCTAATACTTTAGGACCATAGATCCAAGAGCTTGAAAAATTTAGAGAACCTTAGCCAATTTTCCTTGTGTTGACCGAACCCTAACCATATAGGTTAGATGAGTTTTGTTTCATTTTTTTAACTTGTTTTCTAATTTGTCGTGAAGGATTAGTTGATAGTTTGGTATGTTGATTTGTAAGAAGGAAACAAAAATCCAAGCGGTTACTTCAAGAAGGAAATTCAAAATTTCTAAGGTAAGGGGAGTTTACCTGAGGGTTTTGATAGCTACGTAATATTTGTCTGTCGTGTGGAAATTATTCGTAGTAATTTTGCGGTGTTAAATTTAATTGTTATATAATTGTTTATGTGATTTTAAAAGTTATCTGTGAAAGCATGTTATTACTATGATGTATGGATATTTGTATGTATGGATTTAACTATTGGTTGATTGATTGACTGAAATCCTGACAGTGGTCAGTGCTCAATTATAATTAAGGATAAAGCTTTAAAAGTTTGAGGAGAAAATTAAGTGTTTTGATTTATGGAAGTGGAAGAAAATTTTGAAAATAATAATATTTAATGAAATTCCGGTGAAAGAATAAATCAATGAGTGTCAGTGAGGATGAAACCGTGAAAAAATTTCATTTACGATAATTTTTCCAAAGTAAACTCAATAAGAAAATAAATAGTAGGAAAAATAAATTAGGTTTCAAAAATATGTTAATATTGATGATGAAACACTTTTTGGAAAAGAAAAGGTCATTTGGTTCATAAATGATTTTATCCTAAACGAAAAATAATTTAGAAAAGTGATTTACAACAAAACTATGAGAAATACTTTTATTATTTTGGACAACAACGTGTTAGAAATGATTTTCAAGGATTTGATATGTTTTTAGGAAAATGAATTTCAAAAGGAAATGAATTTGAGAAAAAAATGAGTTTCGTTGCGATTTAACGTTTTATTAACGAATTTCATCGGAAAAGATTTTCTGCAATAGGGTTTTAAATCAGCGAAAATATTTCCGATAAACTTGGATAAGTTTCGGAGTTTTGTTTTGGTATTTGTTGTTTCACAGAGCAAAAATGATGTTAAAAAAGAAAAGTGAACCTAGTAGCCGAGACGTCGGGATTTTAGTGTTCTGTGAGAAAAACACGTAGATTGTTGATCCGTGTCCATGGGGGACTTATGTATTTTGATGTGATGTGGTGGACTTCGTGTCCCATATCTACGAACCTAGGACTGGTGCATCGATCTTGGGTTTCGTGATTGAGTACTTGGACTGCGTGTCTGGATGTACTAAATAAAGAACTATTCAATATTATTTTAGGGGAGACGTAATACCCTAGAACAATTGGGGATTTGAATTGAGAGATGTTGTAACACCCCCACTAGGTATTACTACGTAACACATGCAGAATTTAAATTAAAAAGATTGTTTGTTCGTTGCTTTAGGAAAATAATTTATATAAGTACGTATGCGTCTGAAATTGGTTATAAAGATTGGTCACGACTCCAAACCTAAGCCTTGATCGGCACACAGGCTTACAATCCTAGCCTAGCAAGCCTATTTAATTTAGAGATATACTTGAATAAAAGCTAGTATTTTTACAAAAATTTCGACAGAGTCTCCTGTGTAATTCGAACATCCCAGGTAAAAGAACACCTGCTAAAATAATTACATTTTCATTCCATAATTCCAGTTACACCAAATACAACCAGGCAATAATATGCTAAAAATAGTTATATCAATAAGCTATACATGACCTAAAAGGAAAAGCTTAGGTTTTCATTCAAAAGAGATGCTCTCCGAGCCATAAACATTCCATTTTAAAATAAAGACTCTATGATCCATACTCATACATACTATCAAAAATCTAAGTCTCAAACCCTAAGCTGGTCGTTCTAAAAGTTATTTCTTAGGAAAACTCACGTGGTCATTCCACAATCAAATACTTCATCAAACAACTAGATCTAAGTCGTTGAGTGACTTAGGAAGACTCCTCTGCACCATCTGTACTAAAGTACCCAGAGTACAATAGCGAACCAGAAGAAACCTGATATATCTGTAAGGGTGATATACCTACAAATGGATATATCACACAGCAACCATATACATGATACATACATCACCTCAGCACATTAACATTTAATTATTATTTAGAGATAAAATAACAAGTGTTATATCAGTGGGTCTCATACCCGAACAATAAGTTTTATAAAGAGAACGCATGACACTTCAATAATTAGGCTCTAAAATAATCTCATGAGATATCATCACCGTTTTATCTTTAAGAAATAAAGAGTGGATCAGGCTCGTATGCCGCATTGGCAAGTTGTCTCCGTCACCTCATGTACCCGAATCAACATCATCACGAATCCCTTATCAACGGCCATCCAGATGTATACATCATCGAACACCACATCTTAAGCGGGTATTCGGTAACTCAAGCATGTCTGCTAAGGGGAAATGCATATGAAAAAAAGACTTTTCATTATCAAGACTTTTCTTTGTGTTCACTCTTTTCCGTTGTCGAAGCCCAAAGCTAACGACTATTCACAATTCTCATCACTTGAAAATCAATAACACAGGACGCGCAGTCCGAGTACTCAATCACAACACCTTAGACCGATGCCGCAGTCCAAGGTTGTGGTCGTAGAAACAATTATAATTTTATCCATGTTTTATTTCAACATGATAAGGACTCATAGTCCATAATTACGAAATTAGGACACACAGTCCTCAATTCCAAGATTAGGACTCATAGCCCATAATATCACGATTAGGACCCTTGGTCCAAAATTCTTGACACGGATCCCAGATCGCGTGCATATAACTGAATCCTAGAGGCGACGTCTCGCGAACTAGATTCTCTTTCATATGTGCTTACTTTTTGCTCAGTGAAAAATCAAATCCAAAACAAAACCTCGATCACTTACCCAAGTAACCGGAACGTTTCTAAATCATTTAGGAGAAAATCTTTTCCTTTACAAACTCTTTTATAAAACAATTAGGAAATTCATTTGCTTTTGGAAATCCTTGATGGAATAAAGTCAAATATTTTCAAAGGGGTTTTTCCTTCATAAAACACATAGTTCGAAAAAGGTTTTCTCTTGTACAAACTTTGGATCATAAAAAGGTAGTTTCTATTGACTTAAAAACACTTCAACTTTTCTTTTAAAAACAAGAATCTTATTCTCTTGAAGTAAGCGTTTTAAACAAGGAACTTTTACAAATGAGACCAATACTTTCAAAGTTCTATTCATGACTTATTAAGGCTTTTAATCCTTATAATCATTAAGCACAGACTCAAGTCCGGCTTCTCAAACTTCAATCAACAGTAATATATTCTCAACAATAATATCACAGTCAACGACAGTTCATCACATATATACAACTCACAATACTTTAAGGAAAGTAATAATCAACTTCAAGTAATAACCACAATAGTTCAAGTAAATAAGTCATTCAAGTATTTGCTCCATATCATAATAATATTCAAATCACTCAAGTAAACACATACACACATGCATATAGTCATTGAATATCCCTAGGCAAGCTCCCCTTACCTTTGAAGACAAGTAAAGGATCCTCATCTTAATGCTCACGTTAGCTCCAAGAGTGTCACTATCTACTCCATCAAACAAGCATAGCCGTGTCAAACGTCTCAGAGAGGGAATCCAACAACACGCAACAACCAGAAATCAAGAAATCAATTACACATGATCAAACACACATTCTAATTTGATCTAAACACTTAATCATATTACCAAACAAGGTCATTTTCAAAGAAAATCATGCTTGGAGCTTAAGCTTCACAATACCCTTTGAGGAAACTTTGTTTTGATTAAAGGATCATGAAAATGAACTTAGGAATCATCAACTAAAAGTCCTAATTTCATAAATGCATACTTAATTTTACCAAACATAACCAATTTCAATAAAATCGAATTGGGGTTTTAGGGTTCATATCCTAAATTGGGGAAAACTCATTCTAATCCTAGAATCATGAAATTAGTTTAATAAAACATCAATTTGTAGTCTCAATTGCATGAATACACATTTAATTTCAAAGTCTAAAGCTAAAATCAAAATGTTAGGGTTAGGGTTTCAAAATCAGTTTTGAGGTTTTGAACTAGAAGAGATTAAGGGTAGAATACTTACCCATGGTGAAAGGAAAAGGGTATGGTGGCTGTCTTGGGTACAGCGGCGGTGGCACCCCAACGGTTCCAACAAGCGAATGGCGGAGCAGCGACGGATGGAGCTCCGTTTTCTGTAGCGAAGACATGCTGCGAGCAGGAGGAGACGACGTCATGGTTCATCCTCTCCAGTCAAGCGACAAGCGACGACCGGACTGGGCTGGTGGGTGGCTGCGCGAACCGGACAGCAAGGAAGAGGGATGAGCTGAGTTTGGCGGGAGGAAGAAGAAGTGGGGAAGAAGAAGAGAGAAAGAAGGGAAAGAAGAATAAAAAGAAATAAATAGAGGGGGGGTTTACGGGTCTGCCAAAAAAATAAAAGAGGAGAGAGTTTATGTTTTAAGTTAACCTTTAGTAATAGGTACAAAAATGAGTGATAAATATTAAGCATAAACATAAATTTGTTTTTAGTTTTTGAATCTAAAATTAAAGGGTGACAAATATATACTTTCAAAATTTGAAATAAAGTAGAGATTGATAGTTAGATTGATCAACTAAGAAAATTCACGGTCCAACATTTAATCTCTGATTATCTCAAACCAGTTTATTTTCAAATCTAAAATTAAATAGAATGAAATTATGAAAATGTTTTTCTCTTAATCATATTATTTAAAACATTTTTCTGTACTGGTAATAATAGTGACAATAACGTAAACTATTGTCTAGTAAGCATGCATTCACTGAAATAAGTCAGTGCTAACGCACCCAATAAAATAGTTTGAAGAGAGTAATTTAATTACTCAAACTAAAACTCATAACAAAATAAACATAAACATCCAAATAAAATAATTAATCATATGTGTAAAAACTAGGGTGTTACAGATGTACCCAATGCGAAACAATTGTGATATAGGGATTATTATGGCCTATTCTACTCGATGAAGGGAAGTTAGGATCTCGGGAGAATAAATATCAAAATTAGATGGTGGATGTTGAAGTGTCGTGCATTTTTTCCAAATTGCGATGACTGTCGGGTATGAATCCCATTGTTTAAAGTATTATGATGTTATTTGTGTGTCACGCATGTGGTTATCATGATAAAACTCAATTGTCGGTATCTCACCTTGTATTATTCTTGTTCGGTTTCTACTGTGGCATTATATATATTCGAGTACAGATGAACCACATGGGGAATCTATCGTATTCGGGGATTTTATCCCTGATGTTTGATGACGGGGATGATGGAGGCGCGTGGGTGATTAATCCGGGATCCCGCAGCGCAACATATATTTTCCCGGTGTGTGTTACTGAGGGCACACTTTCAGCAGGACCACAGCGACGTACCCACACTACCCAGACTGTGGAAGTTCCACTACCACCGATGTGGTTGTTGTTAGGAGCCCTAGTGGAGCAAGGAGATTTAGTACATCAGCCTCCACCTGTTCAGCCAGTCTAGGATGCATCACTACTTTCACCTTCTGCCCCTCTGATTCTGGTACCAGAGGTAGACGATGAGATTGAGGAGGATGAGGAGGTTCCTGAGTATCATCCTATGGATGATGGTGTGGACCCCGCTACTGAAACGGGAGTAGAGGTACCCCCACAGGATACCCCTGTAGTTGGAGAGGACCATGGCGATCTTCCCAACGGTTTCCACTAGTACGACCAACAGTAGGACTTTTTGGTTTCCTTTTTTGAGGTAGTGGTATTTTTATCAATCTGTATATTTGACTATTGAGAGTCATTCTTTTTTAGTCGTGGTTCCAGACTTACCGCAGTATAGTTATGTCTTTTGATGTTATTACTCTCTGACAAATGACCTTATGTCTTTTGATGTTCCTGATTGTAGCCTAAATTGCAGGCAAAGACGGTTTGCTCCTAGGCGTTTGGTATCTGGAATGTTTTATTCCCAGGCAAATTGTATTCCTGGGAATGTGATTATCAAGAATAAATTTTTCTCACCTTCACACATGGGAATAGAGTTTTCCCAAGTTTATAACTATCATTCACTAATTTTATTTTCGGGAATCTTTTATTCATGGGAATAAAATTTTAAAACTTGTAACAAACATGGGTAAACTTTATTCCTATACCAACCTTCCCGAAAATATTTTTTTAAAACTTATACCAAATGCTACCTAAAGGACTTGAATGCCACCCAATAAAATCCTTTATTTCAATTACATTACTCGCCAAATAAGAATTCTGAAAGTGATCTCTGCCAAGTTTGATTGTTGTTATCTGGAAATAAGGTGGAAACTATAATATATTTTACATTGGGAAAAAAATAATTCTGGAGTGAGATTCAAAAAAAATTCTAGAAAAAACTTTAAACAATATAATAAAATTACTTTAACAAATGACACCTGATAATTTTTTAAAAGAGTTATGATATTTGTACACCCAAATAAAATAATATATAAATTACATCTATATATTATTTTATCCTCCCCAAATCAATCAACACCTAAAACACACTCCCCCAATATGGTGTAAGTATGGTGTCCGTGGGGGAGGTGTGATCATTTATCATTTTTTTTTTAAAATTATAATACCTACACGGTTGACTATTATCACCGTGAACTGTTATGTTATTTAATCCAAATTCCGAGGGTGTACGAGCTAGCAACTAATTGTAGCACACGTCCATCCTCACATATGACCTAGTCTTATTGCCGTGAAAAACAGTTGGTAACAACAGCGTAAGAAAATAGAAGAACAAGAAAAGAATGAGCAATTTTCATAGAGATATCAAGGCATTAACACACCAAATTAAAGGGCTAAAATATGCTACCATGGCACGTATTCAAAGTTCAAATCTTTGACAATGCATGAGAGTTTTCGTTACGGTTTCTAACGTGTGCCGACTCACATATATCTGCTTGTGCTATATCCCATGGTTGTGCTCCTTGTGCTACAAGCTACGTTCCTACACAAATCCTAGGAATTCAATGTTTAATTTGTAAAATAGGAAATATAAAACAAGTTAAATAGAAGAAATTTCTATGTAAATTACCATGAATCACTTGGTATATTCCTTGCATGAAATAATACGCACAAGTCACAGCCCATATTTGCTATATATATGTTTCATCAACATTGTTAACTTATAACAAGAGAGTAATTGTCCATACACAAAACCAATATAACGATTTGAGAAGAAAGCCATGAGTTCCCAAAACATAAGCATTCAGAAGGTTCTCCCTGTAACAAGGCCACCCCCTAACTCGAGGCCTCCAACCTCTGGGACTCGACTGCCAACTACACAAGATGTCTTTTCCCAGAGGTCGAGATGATTTCATACCATATTTGTAATTCAACATGTATACTTATTTGTAATCATCAGAAACACCCTCAATCTAATACTAAATCATATGAATACTAAGGTGCAACATTTGAATAAATGAGTATCAGGATACTCAAAAACCCATATACCTAAAGTTAGCTAGGAGCCTTGTTATAAATCACAGGACTACAAAACCAAAAAATCAACCATTACTTGTTACAATGCTAAGGCAATATACTAGGTCCATATACCATTCAGAAAATAAAGTAATACCACCTTGAGAAGATACTGAAAACCATTTCCAAGAGCATACTTTCATCATATCCAACAAGTTAATCAAATGATCAGCTGTATCATTTCCAAAAACAATTCCATTTCTAAATTATATTTTGCGTTCCAATTTTTCTTTTAAAAAAATTCTAAATTATATGAATACTAAGGTGCACCATATAGCTGGCCTACTTTCTTAATTATGGTTTTTGTGTTTGTATATATGTTGCAGATTCATGTGAAAGTATTGGAACTAGCTAGAAGCTTAAATTGTTGAAGGTGAATGGAAGGTAGTAGAGGGAGAATAAGCATCAGCTAATGTATTCGTTTATTTAATTCAATAATTTATTAGTTTGATTTAGGTGATCTGTTGTGTGTTTGCTTCTCATGTAACGGAGTCGCTATTTGTGTGGAGTGTTGTAAGCTTTTATTTCCTTGTACTAGCTTGATTTAATTTTCATTGTAATCATTAATTAATATGAAAATATTTTAGTGGTAAATTGTCCATAATTTTGAGTCAATATATTGACATGCATGCTTGCTAATTTACTCATCCCAGCTCTTCTTTTAATTACAATAAACAACTTCATCCGTTTTCCCCCTCTCAATTACAAGAAACATGTGGTGCAGGTAATAGTACTGTAACACAAATTAATATTGGGATCGATGGATTCAAATAATTTCTGTCATTTTCAAAATAAAAATAAAAATAAAAAATGGGATCGTTGGACTGTTTGTATAATACAATATATTGTTTTGATATGTCTTAAGAAACTATGGATATATATGGCTATTTATATACTTTTTTTTTTAAAGCAAAAAGTATATTTCAATGAACACTAGGAGTGATCAGAAATCTTATACAAGCAGTGAATAGAACCACAATGTAAATGGAACCGACACTCTAGTTACACCCGTTCAATACACTTTTCAGGATTTATACACCACTCCGCCAAGAGCACAAAGGATGTTGTGTTTTTACACTAATTAAACCATCTCTACGAACAAACTTTAATCCTTTCCACGATATAAATCATATCCACCTTCAAGTCACCAAATATAATTCCATTCCTTAACTCCCAAATACACCAAGACACCACATTCCAAATCATCAACCAGTGTCTTAAAAAGGCTTTCTTTCTAACAACCGCCCCAAACAAAATAAAAAGAGGAACAACCTGCGTTTGAGGGGAAAGAGTAACACCCAACCAATTCATGACCAATTGCCATAGATTGGCTACAAAAGAACACTGTACAAAAAGATGATCTCCAGTTTCAATATGCAAATCACAAAAAACACAATTCAGATTTCCATCCTGCTGTATTACCTTCCTGCGCCAAAGGTTAGATCTGGTTGGCAACTTGTTCAACAGCATTTGCCATGTGAAGGCAATAGCCTTCAGAGGAGCCGAACCTAACCAAAGCAGGTTGAAGGCCTTTTCATCCAAATCTGACAAATAATAGATTGGTATACTATTTAAAACCGAATTAAGTAGAACTATTCTCCCCCCAAAAGACAAGAACTTGTTCTTCCATGAGCCCAACCTCCTAATCAACAAATCAATCATAGGTTGCCAAGTTGATACTATAATCTAGGATTACCACCCACCGGCAAGCCTAAACAACGAAACGGCACCTTTCCCATCTTATAATTTAGAAATTCAGCACCTGATGATAAGAAATCATTGTTAACATTCACCCCCACCAACATACTCTTGAAAAAATTTAGCTTAAGGCCAGATGCCAATTCAAAAGATCTCAGTGCAGCTTTCATAACAAATTATCAAAAGTGGCCTCTCCAATAAGTAAGGTATCATCCGCGTATTGTAGATGCGAAATGACTACATCGGATTGCTCCACTCTGAACCCTTTATACTTGCCACACGAAACAGCATTCTCATTAGAGCACCCAAACCTTCAGCAACCACCAAAAAGAGAAAACGGGGCTAGAGGGTCCCCTTGCTTTAAACCTCTCCGAATGTTGACTTCCTCTGTAGGACTTCCATTAACCAACACCGATAGCTGGCCAGAAAACACACATGCACGTATCCAGGCTAGCCACCTTCCCGAGAAACCAAATCTTACAAGCATATACTCCAAGAAGGACCAACTCACCGAATCATATGTCTTCTCAAAATCTACCTTGAAAATAAGACATCCCCTTCTCTTTTTCTTTGCCAAATCAATCACCTCATTAATGACCTCCACCCCATCTAAGATCAATCTTTTTTTAAAAAAGCCGATTGATTTTGTGAAATGATTGTATCCATAACCAAAACCAATCTAGAAGCTAACACCTTTGCTTACAACTTATACAAACACCCAAGAAGTGAAATTGGCCTAAAGTCTATGATCACCTCATTAATGACTGCCACCCCACCTTTGCTGACATACATCTCTAACTATTTATATATTAGTTAGAGATGCATGTCGCTTCATTACCAGAACCAAGCGCTTCTCGCCACGAAACTTTCTAGGAATATTTAAGATGGAAAATCATGTACATGGTTATCAGAATTCAGGAAAGGAAATGATCAAGAATTCAGTGTGTACTGGTCAAACAAGATTAAAAAACCAACAGGAACCTGTTTTTATTAGGGCAATAGGATACTACATGAAAAAAATGAGAGAGATTGTTCCATAAAACCACAACCTCTCCTCAGTTTCGAACCAGTTAAACGACCTGTAAAGATTGGTCTCCCACCCATAGTCTTTTTCCTCCTCATGCTTCCCCTGGTTCATTGCCTGTGACGCGCCGCCGCCCCAACCTTCGTATTTCAATTTCCGCACTGTCGTGTTGCCCCACATAGCTATTGCCGCACCACCGCCTCGTCCCAGCATTGCCCCGCTCTAGTGCCGCCCCACCGCGGCGCCGCTCCGTGGCCTTACATGCTATAAGAAATGCAGCCTGGTCCATAATGTATATAGTAGCTTTATGTAATGTAAAGTTGTGAATAAGTGAAGAACCTCTTTTTTCTCTCTAAATTGCAACAGCCTTCAAGATTGGTTCTTGATTATTGTATCTGGCTTTTGGTTCTTGATTATTGTTTCTGGCTTTTGGCTTTATAGGCTTCGCACAAATGGGATTGCAAATATTGATGAAATCACTATTCTATATGGTTAGCATAATTACCTGAGCTTTATGATGGAAATTCAACCCAAGTCCTTAGCTACATTATGTAGCAGCTTTTATTATGTGGTAGTGATTGCCTTGGTAGTGTTTCATCCCAAGTGCTTAGCTACTTAGCATTGTTGACACTTGACAGCGGCATAACTTTGCCTTGGTCGACGTTAAAACTCTTCTGCTGTGTGATTTTGGATGGTTTTTCTTGTGTTAGTAGTTATACATAAATCACCTCCCTGAATTATTGGATGTCTTTCCACTTAATTTGTTGCAGCTGCTACAGGGGTCTTGGTACAGAAAGATTTGTACAGTTTAAATGGAAGAAAATTAGATGAGAGATTATGTAGACTTTGATATGTTTCTTATTGAATGAACCAAACAGAACATGTTTTAGTTAACACTGGTAAGTGAACTAATTCAACACAACACATATGAGTGAAGTAGTTTTTCTGAACTATAATTATGCCAAACTATTTGCTACCAATAATAAGTCACATATCAGTCAAATTGCTGTCATATAACACTAGTTACACAACCAGGTGAACCACATTATGCATATGTCGCGACCGTCCCGTCCGGGTGTCGTGAAAAAGAAGGTAAAAACAGAGGAGTTGGCACCAATATTTTTAAATCGGAAAAAACATTGGAAAACCAATTATGTAAGGTAAACGGGTCCTTTTTAAAAAAGGAGAGATGTTTTGAGTTCGGGAATCGGTTACGAGTAGGGAAAGTATTAGCACCCTACATCGGCCGTTTAAAAAAACGGTACCTCCAGTTAATTGTGCAAAACTATTTTTATTTACAACAAAACTGTTTTTATTTTTGATATTTTGTATTTTGTATTTTATGATTTTTCAATTTTAAATTTATTATTGATAAAACCTAAATGAAGTTGAACATGACACATAAGTCCACAGGGCAACCTCAAATCTAAGGGGTTGAATATGACACCGTGTCCATAGAGCATCCCTAAATATCACAAGTTTAATTATTTTGATTAACAATTTGAAAAAATAAAGAGACATTAAAGTAAGGAAATTTTAAATTTTGGCTTGACAGAATGATTGATTCTGCTCCTACGTATTCCCGGGTGCGATGGGAAACTCAAAGTCACGTAGTTCTTTACGAAAATGTTTGATTAGTTGATAAATTTTAGTTTTCGAAAAAGATTTGATTTTTTTAAAATATTTTTTTATTAAGAAGCAAAGAAGTGAAAATCTTTTAAACTGATTTTTAAAATTTTTAATTATCTTACTTTTTTTAAAAAAGGATTTATTTTGCCTAAAAAAGGGATTTATTTTTTATTTATGGGAAATGAAGTTTTATAAATTTTCGTCTTTTTTAAATTTTTTAAAAGGATTTTCCATATTTAAACAACAGAATTGATATATTTTTTGGGACATTTTTTTATGATACAAGAACAAAAATCTGGAACCAACTCTAAAGGGTCAGAAAAACTGAAATAAAGTAATATAAACTAAGGAATGTCAAAAACCAAATTGGGTTTTGTTAATGGACCTATCAGCTTGACCCAACAACAATATGGTAGCTTTAACCCTAACATTGCCAAGCTGAAATCAGTGTAATGAAATAATAAGAAATAAATAAATTAAAATATAGAAATAAATAAAAAGGAACCGAAAGGAAGTGTACAAAAGGATGTGATGGAGACACAGCGAACGGAGGTGAGCTATGCGGTAGCTGGGTTCGTGGTAGATCCGGAAGGATCCAGTCTCAGATGGAGGAGGGACGCGAGCTCGGTGGTTGACGACGATGGACGAGGGGAGTGGCTGTGATCCGTGTGATTGTGACGACGGGAAGAACACAGTGGGTTGAGGCGGAGGTGCTCCGGTCCGGCGCGACGGAGATGGCAAAGGTGACTGGCACGAGGAAAGTGGTGGCCAAGGGGAAGGATCTGTTATGTTGCTTTTGGTGTTTTGATTTTTGTTGTGGTGTTTAGATGGTGAAGGGGTTGGGTTCAGGTTGTGTTTTTCTCTTTCTTTCTTTTTTCTTTTTTGTTGTGGTCTGCGTTTTTGTGTGGTGGCTGAGAGGAACAAGAAAATGATGGGTTATGTTTGTTTGAAATGTAAGAGGAAGAGGAGAATGTTGGCTGCGATGGATTTAGATTTTTGTTCTTCTCCTTCACTGTTTCATAAATTTCCTCTTCTCCCCTCTGTTTGGTGTATCTATGAATGGCCTCCTCTCCCCATTTTCGTTTTCTTTATTGTTACTGTTCAATGTAATATATAGAAGAGAAAAAAGGAAGAAAACGTTGGTCTTGCTGAGGGTGAAGACAAAAATGCAGAGGGTGGTACATTGTGTGGGGAGCAAATCAGCTCCGCCTCCACCACTCTGCTGGCTGGTGCAAGGGCAGGGATAGTGTTTCCCTTTTTTTGGAAAAAAAGTGAAAGAAAACAAAAGAAGGGAGATAAAATATAAAGCTGATTTTCCTCTAATGGAAGAGGACAAAGCAAGAATGAAAAAAAAAAGGACAAAGAATAAATATTTTATTTTTTCAACATAAAATAAAATAAAATAAAATCTGAAGCCCTTTTTTTTTTCTTTTTGTTTGTTTTGGGATTTGGATAATTTGGATAATGGGCTTGCAACAACAAATAAAATTGGGCTACATCTAGTTCCATATTGTATCAAGAACAAAAAAAAACATTTTTAGTTTTTTTTTTCATTTTTATATTTTTTTATTTTTTTATTTTTGTTTTCAAAAATATTAATTAAGAGAAAAAATACCCGGACAAAATTAGGCGTTCACAGCTGCCCCTCTTTACTTGTTTCTTATTAGATAGTAGGTGTAACCGTAGTTAACCTATTATCGTTATAAGAAACGAGTAAAGACATGAACTCCAATTTTGGTCGGGATTCGTAGGCAAGCAAAAGGACCCGTGACTACAAAGCGATTTCCTATAAAGAACCAGTGGGTTGGATTGCCCTATGTGGTCTACACATGAAAAGCTTGCAGGGTGGATCGCCTACTAAGCTTAAAAACAATGATAAAGAGTGTCGCGACCGTCCCGTCCGGGAGTCGCGAAAAAGGGGGATAAAAAGACAGAGGAGTCGCCACCAAAATTTTTATTGGGAAAATCTTAGAAAACCCAATTATTTAAAGGTAAACTGGTCTAAAAAAAAGAGAGAGAGAGATGAGTCCAGGAGTCGGTTACGAGTAGGGAAGGTGTTAGCACTCCACATCGTCCGTTTAAAAAACGGTACCTCAAGTTAATTGTGCAAAAAACCTTTTAATAACTTTTTAAATATTTGTTTTACCCCAAAAATTATTTACAAGAAAGAATTATTTTTAATTTTAAATTTTTTTACTTTTATTAATTTTTATATTTTTAAATTTATTGTTTATAAAATTAAATGAGATTGAACATGGCACATGAGTCCGCAGGGCAACCTCAAATCTAAAGGACTGAACATGGCACCGTGTCCATAGAGCATCCCTAAAAAAGGAAATGTTTAATTATTTTGATTAATTATTTTAACGTAAAAAGAGACACAAAAAAAGGAAAATTTAGTTTTGGCTTGACAAGATGATTTATCTTGCTCCTACGTATTCCCGGGTGCAATGGGAAACTCAAAGTCACGTAGTTCTCTTGAAAATGTTTGCTTGGTTGGTTGATTTTAATTTTTGATAAAGGTTTGATTTTTTTGATTTTTTTGTTAAAGAAAGGGATTTTATTTTAAAAATAAATTCACTTTTGCTTAGAGTCCAAGATAGCAGTGCTATACGATAAACCCTTATAATTCATATGACACTTGAGGATGAACAAGTCCCTACATCAACGTCGTAGATTGTTGCGTGAATTCAAAAGATATTTTTATAAGAATGAAATTGGGTAAAATTGATTAAAAGTATAAATTAATTAAAAAAACATTTAATATTTTTTAAAGGGGCTTCATTCTTGCACAGGGTTAAAGATAGCAAAGTTATACGATGAACCCTTACAATTCATACAACACTTGAGGATGAAAAAAATCATATATCAACATTGTAGATTGTTGCGTGAATTAAAAAAGATTTTATTTATTGAAATTTTATTAAAGATACTTAAAAGTATTTATTTATTTATTGTAAAAAAAACTTTGTGAAAATCATTTTTACTTATAAAATAGGAGAACTCACTCTTGCCCAGGGTTAAAGATAGTGAAACTATACGATAAACCCTTACGATTTTTACAACACTTGAGGACGAAAAAAACGTACATCAACGTTGTAAATTGTTGCGTGAATTCAAACAAGCCAATTTAGTTTCAAAACATTTTTAGGAGATATTTATTTGAAACAAGGAACAAAAAGAAGATTTTTTAGTTTTTTGCAAGTTTAGTTTTGGCCCAAATCTGTAAATCCAAAACAAAAATAAACTAAAAGAACATATCTTAAGCCCAAATCACAAATCATATAAAATTTAGATTCAGGCCCGACTGGAAAAGAGCCCAATATATATTTTTTGACACAGACCACTCATGTCAAAAGCTTGACCCCCCTCCCCCCAAAAAAACTCATCTATTGACCCTAGGTACATTAAGCCCACCGATCAACACATATCAATAATTAAACAAAAAAATAAGACCAACTCAGCCCAAACTGCAAGAAGCCCAATAGAACAAGTTAAAATTGATATATATATATATATATATATATATATATATATATATATATATATATATATATATATATATATAATTATAAATGAAAGAGAGGAAAGTATTTGAGAAGCCTCTGGCTTCTTCTTGTTACCGATCTGAGCACCAGGGAAAAAGGGGGGGAAGGCTGTGGAGGTCGACCGGCGGCAGGATCACTGCAGATGGCAGCGAGAGGCGTGGGTCACGGATGCGGGTCTGAACCGTGCGGGCCTGGCGGAAGCGCCGCAGAGCAGCGACTGGAGAGCTCCGCGGCAACGGCTCGTGCACGGCACGGTTGAGCGAAGATCAGTGGTGGCTACTGGATCTGGTGAGGCGGAGGTCCGACGACGGTCACGATATGGACGAGGACACGCATCACTGTGGCAAGCTCGTGACACAGGTGGCAGATTCGGATTTGGACGGAGGCGACGAGCTTGTCTGTGCGGTGGTCGGAGGTGGCTGGGAGCAAGGGGAAGAAGATGTGGAGGGAAGAAGAAGAAGAAGATGGGTTCTGAGTAGAATAAGATGAATGAGAGGAGAAAGATGAAGCAGGGAGGAAGAAGAAGAAAGAAAGAAAGAAAGAAGGATGGGTTTTTTCTGTTTTTTTTTTGGTATCAGAGAGTATTTGGGTATTTTTTTGTTGATTTGTGATTTGGGAGTGATGGTTGCTAGAGGTTGGAGAGGAGAATATTGAGTTTTTTTTTCTATTGTTGATTGAGGTGTAAATGTTATGGGAGTTTGTGGCACAGTATGGCTATTGGATGAAGCTATTTTAGAAAATGCCACAAACAGGGAGTCTAGTGTTGAGCTCAAGTAGCAGGAGAATAAAATTCTGTTTGGCTGTTGGTTTTGAGCAAAAATAGAGTGTGTTTTCTGTGTTTTTGGTTTTTCTCCCCCCTTTTTCTTATTGTCACTGTTCAATATATAGCACAGGAATGAAGAAGATGACAAAGCTTCTTGTTAGGCCAGCTGGTGTGGGTACAAGTAGTGGGGAGAAAATCAGCTTTTGCTCCACCACCTTACTTGGCTGGTGCAAGGGTAGGGAGGGCTGTACCATTAACCACCTTTTTCTGAAAAAGAAGAAGATGACAAAGAGGGGTACAAGTGTGGGAGCAGGCATTTTTATAATTTTTTTACTTTATTTTTATTTTTTTTAACAAATCAGAATAATAATAAAAAATTTGGTTGGGTTTGGGATAATGGGCCCAAAATATAACTTGGAACAAAAATGAAAATGGGCTCCATTTGATGATGTAATGGGCCCAGAATAAAAACATTTTTTTGTTTTATTTTTATTTTTGTCTATTATTTTCTTCAAAACATTAATTAAAACATCCGGACAAAATTAGGTGTTCACAGTGATAGTGTGATTTTACATGATATTTTCTATATACTTTTGCATGCATTTTTCATATTGATTAGGCATTCTTAGTTTGATTTTTATTAGATTTTCCCTTTGAACGGGTGAAGCGGTTTCTGTGTGTTGTTTTGCAGAAATTGAAGGAAAACTGTGTATAGTTGGCTATTATGAAGCTTGGATGAATTTAGAGCTTGAAAAGAGAAGAAAGTGAGCCAAGCAGAATTCTGAAGATTCGCCCCGCGAAACTGGATTCGCCTCGCGACCCTGAAAGCTGACTGTTCCAGAAACTACAAGTCTTTCTGGTTCGCCTCGCGAACCTTGTCTCGCCTCGCGAGTCTGGAAACCAGAAGCCATCACGCCCAGCCCCTGATGCTCCTCACGGGCATATTGGAGAAGAAATTTATGGCCTCGCGTCGCTAGCAGTTGCTTGCCTCGCGAGAGTTCAGGAATGTGAAACAAAGAGATTTTTAGCTTTCGCCTCGCGAGACATATCTCGCCTCGTGAACTCGCGCAGAACTGATTGATATAAGTTGCTGTTTTAGGGCAGAATGGAGGAGTTCTTGGAGGATTAGAGGCAGACTTGGAGGCTGCGGCCAGAAGAGGGTTCAAACCCTGAAGGGGATGTTTTCCTTGCTCTAGGACTGAAAGAAGATTGGAGAATCCTCCTATGGAGTTTGCTTCATCCCTTCTCTCTTTCTCTTTGTATTCTCTGTTTATGAGTAGTTAAATCCCTGTTGTTGGGATTAGATGTAGCCAAACTGATTGATTATGTATTTATCCTGACTGATTATTCTATGTTCATGTCTTCATATTAGTGATTAATTTTCTGTGCTTAATGCTTGTTGTGGCTAGCACCCCCATGACTCGATTTGTGTTTTAGTATGTAATGGAGACGTTCATATTAGAACCGGAATTGAATTTAATCACCTAGTAACCCTTACATCTAGAGATGGAGTTTGGTTTGCTAGTAATCGCGTAATCCCTAATCCTAATGCAATTTCATTAATCTAGGCCACCTAAGAGATTAGGGTCTATTAGTGGAATTAGGCTCTTGTCATCCGAGAGATCGGGACTTGAGTAGTTTAGTGGATTGATTTTAATATCTGAAGCATGAATGGGAGGTATCTAGTCCTGATATTGCATGAGATAGAGGTTTGGTGAAGTCTGGTCCCAACATATCATTTCTGCACTCCAAGTGTTCGATAAAAAGACAAAAAGATTTTATTTCTTTTCTTTTGTTTATTTTGAATTCTCTTGATTTCTCTGTTTAGTCTAGATAGTTGCAGAGTTTGTGAATTGGTAGTTGACATCTAATCCCCGTGGATACGATAAACCGGTCTTACCACCGTATTACTTGCACGACTGGGTATACTTGCCCAGATTCGTCTAACAAGTTTTTGGCGCCGTTGCCGAGGATTGGTTTTGCCAATATCATTAGTAACAGAGGAGGCAACTAATTTAGACATTTTTATTATTTTTACTTTTCTGTATATATTTGATCTTTTTGTTTTGAGTTTTGTTTGTTCAAGGTGGACTGAAAATCATGGAGACTTATTACTTTCCCACCTTGGATGGAGTTACAAAATACCATTTTGGGCCTAATGTAGTCTTGGGAGACTACGGGCTCTGGGGACGTCACTGCCCTCATGCACAAGCTTATAGTGTGATAATGAAGCATGAGGAGTAATGGGAATGGAAGGAGCAAACACCGTTGAAAGCTGCTCTAGAACAGTATTCCCAAGAGCTATCCGCCTTTGAGGCCAAGGCACGAGCCAATTGTGACAGTATCGAAACGGTGAAGCAGAACTTCAAAACGCAGGTTGAGGAGATTTGCAAACAATTAGAACAAGAGTCACCTGAAGCACGAATTGAGCAAAATCTGGTTTGGGGGATAGTTCTAGAAGAAGACGAAGTGGTAGAGGATTCCACCATGCTTGCTAAGGAATCTGAAATTTCTGCATTGGACAAATATGTCGGCTTGCATGCATGTGTGGACATTGGTAAGTTAGTCCCTTCCACTGGTCTGGCAAACTTCCTGGTGCAAATGCCATTTGACCCGCTAGGAAGTAAGTGCATTATTATAGTTGAAGAGGTCAATGGTGTTTTCACATACTGGCTGGGTGGAGTTGAAGATAAAGTCATACTGATGCTACAATCTCCACTCCAAATTCCATTTGATCCGGGAGGAGGATCCTAGAAAGTCAAGCTAGTGACGTTAAAGAAGCGCTAATTGGGAGGCAACCCAATTTTCCTTTTCCTTTTCCTTTTTCCTTTTTGTTTAGTTAGATTTGATTTTTGATTTTAAACTCTTGAATAATTTGAGAAGATCAAGAGTTTTCTTTTACTAATAAATTTGCCAAGTGATTTCAGGGAAAGAAGGAAGGGAGAGCAAGAAGACAAGGAGAAGAGCAAAAAGGGCATAGACAACAAAGCAAACACCCGCTACCGCCTCGGTAAGCCGTTCCAATTTTTTTGTTTTATTTTATTTTTCTCCTCTTTCCATCTTGATTGTTTACATTGGGGACAATGTAAACTCTTAAGCTTGGGGTAGGGGTATTTTGCATTTTCATTTTGCATGTTGCACTCATATAGTTTTGCATGATAGTTTGCATGATCACACAATTAGATTGCCCTTGTTTAGATTTTGCATCCGATTGTGAGAACTGAGTGCCAAATAATTTGTGATAGTGAAGTGTTGAACCCAATTCTGTTTATTCTCATGATAAGGCTGCAAATGAAAATGTTTGGATGATCTTGGATAGTTGATAATTAGCATATGGTTCTGAGGATTTGTGTTTTTCATTGAATTCTGAACTAAAATGTGAGATTTTGAGCCAAAGGGGTACTCACTAAAAATCTACCCCAATTCTTTGTGTTAGAGTGTTATTCCTCTTGGTTTGTTTTCTCTAGAACTTGACTTGAAACCATTTTGAAGCTTAAAAAATTTTTTGAAAACATTTTTGAAAATGATTGAGGCAATAGGTATTTTTCTGGCCTTCTGAGCTTTGAATGATGAAATGCTACCCCTTAGTTGCCCAATTTTGAGCCTACAAAAGAATAAAATGCTTTTCTTGGTACCCTGAAATGTTTTGATAAATAAGTTTGATAAGGGACCTTCTAAAGTATTACAAAAAGGGTGAAAAAGGTAGTTGAAAAAGTTTGGGAAAAGAATCACAAAAAAATAATTCGCTTGATTTGAAAAATCTTCCCTTCTCCAAATAAAAGAAAAAGAAAAGGAAAAAAAAAGAAAAAAAATAGAGAAGGGGATGACAAAAAGAAAAGTGAAAAATAAAAAGACAAAGAAAGGAAAGAAAGGTGGAAAAAAATAAATTGAAAACCCAAGAAGGTATTTTAGAAGGTCATGTTTGCAATGCTTGATGTTTATGTAGCCTTTTGAAATGTCCTTTTCTTGTTATCCCCACCTAATGATTAATCCCATGGCCATGTTACAACCAAAGAAAAGACCTCTTGATTCTAATTTGTTTTCATTAATAAAGTAGAGATTTGGTTGATAGTCAAGCCTATGGTAGGATTCATACCTTGAGGAAAATTGAGTGAAATGTCTTATCCCCTAAACACTTGAGTGGTGAGGAAGAGAGCCAAGCAAATGAACAAGCTTGGGGTGAGCTTCAAGTGAGAAATAGTGCCCAAATCAGTGAGAACATGATTCTAAGGAACCTAAGCCTCTAATTGGACTTGAATTGATTGTCTCTTGCTGAATTGTTTGAATTGCCTGTTACTTGGATTATTTACTCGGGTTCTTAGTTCACTATCCATGTTCTGTTATTCTAATGGCCTTAGTGATTGCTTGAGGACAAGCAATTGAATAAGCTTGGGGTGATTTGATAGTGTGATTTTACATGATATTTTCTATATACTTTTGCATGCATTTTTCATATTGATTAGGCATTCTTAGTTTGATTTTTATTAGATTTTCCCTTGGAACGGGTGAAGCGGTTTCTGTGTGTTGTTTTGCATAAATTGAAGGAAAACTGTGCATAGTTGGCTATTATGAAGCTTGGATGAATTTGGAGCTTGAAAAGAGAAGAAAGTGAGCCAAGCAGAATTCTGAAGATTCGCCCCGCGAAACTGGATTCGCCTCGCGACCTTGAAAGCTGACTGTTCCAGAAACTACAAGTCTTTCTGGTTCGCCTCGCGAACCTTGTCTCGCCTCGCGAGTCTGGAAACCAGAAGCCATCACGCCCAGCCCCTGATGCTCTTCACGGTAATATTGGAGAAGAAATTTATGGCCTCGCGTCGCTAGCAGTTGCTCGCCTCGCGAGAGTTCAGGAATGTGAAACAGCAGATTTTTAGCTTTCGCCTCGCGAGACATATCTCGCCTCGCGAACTCGCGCAGAACTGATTGATATAAGTTGCTGTTTTAGGGCAGAATGGAGGAGTTCTTGGAGGATTAGAGGCAGACTTGGAGGCTGCGGCCAGAAGAGGGTTCAAACCCTGAAGGGGATGTTTTCCTTGCTCTGGGACTGAAAGAAGATTGGAGAATCCTCCTATGGAGTTTGCTTCATCCCTTCTCTCTTTCTCTTTGTATTCTCTGTTTATGAGTAGTTAAATCCCTGTTGTTGGGATTAGATGTAGCCAAACTGATTGATTATGTATTTATCTTGACTGATTATTCTATGTTCATGTCTTCATATTAGTGATAAATTTTCTGTGCTTAATGCTTGTTGTGGCTAGCACCCCCATGACTCGATTTGTGTTTTAGTATGTAATGGAGACGTTCATATTAGAACCGGAATTGAATTTAATCACCTAGTAACCCTTACATCTAGAGATGGAGTTTGGTTTGCTAGTAATCGCGTAATCCCTAATCCTAATGCAATTTCATTAATCTAGGCCACCTAAGAGATTAGGGTCTATTAGTGGAATTAGGCTCTTGTCATCCGAGAGATCGGGACTTGAGTATTTTAGTGGATTGATTTTAATATCTGAAGCATGAATGGGAGGTATCTAGTCCTGATATTGCATGAGATAGAGGTTTGGTGAAGTCTGGTCCCAACATATCATTTCTGCACTCCAAGTGTTCGATAAAAAGACAAAAAGATTTTATTTATTTTCTTTTGTTTATTTTGAATTCTCTTGATTTCTCTGTTTAGTCTAGATAGTTGCTGAGTTTGTGAATTGGTAGTTGACATCCAATCCCCGTGGATACGATAAACCGGTCTTACCACCGTATTACTTGCACGACTGGGTATACTTGCCCAGATTCGTCTAACACACACTGCCCTCTTTACTTGTTTCTTATCAGATAGTAGGTATAACTGTGGTTAACCTATTATCATTATAAGAGACGAGTAAAGACATGAACTCCCATTTTGGACGGGGTTTGCTGATGAGTGAGAGGATGCATAATTAAAATAGTTTACGGGATGGACTGCCCGTAGAAACTTGAACAGAAAGATAAAAAGCTTACGGAGTCGTTTGTCCGCTGAAGTTTTAAAACAAGCAGAGAATAAGGGGTATGGTACCCGTCGAAGCTTGACAGAAAAGTTTAAAGCTTGCGAAGTTGGTTATCTGTCGAAGCTTAAAAGGAAATGCGAAAAGCTTGCGGAGTCGGGCACCCGTCGAAGCTTGAAGTCAAAAGATCTTATGGGGTATGATACTTGCCAAATATAGAAAGCTTGCGGAGTCGGTTATCCGCCGAAGCCTGAAGAGAAAGGTTAAAAGCTTACGGAGTCGGTTGTCCGCTGAAGCTTGAAAGCAAAAGGATTAAAAGCTTGCGGAGTAGGTTATCCGCTGAAGCTTGAAAAGAAATGTTAAAAGCTTACGGAGTCGGTTGTCCGCTGAAGCTTGAAAAGAAACGTTAAGAGCTTACGGAGTCGGTTGTCCGCTCAAGCTTGAAATCAAAAGGATTAAAAGCTTGCGGAGTCGGTTATCCGCTGAAGCTTGAAAATGAATGTTAAAAGCTACGGAGTCGGTTGTCCACTGAAGCTTGAGAGCAAAAGGATTAAAAGCTTGCGGAGTCGATTATCCGCTGAAGCTTGAAAAGAAAGGTTAAACTTATGATGTCTATGAATTTACGGGGCTTTGTGCTTACGAAAGATAAATAATTGCAATGCAAAGAGATAATGCATGATACCAGAAATGTCCTATATGCTTGATGAAAACCTCAAATGATTTCAATGTAACACAAGGAAAGCCTATAATACATTACTATTTTTAATTTTTTTTATCGCTTAGGTGGTTTTTTTTATTATCACCCTTGACCCCTTAAAGTATTGATCACAGACAAGCTCTGAGATGAACTAAAACAAATGCTGTCTTCGTGGAGAATAAAGGCTAAGCACTTTTGAAAGGGGTACGCTTCCGTTGCAATGATTGTCCCCGTGCTTCTCGTCAGTAGACCACAGTGCCCTTTGTCGGGAGATCATCTTGTCCTTTCGAACCTTTTGAGATTTTCAAAGAAATTCTAAATGCTTTTGAAGACATCAATACATGTTTCACATTTCAGTATATGCTTATCATGATGAATGCACACACATAATTGACAAAAGTTAAGAGAAAGAGATAGGGGTAAAAGAATTGGGGGTTAATGTCATTATATTTGGACTGAAAAGGTATACAGAGTAGATATTACAATGGAGTATGGAATTGCAAAAAAGTTTGTGGAGTGGAATCACATCTCCTCAAGTGACACCTCTTTCCATGACTAGTGTTAGTATCCCTCATACTATCTTGACTGCTTACTAATCAACATCCGAGAATGCTATCTGCCCTGGTCTTCATGCATCTAGCCCATTGATTACCCCAGTTCATTGGCTTGACGACACTTCCATTGTTTATTTTATTTTTTGAACCCTAACTTTTGCCTAGACCGCCTTTTCAGGTTTTCAGCCTAGCGGGTTGGTCTAACTTTTGCTTAGACTGTCTTTTCAAATTTTCAGCCTAACGAGCTTTTCTTCTTTTCATTTTTTCACTTTTTTTTTCTTCTTCTTGGGAAATGCAGTCAAGCATAATACTTTTCGACTGCATCTGAGTTTACAGGGAATGGAAGATCTTCCCCATCCATCCTGGTGAGGATTAAAGCTCCTCCCGAGAAGGCCTTTTTCACAACCTAAGGTCCTTCGTAGTTCGGGGGTCCACTTCCAATGATGATACTTTTGGATTGGTAGGATCTTTTTGAGCACTAGATCACCCTCCCGAAACTGCCGGGGGCGTACTTTCTTCTCGTAAGCTCTCATCAACCTTTTCTGGTGCAATTGGCCGTGACACAATACTACTAATCTCTTCTCTTCAATGAGGTTCAATTGGTCGAGTCGATCCTGAACCCACTCAGCTTCTTCCAATTCTGCTTCTCTTAGTACCCTTAATGAGGGGATCTCTACTTCAATCGGGAGTACTGCTTCCATCCCATAAACTAAAGAATACGGAGCTGCCCCTGTCGAGGTGCGAATAGAGGTACGGTAGCCGTGCAAAGCAAAAGGCAACATCTCATGCCAATCCTTATATGTCACCACCATCTTTTGGACTATCTTCTTGATATTTTTATTAGCGACCTCAACTGCTCCATTCATCTTTGGGCAATATAGGGAGGAATTGTGATGCTTTGTCTTGAAGTTTTCGCACATCTCTTTCATCATCTTGTTGTTCAAGTTAGTCGCGTTATCAGTGATAATCTCGCTTGGCAACCCATAACAAAAAATTAATTCTCTTTTTAAAAATTTGATCACGACATTCCTGGTCACATTGGCATATGATGCGGCCTCAACCGACTTTGTGAAATAATCAATGGCAACAAGAATGAAGCGATGCCTATTCGAGGCTTTTGTTTTGATTGGACCGATCACGTCCATTCCCCACATTGAGAATGGCCAGGGTGCCGTCATGACATTCAAGGGAGCTAGCGGCGCATGAACCCTATCAGCATATATTTGACACTTATGGCACCTCTTCGCATAATTAAAACAATCTACCTCCATTGTCAACCAGTATTGGCCAGCCCTCAAGATTTTTCTCGCCATTGCATGACCACTCGCATGTGTTCCGAAAGATACTTCATGAACCTCCTCAATTATCAGTTTAGCTTCTTTCGCGTCGACGCATCTTAACAACACTATGTCATGATTTCTTTTGTAGAGAATACCTCCATCTAAATAGAAACCCATTGCAAGTCTTCTTAGAGTTCTTTTGTCGTTCTCTGAAATGCCTGGAGGATATTCCCTTCATTGGATGAAGCATTTGATGTCATGGTACCACAGTTTTTGATCAGACTCATCCTCTATCACTTTAAAATATGCAGGATGATCACGCCTTTCCATTTTGATGAGTGGTAAGTTCCTCTCGTCACTTACTTTGAACATCGAGGACAAGGTAGACAACATGTCAGCTAATTGGTTATCTTCTCGAGGAATATGATGAAATGTGACTTCATCAAACTGCTCAATCAAACCTTTGATGTAATCATGGTACGGGATTAACTTGGCATCTCGGGTTTCCCATTCCCCTCTTAGCTGGTGGATGACTAATGCAGAGTTCCCATATACCTTCAGTATCCTTGCCTTTGATTCTATTGCTGCCAGGATCCCGAGCGCACAAGCTTCATATTCGGCTATATTGTTTGTACAATCAAAGCAAAGCCTTGCAGTGACAAGGAAATAATCATTTTCCGGTGAGATTAGTATTGCCCCAATTCCATGTCCCAATGCATTAGAAGCTCTGTCAAATAACAAGGTCTATTTTTATTTTTCTGGTGATTGCTCGCGATCTAACAAAGCCATTATATCTTCATCTGGGAAATCACATTGCATCGATCCATATTCTTCTACCGCTGATTGGCTAGATATTCTGCGAGAGAACTCCCTTTTATTGCTTTTTGGGTGACATAGACAATGTCATATTCTGATAACAGGACTTGCCAGCGAGCATTTCTTCCAGTCAGAGCAGACTTATCAAAGAAATACTTGATCGGATCCATTTTGGACACCAACCAGGTAGTGTAACACAACATGTAATGCCTCAAACGGCGAGCCGCCCAAGCCAAGGCACAGCAAGTGCATTATTGCAGTGAGTAGTTGGCTTCGTAACTGGTGAACTTCTTGCTTAGATAATAGATGGCATGTTCTTTTCTTCCTGACTCATCGTATTGCCCCAGTACACAACCCATTGATTCATCTAGCACAGTCAAATACATGATGAGAGGCCTTCCTGGAACTGGGGGAACCAAGACTGGAGGCTCCTGTGGGTATTGTTTGATCTTCTCGAAGGTTTTTTGACAATCTTCATTCCATGTTACTGCCTGATTTTTGCGTAGCAATTTAAAGATTGGTTCACATGTCGCGGTCAGTCGGGAGATGAACTGAGCAATTAATGTAGTTCAATCTTCCTAAAAACCCGCGAAATTCTTTCTCTGTTCGAGGTGCTATCATATCGATGATTGCTCGAACTTTTTCACGATCAACCTCTATTCCTCTTTGACTAACAATGAACCATAGAAGTTTGCCTGATTTCACTCCAAAAGTGCATTTGGCGGGATTCAGTCGGAGCTCAAACTTCCTTAACCACTCGAAAAGCTTCTGCAGATTGTCAACATGGTCATCTTCGTATCTGGACTTGGCAATCATGTCATCTACATAAACTTCTATCTCCTTATGCATCATGTCATGGAATAAAGCCACCATAGCCTGCTGATATGTTGCCCCAGCATTTTTCAAGCCAAAGGGCATAACCTTGTAGCAAAAGGTTCCTCATAAAGTGACAAATGTAGTTTTCTCCATATCTTCAGGTGCCATCTTGATCTGATTATATCCTGAGAATCCATCCATGAAAGAGAATAATGCATGTTGGGCATTATTATCTACAAGAACATCAATGTGAGGAAGAGGAAAATCATCTTTTGGGCTAGCTTTGTTCAGATCTCGATAGTCGATACACATTCGAACCTTTCCATATTTCTTGGGGACAAGAACGATGTTAGCAACCCATTGAGGATACTTTACCACTTCTAGGAAACCCGCATCCAGTTGCTTCTTGACCTCCTCCTTGATATTTAAAGACATTTCCGCTTTCATCCTTCGTAGCTTCTGCTTTACTGGAGGACACTCCGGCTTTAATGGCAGTTTGTGTTCCGCTACACTAGGGTCTAACCCTGGCATGTCTTGGTATGACCATGCGAAAACATATTTATAATCCATCAACAACCTGATCAACCTGCTCCGCTCCTTTTCTTTCAGGGAAAGGCCGATCTTGACCTCTTTTTTATCATCTTCAGTTCCCAAATTGATTAGTTCACTCGGCTATTCATGGGGCCGAATTTCCCTGGCTTCTTGCTCTACCAACCTCAATAGTACAGGTGGGACTTCCCCTTCATCATCAATAACCTCATCAGCATGATCAATGTGAAAGTCAAAATTGTATGCTGAGTTATTAACACTGTCATTTTCAAGAGAGTCGCTTTTAGATCTGCATTTTGGTAGTTATCAGGGAAAGATGAATGAATAACGGTTAAAGATGGGAAACTACATTTATTGGTGAGGAACGATGAATAAAGAGAAAGTAAAAAATAAGAGGGATAAGAACATAAAGATATTGAATGCATGCATTTATTGATAAGTCATACTGAAACGGAAACAAGTAAGCCCATTACAACAAAAAAATCCTAAAGCCTTGGGCAGAGCTAAAGGATAAGCATTACAGAATTACTTTGAAAAAAACTCTATGGTCCTGGGGAACTCAATGACCTCCCAATTGTTGAGTTCTGTATCCGGAGGGCGTGGTGGATACACCAAATTGACACCTTGATCGGCAGGATAATCATCTTCAACAGCTGCTGCTTGGTCCAGGAATGCGAACCCTACACTTCGGAAGCTCTGTCGAATGTCACAGATGGGAACCCTTTCAGCCTCGTATTCATGATTTTCCAGCCGAGCCGACCTCGTTCTTTTCTTTTCTTCTATAACCCTCATCTTGTCAGCCTTGGTGGGTTTATATCCCAACCCAAACCTGTCCTTGTTCTCGATAGCATGAGGATGTTAGTGACACCTTGGCTATTCTTCCCCAAACCGCTTCCGGGTCGGTATCCTCCTCTGAGCATAACCCTAGCCATCATAATGGACGCTTTAGATGACTGAGGTTTCAAGAGTGGAGCATCGTCCCCAACATAAGTGGCATTGGCAATTTCAAGCGACTGGAAAGCGGTCTCGAGAGCTTCTTCGGCAGCTTCAATGTAAGGGGTTGTTAATGGCTTACTCACCAACATATCCTCCTCTCCAGAAACAATTATCAACTTGCTATCGATAATGAACTTCACTTTCTGGTGCAGTGTGGAAGGTATAGCTCCAGACGAATGGATCCATGGTCGTCCCAGGTGACAACTTTAAGTTGGCGTAATGTCCATTACTTGGAAGAGTATTTCAAAGGTGCAAGGGCCAATCTGAATGGGCAATTCAATTTCTCCCATAACTTCCCTTCGGGTGACATCGAAAGCTCTTACGATCATTGTGCTTGGCTTCATATGAGTTCCATCGAAAGGCAACTTTGTCAGTGTTGACTTTGGCATTACATTGAAAGAAGAACCATTATCAATGAGGACCCTAGCCATGACATGATATCGACACTTCACGAGAGATGTGTAACGCCTTGTTGTGACCTATTCCTTCGGATGGAATTTCATCATCGATGAATGTGATATAATTATCAAAGAACGATGTTACCCACGATGTTATCAAGCTTATCAATTGTGATGTCATGAGAGACATGAGCTTGATTCAACACCTTCATCAAGATTCTCCTATGTGGCTCAGAATTCATCAACAAAGACAAGAGAGATATCCGAGCTGGAGTTTGATTCAATTGATCCACAACCCTATATTCGCTTTGCTTGATGAACTTCAAAAATTCGCCGACCTCTTCATCAGATACCTCCTTTTTATTATCACCCCCTTTGGTATCCTTTTCAGCCGGCATTCCTTCCACCTTCTCTTTCCCCTTGCGATCTTTTTCTTTCTTTTCTGTTCCCTCCCTTCGTAATACCTCTGGAGTATAAATGCGACCACTCCTAGTCATTCCACGAATTCCCGAAATGTTAGTAATCACAGTGGTCCCATTGGGAGGACTTTGTTGAACCCGCCTATCATATTTCCATGGCACCGCTTTGGTATCCTTGTAAGCGAAAGGACCTGGGACTCAGATGACAACTGGTGTTGGCCCACTCGAAACCGGCATAGGTTCCTTCTTAGTATAGTGTATCACCACTGACTTCGGAGCGGCTTTCTCAGGAACCGGTTGAGGATTAATCACAACAGTAAAAGGAGTTATCTTAACTGGAGTTGAGGAAATTGTAGATTCAGCGACCATGTTAATGCCACACTCATTCGATGCACAACCAATTAGGATAATCTTCATATCTATTAACTGTTCCACAACCTGTCGAAATTCTGCACACTCTTCAATTGAATGCCCCATATTCCCGTCGAGGTCACACCTTATCTCTTCAACAAAAGTCTTCTCTTCAACCATTGAGGTTTGCACCAATCCATGTTTTTGCATCTCCCTTAAAATAACTCTCATGGGAGTTCTGACATCAGCCACCCGGCTCTTAAGAGTAGGTTCCATAAAGCTATCAATGGCATTGACTCCCGAACCCCCATGATTTGGCATAGGACCTTGTGCCCCAGTCGGAGCATCTTTCTGAAAGCTCAACCACTTAGCATCAATAAGATCTTGTACCTTAAATTTGAAAGCCCTGCAGTTCTCAGTGGAATGACCTATTTCCCTCGCATGATACTCACATTTAGCATTTGGGTCAAACCACTTCGGATAAGGAGGCCCCAATGGTTTCATTGGGATATGAGTCAACACGGATCTGCTTATAAACTGATGCAGTAGCTCCGTGTAGGTCATGGGTATCGGGTCGAAATGTACTGGCTTTCTTTCCGAGTTGTATGGTGGTCTTGTTTGGCTGGTGTTTCGGTTTGGACCTAGGGGTTGAACGATTTGAGGTGGTATGGTAGGGTGTGTTTGAGTTTGAGAGGGGTATGATGGCCGGTAAGGAGCCATCTATTGAGGATTTGGAAATTGTGAGGTGGCAACGATGTATGGCTGGTTGGCTTGGTGATACGGAGGTGGTTGGTAATATGGGGCGTATTGGGCTTGGAAAGTGAGTGTTTGGTTTAAATTGGTTCGGTTTCTTTTGTTCAAAGGTTACTGCATATGCTTTTCCCTCCTTCTTTTTCACAAACGGGGTTTTCTTTGGGCCATTTGCCAATGAAGTCTCAGTGATTTTGTCAGTCCTCATTCCACTTTCGATTCTTTCACTGATAATGACCATGTCAGAAAAGTTCGATGACACGCTTCCAATCATTCTATCATAGAAAGGCGACTGGAGTGTATCAATGACCATTGCCACAATTTCTTTCTCGGCCAATGGAGGCTCTACTTGAGCAGCCAGTTCCCTCCATCGTTGTGCATACTCCTTGAAAGTCTGTGTCTCTCTTTGCCATATTTTGGAGTTGCATCCTATCGGGAGCCATGTCAATATTGTACTTGTATTGCTTCAGGAATGCATCTGCTAGATCTTTGAAGGATCGGACGTGGGCCCGTTCGAGATGCGTGTACCAATTCGAAGCTGTCCCAGTTAAATTGTCTTGGAAGAAGTGAATCAAGATCTTATCATCTTGAGCGCATGATGCCATCTTCCTTACATACATGGTCAAGTGGTTTTGGGGACAAGTGGTTCCCCGATATTTGTCGAAATAGGGTACCTTAAATTTTGGTGGAATTACAACATTTGGCACCAGACAAAGTTCCGAAGCATCCCACAGACCATAACTATTTACTCCTTCAATGGCCCGTAGTCTTTCTTCTAGCACTTCCAACTTTTCTTTAGATTGGGAATTCCCTCCTGACTGATTCACTGGAGTTTCACCGTACATATTCTGAGGGAAAGGGTATGGCATGTAGGAGGATCCGAAGTTTGTCACCATTTGAGTCCCCTGGGGTCCATAATGTAGGGTGTATTGTGGATTTTTTGGATTGGCAGAAAGTGTCACTATCGGGGTGTTACCATCTGTAGGGTTGACAGTTTGTGTTTGTCGCATTTCGACAGCATCAGTGGGGGTTTGTGTCCGAGTGATATGCTCGGAGTTTTGAATGCCATCTTGTGGGCTGGGGGCCGTTGGTGGCACAAATCCGCGAGGCAAACCGTATGGGGGATTGTTCGGGTCAAATGAAAGGTGAGTTCGGTTGCTTGGATAAATAGTGAGAGGCATCATGGCCCCTGGTTGGTTGAAGCCTTGAATAGGAATCTGAGAAAAACCAGTCGGGATGAGAGGTGTGGCTGAATGTCCTTCGTTCGAGGCTGGAGGGTTCTCCTCTGTGTTCTTTTCCTTCTGCATTGCTTGTAGGATCTCCATCATCTTAGTCATCTGATCCTTGATTTGACTGACTTCATCCCTGATCTCTTGGACTTCTTCTAGTTCATCCGCCATGGCTCTTGTCTGTGACCGAGTGCGATAAGGGTGTCTTCGAGCAATTGTTCATAAAAGCCACACATTGTTTTAATCGAAACAAAAGTGAGACCAAACTGTTGGAAAAAAATGCAAAAAAGCTTTTATGAAAATCACCTTTGGAGTTATTATTATTATTTTTTATTATATATATTTTTTTGAGTTAACACCTTATAACAGACAAGAGATGGTTCCTCCATCCCACGCAGAGAGCATTGTGCTCATAAGATGAAATGGAGTTGACAACAAATCTAGGGGAGAAACAACTCTCCACAATAGATGTTGTCTCAAACACACTAGCAATTCTGAATTGAGACATCTCGTCCTACCCTTTGCACAGAAGGAAGAATCCTATAAGGCAAAGATGTAGTTGACAACATACTAAAGGAAGACCATGCTCCACGATAGGTGTCGTCGCAAGTCAAATGCAAGAGTTGGAGTGCGAAGGAATCATAGAGGCAAGAACTGATTTCATTAAAAAATCCTCAAAGCAAAACATAGAATTATGGAGGCAAGGCCATATTTCATTAAAATCTCCTCAAAACAATACATGGATTGGGATTACATTTCATCCTAAAGTAAATAGCTTAGGTCTCTTTCTTTTTAGCCCTCGAGCAAACCCTCCACACATCTGCATGAAATCATCCAACTCAGCCGGGAGGCGAAGCATAGGGTCTGCACTAATGTTTTTTTGCCTTTTAAAAGCATTGGACAAAATTCAGAATACAATGGCTTAGCTCCAAATTCATGCTCATATATCTTTTTTTCCATATGTCAATATCTATCCCTCGCTCTCGGGCCTCTTCTCTCCACCACTTCACGGCATTCATTACTTGAATCCTTTGATCATGATAGTGTTTTGCTGAGGTCCACCCTAAATCGCACTGCTTCTTGATTTCGACTAGTAGGATATTCAGCTCTTGGACCTTTTGTACCAATTCATCAGTCGTCCTGTCTTGTGCACAAATTCGCTTTTGTAAGTTGGCATTGACTCCCCTTTGTCGATTGACTTCCACTTCCAATGACTTTCTCACACCTCCTTGCTGAATGACTTCTTCTTCTAACCGACGCTTTTCTTTTCTTAGTTGATGCCTCTCTGTTGTCAAGGACAATACTTTGCTTTCAAGATTCTGGATCGTAGTCATGACGCTCGACGGGACCTTGTCTGTATTCTTCTAGACTTTTGAGGTTACGGAGATATCTGCACACAAATCTTTTAAATATTCATTTTCCTTTGTCAACCTCTCACAACACTTCTGACCAATGGCTATTTTCAACTAGACATCTTGCTTTTGTTGTTCCATTTCCTTCATTTGTGCTTCCAGGATTTTCAGTTGTTCTGCCATTTGAGTTACCGAAGGGGAGTAATCTTCAGCTTTCGTGCTTTCTGCAGGAATGTTGACAGGACCTTTCCTTGATTTTCTCCATGCTTCATACTCTGAGACAATGATTAGGATTGGTCGGCCCAATTGTGATCTCCCTGCCATCCTCACATTTTTCCATGCATTCCTAACTTCTTTTGCCAACAACTTGGTATTCTCACCATCCTCGTATCGGAAACAGCATCCACTGAGTTTTTCTTCTCGTGGCACGGTTTGCGTCCAACAAAGTTGTCGTAAGGCTATGGCGGGTGTGTAGGATATGCACCCTCTCGGGCCCATCAAAGGAACATTTTGATAGTCACCACAACTATAAATGATATCTTGCCCCTGTTGACTTTCGTACCATGGGCATACCCACTTAAAAGAGTCTCTTTCCACTTTGTTAAACTCGCTCTTCCATTCCTCTTCATTAAGTTGTCTTGTAGGGATGTTATGGAAGCCTCTTAGTGGATCTGAATGGCGATTGATATAGCCTTTTGCGTACATGTGAGTCATGACCCATACATAGAGCAACTGTGCACATCATATGAGCTTCCCCTTTGGATGCCTCTGACAAAATTCTAGAGTCAAAAGCGTTTCAGCCAATACTGCCGGCACGAGGTTTTTCTTTCTTTCAACTGTGAAGAACACATCCATTGCTGCTTGATCTATCATGTCTAGCGCCGATGGAAATAGAACCAACCCATATATTGCTAGTGCCAATACCCTCTCAAAGGTTTCCCAGTCTTGTTGATCCATTAGTTTCCTCAAATGATTTTCAAGAAACTTTCGGGTTAACCCTCGCGAGTTTGAGTGCTCGGTCAAGTTCACTTCAATTTCAGGAAGCCCTAGTAACCCTACTATGCTTGCAGTGGTCAAGTATTGCCCCGGGTGAAAGTACGCAACGGGATTTTTCTGCATTGGCAAACTTAACAGGCAAGCATATTCTTCAATGGTGGGTGTAATGTCCATGTTTGGCAACTCGAAACATCTGAGATGTGGGTTCCAATACTAACTTAGAGCACTCAAAGCAGTAGCTTCAACCGGTATGAAAATTAGGTCCAAGATCCCTCCATACTTCTTGACGAAGCTTTTTCGATGTTCTTGAGGCAAAGATTGGCTCAACTCTTTCAGATTCTCTAATGAGTTCAAAATCACCTTAGAGCTCTTGGTGGTGGGAGCATTGCTAGTGTGTCTGACTTTTTCCATCTCTTGTTATCAAATGTGTTATCTCTCACCAAATTATCTGTGCAAGGGAAATTTTATTTTATTAATAACATTTGGAAAGCAAAATTACTTATGCATGAGAGTGTACCAAGATGCATGAATGAATGACATATTGATGATGCATGGCCTAAAATACTACATGCATGAGCATACAATATAATAAGAATGAGTGTAACAAAATGCATGAATGAGTGGCATGTTAAGGTGCATGTGGGATGCATGCAGAAAAATCGTTATGATGCATGAGATATAAATGTGATTATTCATGTTACAGAAAAATATGGAATGCGCTCCCTTTTGTCCTACATAGGTCATCTCCTAAAGTTGGGACTTCTGAAGTCAGGACCCTATTTTGGTAGGCTACTAATGGCATTTTATGTGCATGACTTTCGGGATAGATCTAAACCCCTAAACATATGGTCCCCGGATTACCCTCATCTAAAAGATAAGGAACCGAATCCATGAACCTCACCACAGGGACAAATAAGTCAAAATATGGTAGTCCATGTACCGGTAGCAATCCGAGCGGGAGAATCAATGACTGTCAGGGACGCAAAAGCATCACAATAACATCACTGAAGCCCCCTTCTAATCTTATGGCATTCCAAGACTCGGGTATAGAGCCCAAAAGTGTGTGCAACATGTGATAGTGATGTGTGTGATGGGAGCATACAAACCTTCACAAAAACCTACTAAAACAAAACTACCCCAAACCTGCAAAAAGGAACAAACAACACCAATACAAAAGTTCTCTACCCTAAGGTTGCAAGAATATACAAAAGCAATTATGAAAGCATTAAAAAGAGAAATAAAACAAAAAAGGTAAAACAAAGCTGTTTTTTTTTTTAAAAAAATTGCACAACCAACTATGACAGGCGTGACTCTCAAAAGTCCCCAGTGGAGTCGCCAGCTATCGCGACCGTCCCGTCCGGGAGCCGCGAAAAAGGGGGATAAAAAGACAGGAGTCGCCACCAAAATTATTTTTATTGGGAAAATCTTAGAAAATCCAATTATTTAAAGATAATCTGGTCTAAAAAAAAGTGAGAGAGAGATGAGTCCGAGAGTCGGTTACGAGTAGGGAAGGTGTTAGCACCCCACATCGCCCGTTTAAAAAACGGTACCTTAAGTTAATTGTGCAAAAAGCCTTTTAATAACTTTTTAAATATTTATTTTACCCCAAAAATTATTTACAAGAAAGAATTATTTTTAATTTTTATTTTTTAATTTTTTAATTTTTTACTTTTATTAATTTTTATATTTTTAAATTTATTGTTTATAAAATTAAATGAGATTGAACATGGCACATGAGTCCGCAGGGCAACCTCAAATCTAAAGGACTGAACATGGCATCGTGTCCATAAAGCATCCCTAAAAAAAGGAAATGTTTAATTATTTTGATTAATTATTTTAACGTAAAAAGAGACACAAAAAAAGGAAAATTTAGTTTTGGCTTGACAAGATGATTTATCTTGCTCCTACGTATTCCCGGGTGCGATGGGAAACTCAAAGCCACGTAGTTCTCTTGAAAATGTTAGCTTGGTTGGTTGATTATAATTTTTTATAAAGGTTTGGTTTTTTTGATTTTTTTTGTTAAAGAAAGGGATTTTATTTTTAAAAAAAAATTCACTTTTGCTTAGAGTCCAAGATAGCAGTACTATACGATAAACCCTTACAATTCATACGACACTTGAGGATGAACAAGTCCCTACATCAACGTTGTAGATTGTTGCGTGAATTCAAAATATATTTTTATAAGAATGAAATTGGGTAAAATTGATTAAAAGTATAAATTAATTAAAAAACATTTAATATTTTTTAAAGGGGATTCACTCTTGCACATGGTTAAAGATAGCAAAGCTATACGATGAACCCTTACAATTCATGCAATACTTGAGGATGAAAAAAATCATACATCAACATTGTAGATTGTTGCGTGAATTAAAAAGGATTTTATTTATTGAAATTTTATTAAAGATACTTAAAAGTATTTATTTATTTATTGTAAAAAAAACTTTGTGAAAATCATTTTTATTTATAAAATAGGAGAACTCACTCTTGCACAGGGTTAAAGATAGTGAAAATATACGATAAACCCTTACGATTTTTACAACACTTGAGGACGAAAAAAACGTACATCAACGTTGTAAATTGTTGCGTGAATTCAAACAAGCCAATTTAGTTTTAAAACATTTTTAGGAGATCTTTATTTGAAACAAGGAACAAAAAAAAGATTTTTTAGTTTTTTGCTAGTTTAGTTTTGGCCCAAATCTGTAAACCCAAAACAAAAATAAACTAAAAGAACATATCTTAAGCCCAAAGCACAAATCATATAAAATTTAGATTCAGGCCCGACTAGAAAGGAGCCCAATATATATTTTTTGACATAGACCACTCATGTCAAAAGCTTGACACCCCCCCCCCCCCCCCTCCCCCCCGCCCAAAAAAAAATCTCATCTATTGACCCTAGGTACATTAAGCCACCAATCAACACATATCAATAATTAAACAAAAAAATAAGACCAACTCAGCCCAAACTGCAAGAAGCCCAATAGAACAAGTTAAAATTTATATATATATATAACATAATAAATGAAAGGGAGGAAAGTACTTGAGAAGCCTCTGGCTTCTTCTTGTTACCGATCTGAGCACCAGGGAAAAAGGGGGGGAGGTTGTGGAGGTCGACCGGCGGCGGGATCACTGCAGATGGCGGCGAGCGGTGCTGAGCGGCGAGAGGCGTGGGTCACGGATGCGGGTATGAACCATGCGGGCCTGGCGGAAGCGTCGCAGAGCAGCGACTGGAGAGCTCCGCGGCGGCGGTTCGCGCACAGTACGGCTGAGCGAAGATTAGTGGTGGCTACTGGATATGGTGAGGTGGAGGTCCGACGAGAGTCACGATATGGACGAGGACACGCATCACTGTGGAAAGCTCGTGACACAAGTGGCAGATTTGGATCAGGACGAAGGCGACGAGCTTGTTTGTGCGGTGGTCGGAGGTGGCTGGGAGCAAGGGGAAGAAGATGTGGAGGGAAGAAGGAAAAGATGGGTTCTGAGTAGAAGAAGAAGAAGAAAAAATCAAAGAAGAAGAAGAATGAGAGGAGAAAGATGAAGCAGGGAGGAAGAAGAAAGAAAGAAAGAAAGAAAGAAAGAAAGAGAAAAAAGAAAGAAAGAGGGGTTTTTCTGATTTTTTTTTTGGTATCAGAGTATTTGAGTATTTTTGTGTTGATTTGTGATTTGGGAGTGATGGTTGCTAGAGGTTGGAGAGGAGAATATTGATTTTTTTTTCTACTGTTGATTGAGGTGTAAATGCTATGGGAGTTTGTGGCACGGTATGGCTATTGGATGAAGCTATTTTAGAAAATGCCACAAACAGGGAGTCTGGTGTTGAGCTCAAGTAGCAGGAGAATAAAATTCTGTTTGGCTGTTGGTTTTGAGCAAAAATAGAGTGTGTTTTCTGTGTTTTTGGTTTTGCTCCCCCCTCTTTCTTATTGTCACTGTTCAATATATAGCATAGGAATGAAGAAGATGACAAAGCTTCTTGTTAGGCCAGCTGGTGTGGGTACAAGTAGTGGGGAGCAAATCAACTTTTGCTCCACCACCTTGCTTGGCTGGTGCAAGGGTACGGAGGGCTGTACCATTATCCCCCTTTTTCTGAAAAAGAAGAAGACGACAAAGAGGGGTACAAGTGTGGGAGCATGCATTTTTATAATTTTTTTTTTAATTTTTATTATTATTTTTTATTTTAACAAATTAGAATAATAAAAAACAATTTTTGGTTGGGTTTGGGATAATGGGCCCAAAAGATAACTTGGAAGAGAAACAAAAATGGGCTCCATTTGATGATGTAATGGGCTCAGAATAAAAACATTTTTTTGTTTTATTTTTATTTTTGTCTATTATTTTCTTCAAAACTTTAATTAAAATATCCGGACAAAATTAGGTGTTCACAAAGAGCTTTCGGGGTGGGTTACCCGTTAGAAGCCCGAACAGAAAGATAAAAGTGACTCACGGGGTGGATTGTCCGTTAGAAGCTCGAACAGAAAAATAAAAAGCTTACAGAGTAGACTGCCCGTCAGAAGCCGGAACATAAAGATAAATGATGTTACGGGTGGATTTCCCGTCAGAAGCTCGAACAAAAGATAAAGAACTTATGTGGTGGATTGCCCGTCAGAAGCTCGAATAGAAAGATAAAAGAGCTTACGGGGTGGATTGCCCGTCAGAAGCTCGAACAGAAAGATAAATGAGCTTGCGGGTGGATTGCCCGTCAGAAGCTTGAATAGAAGATAAAGAACTTACGGGGTGGATTACCCGTCAGAAGCTCGAACAGAAAGATAAAAGAGCTTACGGAGTGGATTGCCCGTCAGAAGCTCGAATAGAAAGATAAGAGAGCTTACGGGGTGGATTTCCTGTCAGAAGCTCGAACAGAAAAGATAAAGAGATTACGAGGTGGATTGCCCGTTAGAAGCTCGAATAGAAAGATAAAAGGGCTTACGGGGTGGATTGCCCGTCAGAAGCTCGAACAAAAAAGATAAAGAGCTTACGGGGTGGATTGCCCGTCAGAAGTTCGAATATAAAGATAAGAGAGCTTACGGGGTGGATTACCCGTCAGAAGCTCGAACAGAAAAGATAAAGAGCTTACGAGTTGGATTTCCCGTCAGAAGCTCGAACATAAAGATAAAAGGGCTTACGGGGTGGATTGCCCGTCAGAAGCTCTCTTATGACGCTAGATAGACAAATGCAATGCATGAGTGTTGGTTTTACTCATTGATGGAACGACAATGTATGAGATGGTTTTCATGATTGATGAAAAATCAAATAACTATCTTTCAATTCAACACACAATGAACACTGACGATGAAAACCCTTATTATACTTTTGTACGATGCAAGAGATACTTTTGATGAGAAAATATTTCTTCTTTGTTGTTTCTTTTTCATTATTGGATCCTTGACCCCTTAAAAGCGTCGATCACAATCAATCTTGAGTATGAACTAGAACAAGGCCCATCTTTTCAGCGAGAGATATCTTTCACTTTTGTTTCTTGATGGTAAACACCCTTGATGATAATCATCCCAATGGTTGATTCTTGATATTCATTCCTTTCTTCATTTCCCTTCATCGGGGAACCATCATGCCCCCCATGACCTTTTGAGGCTTTCTAAGGAATTCTAACTGCTTAAAAATCATTACTTGTTTCACATTTCAGTATATACTTATCAGGATGAATGCACACACTCAAATGACAAAAGTTAAGAGAAGGGGACTGATGTGTGCGTTCCGGCAAGTGTACCGGATTCGTCGACAAGTAATAAAAAGATATCGATCCCACAGAGACCGTGATCTCAAATCACAACTAATTATTAAATCGATAAAACTGGATTATGTAAAAAAGGATTTTGATTTTTGGAATAAGAGATAACTTAGAAAAATCGGATAAGGAATGCAATCAAGTAAAACAGAAAGTAAATCAATTTGTGGTTTTTCAGATCTAAAGGGATTCCTAGGAATTTGGGTTACCAACAAGATCGTTCTTGTTACTAAATTGACTACCTCTTGTTAATTATCAAAATTGCCTTGAAGGCGAATTTATCCTCAAATAGTTGATGCTCCCTCTCGGGTTACAAAAACCGTACCCAATTAAACCAACCCCTACTCTTGTGGTAGTTGAATTTAGATTGGACCCTTTAAGTTTTGTGACAATTCGTGAATCCTCGAAGGACCGCTTCTAACTCTCGTGATTTAAGTCCTAAGTCTGATTCTATAGATCCGACACCTAAGTTCACCTCTAGGTTCCTCCTTAGGGTATCTACGTCATGCAAATAAGCGGCCGCCGAATTTATGAGTAATTAAAACAATAGAAATCAGATCTAAAGCAAAATCAAAATTAACAAGAAATCGAAATCAATTCATAACATGAAAACAGATCTTGGGCATAGCCCCAATCCCTAGAAATAAAGCTACTACTCAAGCATTGCCATGGCGATGACAAGCTTGGTTAACAACAACATGAAATAAAACCTAAGAGAAGAGAAGAAGAAGAAGAAGAGAGATCCTAAAAATTTGCCTAAGTGGTAGCAGCCCAAAAGTCTCCCCTGAGTCTCTGCCTAGATGCCATATTTATATATTAGGAAAGTTTGAATCCCAATTAAACACAAATTTAGATCAATTCAGTTTGTTCAGATCCAAATATTGCGCGTCACAGCCGTGATGGCCATCATGGCCAGGCCGTGACAGATTCTGCCTTGGAAATTCTTCAATGGTTGGTCTGTCATGGCCGTGATGGTCATCACGGCCTGGCCCTGATGGCGATCACGGCCGTGATGGCCATCACGGCCTGACCCTGACAGCTTCTGACTTTTTCGTTCTTTCTTTTTCAGCCCTGCTCGATCATGGCCGTGATGGCTATCACGACCAGGCCGTGATGGGCTCTGTTTGGCTCATTTTTCTTCACTTTTCAAGCCCCATCTTCATGCAAGCTCCATCATGGTTAATCTTGAGCATTTTAATCCTTAATTTCTGCATAACAACACCACAAAACCGCCTTACCCGTTCCAAGGTAAAAATTAACCAAAATCAAATTAAAAATGCCTAAACTATATGAAAAATGCATGCAAAATGACAATGAAATATGAGGTGAAATCACACTCATCAAACCACCCCAAGATTAAGATTTTGCTTGTCCTCAAGCAATCACCAAGGCCAGAAGATATAAATAATCAGAGCATGGATAGTGAACCAAGAACCCGAGTAACTAATCCAAGTGACAGGCATATTCAAATAAGTACCCAAGAGAGAATCAATTTCAAGTCCAATTAGAAGCTTAGGTTTCCTAAATTCATATTCTCACTGATTCGGGCACTCTTCTCACCTCACTCAAGTGTTTAAGGGTATATTACAATCCACTCAATTTCCTCAAGGAAGGAATTCTACCATAAGCTTGACTATTAACCGGATCTCTACTTTATTAATGAAAACACATACGAATCAAGAGGTCTTTTATTTTGGTTGTAATGGGGCCATGAGATTAATTGTTAGGTGGGGAAATCAAGAAAGGAAATTTCAAGAAGGCTAAACAAAATATCAAACATTGCAAAGCATGACAACCTTCTAAAATACCTTTTTGGGCTTTTGTTCACTTTCCCACCTTTCTTTCCTTCTTATTTTATTTCTCACTTTCTTTTTGTCATCCCCTTCTCCATTTTTTTTTGATTATTTTTACTTTATTTTATTTTTTTGGAGAAGGGGAGATTTTCAATTTAAGAGAAATATTTTTCTAACTTTCTCATCCCACAATTTATTTTTCAAACTACCTTTTTACCCTTTTTGCAATACTTTAAAAGGTGTCATACCAAGCATCATTCATCAAAACATTTCAAGGTACCAAGAAAAGCATTTTATTCTTTTAGGCTCAAAATTGGGCAACTAAGGGGTAGCATTTAATCAATCAAAGCTCGGAAGGCCCAAAAAAATACCTAGTGCCTCAATCATTTTCAAAAATGTTTTCAAAAATTTTAAAGTTTCAAAACAGCTTCAAGTCAAGTTCTAGAGAATACAATCCAAGAGGAATAAAACACTCTATAACAAAGAATGGGGTAGATTTAGTGAGTACCCATTTTTTGGCTCAAAATCTCACATTTAGTAGTTTAAAATCAGTGAGAAACACAAGTCTAAGGAACCACATGCTAATTATCAACTATCAAAATATCATCTCAAGAATTTTTATTTTTAGCCTTTCACAAGAATAAAAAAAAATTGGGTTCAAAAATTCACTGTCTCAATTTATTTGGCACCAAGTTCTCACAATTGGATGCATAATCTAAGCAAGGGGCAATCTAATCGTGTGATCATGCAAAATTATGCATATATGAATGCAACATGAAAAATGCAAAAATGCAAAAATTTACAAAAATACCCCTACCCCAAGCTTAAAAACTTACATTGTCCCCAATGTAAATAATCAAGTCGGAGAGAGGAGAAAAGTGGAACAACTCACCGAGGTGGTAGCGGGTGCTGGCTCACATGCCAGTCAAAAACTTGTTGGAAAATGTATCACGACCGTGAAGCTCATCACGGCTTGGCCATGATCAATTCTGGTCTATAGGAGCTGGCCTGTCACGGCCGTGTGATATATTCTGGTCTTCAGGGGCCTTCTCATCACACCCGTGATGGATATCACGGCTGGGCCGTGATCCTTTCTGGTCTTCTTTGGTTAGCTCATCACGCCCGTCACTACTGTCACGACCTGGGCGTGATGACTTCTGACTTTATTTGTCCTTGCCTTTTTTGCTCTTCCTGCTTTCATAACCTGAAAATACTTGGCAAGTCCATCAATCACTGATCTTTCTTTTCTTATCTTCCTCAAATTAAAAAAAAAACAAAATTCAAAAACAAATGAAAAAGGGAGAGAAAACTTGGGTTGCCTCCCAAGAAGCGCTTATTTACGGTCCTAAGCTTGACCATACTTCTTTCAATCAACCGGGGTCGACTGGGCCTAGAAGTGTAAGAACACTTCTCTTCCTTGTGAGTCCTTCAAAGAGTCGATTTTGCTCGTATGGCCAATTGCGCTTTCGCTTTGCTCTTTTCACTCTGAGCTTCATGGCCTTACTCCCCCCCGACGGAAGTTTTGTTTCCACATGATGAGCAACTCCAACTTCATCACCATTTGGTGCATCATTCGTCTTGCAAAGCTTCGGAGTCGCTTCCATGTTGAGCTCTTCCTTTACCTCTGGAGACTTTATATCGATCCTACACACATGACTCTCAAAAGGAGGGTTGTTATATGAGTTAGTCAAATCAAAATCTACCCTACCTTTCTCTACATTCAGAGAGAGTTTGCCATTCTTTACGTCTATTATTGCTCCAGCGGTGGCCAAGAAAGGCCTTCCTAGAATGATGGGGAATTTAGAATCCCTGTTCATATCCAACACCATGAAATCGGTAGGGATGAAAAATTTCCCTACCCTTACGGGTACATTCTCTAGTATGCCTAAAGGAGTTTTAATTGAGCCATCTGCGAATTGTAAAGAGAATTTGGATGGACTCAATTCCTTGGTTCCCAACCTCTCCAAGATAGTAGGCGGCATCAAGCTCGCACTAGCCCCTAAGTCACATAACACTTGGTCTATTTTTACTTCTCCAATCGAGCAAGCAATAGAGAAACTACCTGGATCTTTTAGCTTAGGAGGCATATTAGTTTTTATCATGACATTGTACTCCTTAGTTAAGCTCTTAGTTTCTATTTTTACTTGCTTTTGCTTGACCAACCTTTGTGGGAAAGGTATCGGGGGTTGGTACGGTGGTGGAGGGACATACTTTGGCTCTACTTCTTCATCTTTGCTCATGTCCTCCTCACATTCCACATCCTTTTCAACCACCCCAAGCTTATCATCCCTCACATTCCACATCCTTTTGGATTGGTATAATCTTTTTAAGCACCAGGTCACCCTCCGAAAACTGTCGCGGGCGTACTTTCTTCCCATAAACTCTCATCAACCTTCTTTGGTACAATTGACCGTGACACAATGCCGCTAATATCTTCTCTTCAATGAGGTTCAATTGGTCGAGTCGATCCTGAACCCACTCAGCTTCTTCCAGTTTTGCTTCTCTCAACACCCTTAATGAGGGCATCTCTACTTCAATCGAGAGCACTGCCTCCATCCCATACACTAAAGAATACGATGTTGGCCCTGTCGAGGTGCGAATAGAGGTACGATAGCCGTGAAAAGCAAAAGGTAACATCTCCTTCCAATCTTTATACGTCACCACCATCTTTTGAACAATCTTCTTGATATTCTTATTAGCAGCCTCGACTGCTCCGTTCATCTTTGGGTGGTACGGAGAGGAATTATGATGCTTCATCTTGAAATTTTCGCACATCTCCTTCATCATCTTATTGTTCAAGTTGGTCGCATTATCAGTGATAATCTCACTAGGCAACCCATAACGACAAATTAACTCTCTTTTGACAATTTTAATCATGACATTCTTGGTCACATTGGCATATGATGCAGCCTCAACCCACTTTGTGAAATATTCGATGGCAACAAGAATGAAGCGATGTCCATTTGAGGTCTTTGGTTCGATTGGCCCGATCACATCCATTCCCTACATTGAGAACGGTCAGGGTGCTGACATGACATTCAAGGGAGCTGGCGGCGCATGAACCTTATCAGCATATATTTGACACTTATGGCACTTCTTCGCGTAATTAAAGCAACCAGCCTCCATTGTCAACCAGTATTGGCCAGCCCTCGAGACTTTCCTGGCCATTGCATGACCGCCCGCGTGTGTTCCAAAAGATACTTCATGTACCTCCTCAATTATCCGCTTAGCTTCTTTTGCGTCAACGCACCTCAACAACACCATGTCATGATTTCTTTTGTAGAGAATACCTCCATCTAAATAGAAACCCATTGCAAGTCTTCTAAGAGTTCTTTTGTCATTTTCTGAAGCATCCTGAGGGTATTCCCTTCTTTGGATGAAGCATTTGATGTCATGGTACCATGGTTTTTGATCAGGCTCTTCCTCTATCACTTGACAATATGCATGACGATCACGACTTTCCATTTTGATGAGTGGTAAGTTCCTATCGTCACTTACTTTGAACATCAAGGACAAGGTAGACAGCGTGTCAGCTAATTCGTTATCTTCTCGGGGAATATGATGAAATGTGACTTCATCAAACTACTCAATCAAACCTTTGATGTAATCATGGTACGGGATTAACTTGTCATCTCGGGTTTCCCATTCCCCTCTTAGCTGGTGGATGACAAATGCAGAGTCCCCATATACCTCTAGTATCCTTGCCTTTGATTCTATTGCTGCCAGGATCCCGAGCGCACAAGCTTCATATTCGGCTATATTGTTTGTACAATCAAAGCAAAGCCTTGCAGTGACAGGGAAATAATCATTTTCCGGTGAAATTAGTATTGCCCCGATTCCATGCCCCAATGCATTAGAAGCTCCATCAAATAACAAAGTCCACTTTTCTTTTTCTGGTGATTGTACGTGATCGAACAAAGCCATTATATCTTCATATGGGAAATCGCATTTCATTGATCCATAATCTTCTACTGACTGATTGACTAGATATTCTGCAAGAGCACTCCCTTTTATTGCTTTTTGGGTGACATAGACAATGTCATATTCTGATAGCAGGACTTGCCAGCGAGCAATTCTTCCAGTCAGAGCAGGATTATCAAAGATATACTTGATTGGATCCATTTTGGACACCAACCAGGTAGTGTAACACAACATGTAATGCCTCAAACGGCGAGCAGTCCAAGCCAAAGCACAGTAAGTGGGTTCTAGTGGTGATTAGTTGGCTTCGCAACTGGTGAATTTCTTACTTAGATAAAGATATTGAATGCGTGCATTTATTGATAAGTCATATTGAAACGGAAACAAGTAAGCCCATTACAACAAAAATTCCTAAAGCCTTGGGCAGAGCTAAAGGATAAGCATTACAGAATTACTTTGAAAAAAACTCTATGGTCCTGGGGAACTCGATGATCTCCCAATTGTTGAGCTCTGTATCCGGAGGGCATGGATATACCAGATTGACACCATGATCGGTGAGATAATCATCTTCAACAGCTGCTTCTTTGTCCAAGAATGCGAACCCTACACTTCGGAAGCTCTGTTGAATGTCACAGATGGGAACCCTTTCAGCCTCGTATTCACGATTTTCCAGCCGAGCCAACCTCTTTCTTTTCTTCTCTTCCATAACCCTCATCTTGTCGGTCTTGGTGGGTTTGTATCCCAACCCAAACCTGTCCTTGTTCTCGATGAGCATGAGGATGTCAGCGACACCTTGGCTATTCTTCCCCAAACCGCTTCCAGGTCGATATCCTCCTTCGAGCATAACCTTAGCCATCATAACGGGCGCTTTAGATGATTGAGGTTTCAAGAGTGGAGAACCATCCCCAACATAGGTGTCATTGGAAAGCGGTCTCGAGAGCTTCTTCGGCAGCTTAATGTAAGGGGTTGTTTATGGCTTACTTACTAACATATCCTCCTCTCCAGAAACAATTATAAACTTACTATCGACAATGAACTTCACTTTCTGGTGCAATGTGGAAGGCACAGCTCCAGACGAATGGATCCATGGTCGTCCTAGGAGACAACTGTAAGGTGGTGTGATGTCCATTACTTAGAAGAGTATTTCAAAGGTGCAGGGGCCAACCTAAATGGGCAATTCAATTTCCCCCATGACTTCCCTCCGTGTACCATCAAAAGATCTTACAATCATTGTGCTAGGCTTCATATGAGTTCCATCAAAAGGCAACTTTACCAGTGTTGACTTTGGCATTACATTCAAAGAAGAACCATTATCAATGAGAACCCTAGCCATGACATGATCTCGAGACTTCACAGAAATGTGCAACTCCTTGTTGTGCCATATTCCTTCAACTGGAATTTCATCATCAGTGAAAGTGACATAATTATCAGCAACGATGTTACCCATGATGTTATCGAGCTTGTCAACTGTGATGTCATGAGAGACATGAGCTTGATTCAACACCTTCATCAGTAATCTCCTGTGTGGCTCGGAGTTCATCAATAGAGACAAAAGAGATATCCGAGCTGGAGTTCGATTTAACTGATCCACAACCTTGTATTCACTCTGCTTGATGCACTTCAAGAATTCGCCGACTTCTTCATCAGATACCTCCTTTTTATTCTCACCCCCGTTTGCTTCCTTGACATCTAGAATTCCTTCCACCTTCTCTTTCCCCTAGCGATCCTTTCCTTCCTTTTCTGTTCCCTCCCTTCGCAATACCTCTGGAGTGTAAATGTGACCACTCCTAGTCATTCCACCAATTCCTGAAATGTTGGTAACCATAGTAGTCTCGTCGGAAGGATTGGGTTGAACCTGCGTCTCATATTTCCATGGTACCGCTTTGGTGTCCTTGTAAGGGAAAGGACTTGGAACTCGGATAACGATTGGTGTTGGCCCACTTGGAACTGGCAAAGGTTTCTTCTCATTATAGTATATCACCACTGGTTTCAGAGTGACTTGCTCAGGAGCTGGTTGAGGATTAGCCACAACAGTAAAAGGGGTTATCTTAATTGGGGTTGGGGAAATTGTAGATTCAGCAACCATATTAATGGCATACTCATTTGATTCATAACCAATTAAGATAATCTTCATATCCATTAACAACTGCACAACTTGCTGAAACTCTGCACAGTTTTCAATCGAATGCCCCATATTCCCATCATAGTCACGCCTTATCTCTTCATCGAGAGCCTTTTCTTCCATGATCGGGATTTGGATCAATCCGCATTTGCGCATCTCTCTGAAAATAACTCTCATAGGAGTCCTAACATCGGCCACTTTACTCTTGAGAGTATGTTCCAAGAAGCTTTCAATGGCATTGACTCCCGAACCCCCATGATTTGGCATAGGACCCTGTGCCACGTTTGGAGCATCCTTCTGAAAGCTCAACCATTTGGTATTAATCAGGTCTTGCACCTTAAACTTCAAAGCTTTACAATTCTCGGTGGAATGACATGTGGCCCCATCGTGATACTCACATTAAGCGTTTGGGTCATACCACTTTGGATAAGGAGGGTCTATTGGTCTTGTCGGGATAGGAGTTAGCACGGACTTGCTCATAAGTTGGCGGAATAGTTCAGTGTAGGTCATGGGTATCGGGTCAAAATGCACTGGCTTTCGTTCTGAGTTATACGGTGGTCTTGTTTCGCTAGTGTTTGGGTTTGGATTTAGGGGTTGAACAAGGCATGGTAGGGTGTGTTTGAGGTTGAGAAGGGTATGATGGTCGGTAATGAGTCATCTGTTGAGGATTTGGAAAATGTGAGGTGGCAGCGATGTATGGCTGGTTGGCTTGGTGATATGGAGGTGGTTGGTAATATGGGGCGTATTGGGCTTGGAAGGTAAGTGTTTGGTTTGGTTTAAATTGGTTCGGTTTCTTTTGTTCAAAGGTTACTGCATGTGCTTCTCCCTCCTTCCTTTTCACAAACAGGGCTTTCTTTGGGCCATTCATTAATGAAGTCTCAGTGATTTTGCCATTCCTTATTCCACTTTCGATTCTTTCACCGATAATGACCATGTCAGAAAAGTTAATGACACGCTTCCAATCATTCTATCATAGAAAGGCGACTGGAGTGTATCAATGAACATTGCTACAATTTCTTTCTCGGCCAATGGAGGCTCAACCTGAGCAGCCAGTTCCCTCCATCGTTGTGCATACTCCTTGAAAGTCTCTATGTCTCTCTTTGCCATTTTTTGGAGTTGCATCCTATCGAGAGCCATGTCAATATTGTACTTGTATTGCTTCAGGAATGCATCTGCTAGATCTTTGAAGGATCAGACGTGGGCCCGTTCGAGATGCGTGTACCAATTTGAAGCTGCCCCAGTTAAACTGTCTTGGAAGAAGTGGCTCAAGATCTTATCATCTTGAGCGTATAATGCCATCTTCCTTACATACATGGTCAAATGGTTTTTTGGGACAAGTGGTTCCCCGATATTTGTCGAAATCGGGTACCTTAAATTTTGGTGGAATTACAACATTTGGCACCAGGCAAAGCTCCGAGGCATCCTGAAGACCATAACTATTTGCCCCTTCAATGGCCAGCCTCTCCTCTAACACTTCCAACTTTTCTTTAGATTGGGAATTCCTTCCCGACTGATTCACTGGAGTTTCACAATACATATTCTAAGGAAAGGGGTATGTCATGTAGGAGCATCCGAAGTTTGGCATCATTTGAGTCCTCAGGGGTCCATAATGTAGGGTGTATTGTGGAGTTTTTGGATTGGCAAAAAGTGTCACTGTCGGGGTGTTACCATTTGAAGGATTGACAGTTTGTGTTTGTGGCATCTCGACAGCATCGGTGGGGGATTGTGTCTGAGTAGTATGTTCAAAGTTTTGGATTCCATCTTCTGGGCTGGGGGCCGTTGGTGGAACAAATCCACGAGGTAAGCCGTATGGGGGACTGTTCGGGTCAAATGAAAGATGAGTTTGGTTGCTTGGATAAATGGTGAGAGGCATCATGACCCCTGGTTGGTTGAAGCCTTGAATAGGAATATGAGCAAAACCGGGTGGGATGAGAGGTGTGGCTGGATGTCCTTCGTTCGAGGCTGGAGGGTTCTCCTCTGTGTTCTTTTCCTTCTGCATTGCTTCTAAGATCTCCATCGTCTACCCTAAGTTGCAAGAATATACAAAAGCATTCATGAAAGTATAAGAAAAAGAAATAAAATAAAAAAAGGGTAAAACAAATATTTCCAAAGCTGTAAAAAAAAATGTGCACAACCCACTATGATAGGTCTGACTATCAAAATTCCCCAGCGTAGTCGCCAGCTGTCGAGACCATCTCGTCTAGGTGCCGCGAAAAAGAAGGTAAAAACAGAGGAGTCGCCACCAATATTTTTAAATTGGAAAAAAACATTGGAAAACCAATTATGTAAGGTAAACTGGTCGTTTTTAAAAAAAGGAGAGATGTTTTGAGTTCGGGAATCAGTTACGAGTAGGGAATGTGTTAGCACCCTACATCAGCCGTTTAAAAAAACAGTACCTCCAGTTAATTGTGCAAAATGATTTTAATAACCTTTTTAAATATTTATTTTACCCCAAAAATTATTTACAACAAAACTATTTTTATTTTTGATATTTTGTATTTTGTATTTTATGATTTTTCAATTTTAAATTTATTATTGATAAAACCTAAATGAAGTTGAACATGGCACATTAGTCCACAGGGCAATCTCAAATCTAAGGGGTTGAGTAAGGAAATTTTAAATTTTGGCTTGACAGAATGATTGATTCTTCTCCTACGTATTCCCGTGTGCGATGGAAAACTCAAAGCCACGTATGTAACACCCCGATTTTCGCTGCTTTGTAATATCGGTAATAAATATATAAATATATATTTTTATCCGAGACTTAGAAAATGATTTTGGATAAACCAAGGTCATTTCCTTGTTATACTTATTTTCATAAGGTTACGGGGAAGTTTTTGGTTGAAAATTCAGACGGAAGCCGGTCTGCCGTTTTCTGTGTTTTCGCTGACACTAAAAGTTTACTGCTCAGAAAACCTAATTTTAACTCGTGAACGAGATGAAAAATGTTTTTATTGTATTTACTACGATACTGGAAGTTTTGAAAATTTTGGTAAAAAATTAAAATATTATATTTGTTGCGGGCGTATACGTCGAGATTATCTCTAGGAAAATCATACGCCAGATGAACCCGGAGTCGGCAATGGAGCTGAGATAATGGATTTGACCGACTTGACGAGCATTTATGACGAGCTTATCTGAGTCATAATGGCCATAAAGGCGCATTTATGGCAATGGGAATTTTGCTATGAAATGACCATTTTACCCTTGTCTTTTTATGACAATTACAAGCCATGCCATTAGAAAATTTGACCAAATGTTACCCAAAACCCACGGCTCCTTCCTCCATTCCAAGCATTTGGACACCACTTTTTCCTAGCCATAAATGAGCATTGATGTTAAGTGGATGAGTCATAGGCAAAGTCACACTCTCATCATTATCCCGAAACTGCCACGAAATTATGACTCTTATATGTTCTGAATCTCGGAAAACTTTCTACATGAAAGTTGTTCATATTTCTCTCTTCTTTTCAACGACATAAAGATCATCAAAAACGGACAAGTATATTGGGAGATATGTCCAAATTACCGAAACTGCTCTAAATCTTCATCATCTTCATCTTTCTCTCTAAACTTCTCTAGAATACTTAGAAAACCAAGGTTTATTAACCATGATTTGCAAACCAAGATATTTTCTCCATAATATGTGGTGTAGGAGGCAGCCACATCTCTTCAAAATTTAGGACCACATATTTTATTAACCATGATTGTACATAAAACCCTAGTTAGGTTACTATTAACTATAGTTAAGTTATTATATTATTTTCTAACTTAACCTTGATCAAATAAACTCAACAATGGTTCTTTTATCTCATCAAACCACACATTTTCTCCTCACACCCACCTCTAAACCGTGCCCATCATCCACACTTGGATCATTTTCACTCATTTTCCAACTTCATCATTTTGTCTCTCTCAAAACTTCATGTTCTTCATTTTCTCTCACAAGTTCTTCACTTGTTCTTCACTTGTTCTTAATTTGTTCTTCACTTATTCATCATTTATCTCTAACTTAGAAACATAATCTCATGATTCTTCATTCATGAAACTTGTTCCTTAGATCAATAACCATCACTTGATCCATTTTGTTCTTGAATCCGTGACCTTTCAAGTTCATCTTTTCTTTTCTTCAAATTCGGCCCATACCCATATATAACCATCCAAACCTTGTTTTGATCTTCTAAGATCATATTCTCACTTATCTAGATGATCTAAACAATTTCTATTTCACATCTCAAGTTTTTCCCCACAAAACACAAAGAACTCCTTAGTGTTCTTGCTAAGATCATCTTTGTTCTTCAAGTTCTTGAATAAATCTTTTTATTTCAAGGTGAGGAATCTCTCTCTTAATCTTGATATTTTAAGATTTTCTATTCACAACTTTTATGGATTTATGCTTGTGTTCATCATGTTCTTCATATGAGTCAAAGTTCTTGAAGCTTTCTTCAAAAATTCATAACTAATTCTAGAAAAATCCTTTTAACATGAAACCAATTTCTTTGATCTAGATATAATCCCTAATTTATTTATCCAAGAGCATGTGATCAAAATCATTCTCCTTCCCTATTAACCCTTAAGGGCCGAACCTAGGTAGGAAAATGGGTTTGGTGTTTTGTTGTTTGTTTTGAAAGTTAGTACTTGACTTAAGTTCTATAATACATATATAGCTTAAATCCAAGAGCTTGAATCCAAATAAATTTTCTAGCTTATTTTCCTAATATGGGCCGAAACCCTAACCCTAAAGGTTAGAGGATTTTGTTTCAAATTTTAGTTTTGTAATAAGTAATCTATGATAGTTAAGACTCTAGTAATTAGGATCCAAAAGATGGCATTAAGAAGATAACCCTAAACCTATTTTCTAAGTCTTGGCCGAACCTAGCCCTAAAGTGTCATAGATGGTTGTTAGTTGATTAATTATAGTTATGTTGTTTGAATGAAGGTGGTTGTGTTAACTCGTGGCGGGATAACGAGGATCGTCGTGTACGTGTTTCCGGTGATAACTCAGGTGGGGGAAAGAATCATTCTACCGTCGGAATCGATAAGTAGCATATTATATAATAATTGTGTAGGGCGACCTAAACCCTACTAGTAGTTGAGTAACCGACAAGACCAAAATCACATTGGAAACCTTTTCTGTAAAACAAATGGTGATTCAGGGATTGTAGGTTTATCGACATTAATGTTGATTTTATGATGTTGAGGATGTGTGGCTTTATTACTTATTTGAGTTGATTGTGATATGTTGGTTGTGATAATTTGCTCTATGTGATATTTTATGATATTTGAATATTTTGTTGATATTGTGTTATGCATGATCTATCTGGTTTGATAAATTGCTTAGTTGATTTTAAGGAAAGATATATATTGCTCGGAGGTATTTTGTTTGGGTGAGAGTTTTGAATATGAATTTGAAGTGCCTCACTATTATGGTATAGAAGTAATGTGATATAGTATGTAAGTGGAGGTTATGAGGAAAAGCTTGAGGTACTAGGTTGTTATTGATAAAAGTCAGTGAGAATCATATGTTGCATCGGTGTTCATAACCGTGTATTTGAGATACACGAGGTCCGAAGTTCTCGTGGACCGTTCCAAATTAGAATTTAAGTTGTGCAACTATAGTGTCATTGCTTTGCATGAGCACCCTTGACTGAGTTGAGAGAGAGAACCAGGGTGTGCACCGACGGTACAGTGCAGCTATAGTGTCATTGCTTTGCATGAGCATTCTCACCATGGATGTACACCATGGGTGTGAATGTGCATTGGCGTGTGTTGTGACGTCGGCAAGTGTACCGGGTCGTCGCAAGTAATAAAAATAACACGGTAAGTAATTACCGAGGTCGAACTCAAGGATTGGGCTACCAATTCGACTAATCCGCGGGAAATCCGATACGTTTGGTCAAGTTACAGAAGGTGGTTGAGAGAGAGAAAATAGGATCAAAATTCAATTAACAATCTAATTAAATAATTAACTAAAAATATGAAAATTAAAATATCCAAGGTTACAAATCCACCTACCTAACATGTATACCCAAGTGATGATGAATTCCTCCCTAGGTTCAATTACAATGTCAACCGGGACCCCTAAATTCTCCTAAATCCACTCTCGTGCTAATTAGGACGTATTCGACGATTGGATTAATTACTTACTAGGTCTCATAATCCTAATCTCGAATTCGGTTAATTCTTGTTCCCTATATGGTTGCACCGATCTCCTACTCACTCTCGTGCAATATTCGATCGATGATCCTAATTCAAGTTCTAAACGTGAATCGCTGACTAAGCCTCATCAACGTTAACAAGTCAATCACGCAACACATATGATTAACACAATCAAATCAGAATTAGAAAACATTTATGATCCCGATTCAAGTTCTGAAACGCGAATCGCCGTTAGGCCTCAAACACGTTTAACTGATTAATCACGCAAAACATATGATCAAACATTCAAATCAGAATCGGAAAACAAGAATTGAATTAAAGGAGAAAGACATACATCATATCGGATTTACATCGCCATGGGTGGCTTCATCGTTCCCTCGGACGAGGGGGATTAGTTCCTCATGCTCATAGACAAACACTCGGACACAATCACCATCGTAAAATAAAAAGAAACGAGAAAAGGAGACGCAGCTCCAAGGAGAAATAAGGATTCGAAACTACTGCCCTAACCTAAGTGGAAAACTGCCTCCTCACGATTCCTCAAATCTGATCTGCAAAAGTCTTTAAATAGGATTCCTGATCTGCGATAGCTCGCGAGGCGAGCAGCCTTTCGTGAGGCGAGAATTAAAATTGGCGCGCTTTCAATTTGAACTCTCGCGAGGCGAAAGTGTGTTCGCGGGGCGAGTCTTCAATTTCAGGCAGTGACCTTCATCACGGCTGGGCCGTGATGGCCTCTGGCTTCCAAGTCTTCATTCTCTCGCGAGGCGAGAATACACTCGCGGGGCGAGTGTTCAAACCTCAAACTGTTCACGGGCGTGGTCTTCATCACGGCTTGGCCGTGATGGTCTCTGTATTGCTGGTCTTCATGATTCGCGGGGCGAGAAGAGTCTCACGTGGCGAGACAGAAATGTTGACTTTTGCTGCTTTGTTGACCTTCAGTCTCGCGTGGCGAGAATACACTCGCGGGGCGAGTGTCTCCAGACTTGCAATTTCCACTGCTTTTCGACTTTCCTTGACTCCCGGAGCTTCACTTATTTAATCTGAAACAACAAAAGCACCCACAAGCGTAACTCTATTCAAAATAACCTAAAAACTACACAAAAGATGCAAAACGAGTCAAAGTCCAACTTAGGAACAAAACAAGGCAAATTTGGGCGAAAACGAGAGTGAACTCGAATAAATTGCACGAAAACCACAGTCCATCTAGTTATAAAACTAGATAAGCCAGAGGCTTATCAGCGTGGGGAACGTGTCACTTGGACGATTGACTGACATTCCTAACGAGGGATGTGTGACAGGATTAGCAGTGGCCACGTCAGCATAAAGGTTTAGTTGCATGAGTTGGAGGGTAGAGGATGATATAGTGAATTGAGGATGATTGTTGATTTTGAGTGATGCGTGTCTGTGACTATTATTGTATTATATGCTATGAATCTTTTCCACTTATGATGATAGAACTGTTTCTTATCTCCCTATTTCTATATTTTTGGTGTATGTTTACTTCGTTACGTTAGAAGACCAGATGGATGACTATGTTACTGAGGAGGTGGATGGAACCCCATACGAGACGGAGATTGTTGAAGAGTTGAATGATGTTCCGGATGAAGTTGACACTAAAGAACAACCTACTGATCCTAATAATATAGCGTAGTAAGTTTAGGGCCAGTGAGTCATATAAAACGTTTTTATTTTCCGTTAGTTGTAAGCAGTTTGTTTAAATAAGTACCTGTGTGGGATCCTACTGAGAGGATACCCTAAACCGTGTTTTGTAAAATAAAGAATAATTATGTGTGTATTTATGTAATATAGTTTTGGTGTGTTTTGTATTTGTAGAAGTTATATGATTATTATTTAAGTTTTAATTTTTACGTATTTTCAACAGTAAGCGCGTGATTAAGTAAATAAATATTAAGGTTTTAATGTAATAATACGATGAGGCACATCGGGGTGTCTCAACGTAGTTCTTTACAAAAATGTTTGATTAGTTGATAAATTTTAGTTTTCGAAAAAGATTTGATTTTTTTAAAATATTTTTTCATTAAGAAGCAAAGAAGTGAAAATCTTTTAAACTGATTTTTAAAATTTTTAATTTTCTTACTTTTTTTAAAAAAGGATTTATTTTGCCTAAAAAGGGATTCATTTTTTATTTTTGGGAAATGAAGTTTTATAAATTTTCATCTTTTAAAATTTTTTAAAAGGATTTTCCATATTTAAACAACAGAATTGATATATTTTTTGGGACATTTTTTTTATGATACAAGAACAAAAATCTGGAACCAACTCTAAAGGCTCAGAAAAACTGAAATAAAGTAATATAAACTAAGGAATGTCAAAAACCAAATTGGGTTTTGTTAATGGACCTATCAGCTTGACCCAACAACAATATGATAGCTTTAACCCAAACATTGCCAAGATGAAATCAGTGTAATTAAATAATAAGAAATAAATAAATTAAAATATAGAAACAAATAAAAAGGAACCAGAAGGAAGTGTACAAAAGGATGCGATGGAGACACAACGAACGGAGGCGAGCTACGTGATAGCTGGGTTCGTGGCTATTCTGGACGGACCCAGTGGTCGCGCTGTCGCCACGCGCCAGAAAGAACGAGCGTTTACAAAATAATGCAGATAGGGAGCGACAACTCGAGTATCGTCTCACAAGGACTCTTAGGTTGCTATTATTAACATAAAATCAGTTTTGGGGGGGTTGGAGTGAATGAAAATAAGAAACAAAACAGAAAACAGAGCAATAAAGCAGAGCAGTAAAAATAGATTAACAAACAAACTAAAGCGATTAACCTACTGTTCTCGGTTTCCCACTATCATTGGTTGATATAATTCCAAGCCCTAAGCAGATTCTAATCCCCTTTCGGTTGTAGCAACAATTAACAAACGAAATCACTACTACAGATATATGTTCATATTCCCGAATTAAACAAACGGGGTGAAGCCCTCATGAACTAAACGAACATGAACGAACACACACAAATTAAACAAACGCGATTATATATAGGAACATAACACCACCGAAACAAATCAACACAACACTATACACTCCTGAATTAAACAAACAGAAACATATAACATCGCATTGAAAAGAGAAAAGCATATAAAAACAGGAATTATAGAACCTCAAGCGTGGTAATGGAAACCAATCACAGTAGATTAATCTAGGAGACTAGTTCTCCATTACAAAAGTAAAACAACTATCTAAACTAAAAGAAAACAAAAGATAAAAAAAACACAAGATGTTTCTGTTCTGCCTTCAAACAGGCTTATATAGAGCTTCTGGAATCCGCGTACTCGCGAGGCGAACACTGTCTCGTGAGGCGAATCTTGCAGCGTTTGGTATTCTCGCGAGGCGAAGTACGACTCGCGTGGCGAGGAATGGAAAAGTCATGACTTCTGGTCTTCACTCTCGCGAAGCGAGTAATGGATTCGCGGGGCGACACAGAAAGGATGCAAATTTTCTGGCACAGTCACCTTCAGGTTCGCGAGGCGAGTGCCTTCTCGCGGGGCGAAAGCTCCAGAATTATTTCCTTTTATTAACCTGAAAACAGAAAATAACAGTAAGTAATTTATTTGACTCTAAATCAACTAAATTAACCTAAAAATACTTTAAGGACTCAAAATGCTACTTAAAGACAATCAAGTCTAATTTGGGCGAAAATGATATAAAATTAGCACAAAGCCAAGGTTTTTCTAGTTATAAAACTAGGCTAGCCAGAGGCTGATCAAAATACCCCAAACTTAAACTTTGCTTGTCCCCAAGCAAACTACAACTCAAAAATCAAAAAGACTCAAGACATGGAAAGCTTAAGGATTTAATCAACTTTGCACAAATTTCAAGCAATTTAACAAAATAGTTTTCTTCAATGTTCCCCCCTTTTCAACAAATCAATCCCCACATTCAATCACTCTAAACAATTGAGAATTTCATCATTCAAACAATCATTAATCTAAGCAGGGGATCCAAGTTACAAACAAGAGGGAGATCACCAAATTCAAACAACTGCCTTCCTCACAAGGGCATTTAGTGTTCACTCAATCGCTCAGTTTGTGTCAGGCTAATGACGATTCACTCAATTTTCACTTTTAAGAGCACTTCCCATAAATTTGATTTTCATCTCCAAATGATTCCCACAGTAAACATGCATGCAACATCAAAAGGTCTTTTATGGGTTGTAATGGGGCCTGGCTAAGGGTAGGATATACAAAGGTACTAGGCTGAAGACCCTAGGAACTAAGAGAGCATGAAACACTTCAAAACATTGACATTCCACTCAAGTTCCTTTTTTCATTTTTCATTTGCCTTGGGTGACTATAGCCTCTTTATTCAAATAGCCTTTTTGAAATTTTTGTACTCTTTTTTTTTATTTTTTTTTCTTTTTGTTTTTTTTCTCAATCCCAAACAACACATTACACCTTGTAGCCACCCCAAACTTAGTTTCTTGAAACCATTCTCTTGCTAAGGATTCATGCTCTCCTAATCCTAAGATCGGGTTAACATGGTTTTTCAGATTTTAGGCTTGTAACATAAGGTTATCAAGAACTAACAGGCTAATTAGGCTCAAAGGGGCTAACTAGGGAACATGCATTAGGAATTGGTTATTTTAGGCTAAGTAGTTATTTACAAAGAAAATGCCTAAATCATTTGAAGCAAACATATAAACATGCAAACCATAAAGAGATTCAAGAAAATTCGGGAAAGTGCAACTCAAAAATGATTCACACAGTCAAAAACATGTTGGAGGCTCAAAACCTCACCCGGACATTATTTTGCAAATTGTTTGACAGAGATTCTATCCCTAGTGTGTGCTTCCCTATCACCCCAAACTTATCATAAATCATGCCATCATAACAAAATATCAAAGTTTAGTTTTCAATCACATGGGGATCAGATTTTCAAATTTTCAGGACTTAGGGGGAAAATAGTCAACACATACATGCAATCAATCTATGAAAAATTCAATCAAATCCAACAAACTTGCCAACACAAGACTCAATACAACTCCTGAGCTTCTCAAATTATTTAGGAGCTTTATTGAAAACAAAACAGAAATAAAGCAAGGAAAAGAAAATTAAAAGAGCAAGGTTCAGAAAAACTCATTGGAGTAGTCCACCAGGATCCCATTGCTTGTGACATAAGGCCCAAGTGATAGCCAAAGGGTGGGAGTTCATTCCATGCTTCCATAACTTGCAGCCTTGATATGGGAGTGAGTGCTTGACAGTTACGATGACTCCTTCCGGTGCGGCGGACTTCTCACTCCCTCTTGGGTCAAAGATGACCGCTTTCTCAACAAAATCCTCCCAATAAAATTGGGGTTCAACCCCTTGGACTGGCCATGGTGCAATTTCCAGAGGCTTGAACTCCATCACCGGTTGTTCCACGGTGGGAGGTGGTAAACAGTTAGTTTGGGTTACTGGTGCTGCTTCAACTTCTGCACGTTCTTCATTCACTGCACTAACAAATTCATCACCTGCTATACATGCAGAAATTTCAGCACACACCACACAAAGGTTAGTGTTAGTAGAGTCAATACATATATCACAATGAACCGAATCAGTAAAATTCTGAATGTCTGGAAATTCGGCAATTAGTTCATCCATCCCATGACTCTTAACACATGCATATGAGTTAATTGAATCATCTACTTCCAAAGGTTCTTCATCCATTGCTTTACTAGATTCATCATCTGTTAAACCTGCAAAAATTTCAGCACACACCACACAAAGGTTAATGCTAGTACAGTCAGTAGACAGGGGACAATAAAATGAATCAGCAAGGGTCTGACTGTCTGGAGATTCAACACACAGTTCATCAACAGAAGTATTATCAAAATCATCCTCAGAGGTATTGTCAGGAATAACTACTTGTGAATCTGTATGTTCTTCAAGGAGGCGTTGATTTAGCAGTGCAGCCGAGTTGGCGACTATTTGATCAATTAGAATGGACAACTTCTGAGATTCAGCTTCTCCCCTCTGATGGCTTTCAAGACTTTGTTCTGCCATTCGTTGATTTTCCTCTGCCATTTGCTGTATCATTCCTTCCATTTGTGCAGCCAGTTGTGCAGTTATCTGTGCAGTCATCTGTTTGAACAGGTCCTCTAGTGAAGGTTTGGAAGGTGCAGAGGTGGTCGCTTGGCTAGGATAATTGTTCACTCCAAACATGTCAAAATCATTGCTAAACTCATAACCTCCAACAAAATTAGGATAATTTGTGCATGGTGGTGGTTCACTAAAATCAGGATAATACATGCATGGTTGCTCATAATAAACATTAGGCACATAATTTTGCATATAATTATCCATGGGGCGTACTAAAATTCACAACCAGACAAGTAGACAAAAAACTAATTCAACAAAGATTTTTTTTTTTTGTCAATAACAATCAAGTGTCCCCGGCAACGGCGCCAATTTTTGGTCGCGCTGTCGCCACGCGCCAGAAAGAACGAGCGTTTACAAAATAATGCAGATAGGGAGCGACAACTCGAGTATCGTCTCACAAGGACTCTTAGGTTGCTATTATTAACAGAAAATCAGTTTTGGGGGGGGGGGGGGGGGGGTTGGAGTGAATGAAAATAAGAAACAAAACAGAAAACAGAGCAATAAAGCAGAGCAGTAAAAATAGATTAACAAACAAACTAAAGCGATTAACCTACTGTTCTCGGTTTCCCACTATCATTGGTTGATATAATTCCAAGCCCTAAGCAGATTCTAATCCCATTTCGGTTGTAGCAACAATTAACAAACGAAATCACTACTACAGATATATGTTCCTTTTCCCGAATTAAACAAACGGGGTGAATCCCTCATGAACTAAACGAACATGAACGAACACACGCGAATTAAACAAACGCGATTATATATAGGAACATAACATCACCGAAACAAATCAACACAACACTATACACGACTGAATTAAACAAACAGAAAGAAAACACAAGATGTTTCTGTTCTGCCTTCAAACAGGCTTATATAGAGCTTCTGGAATCCGCGTACTCGCGAGGCGAACACTGTCTCGCGAGGTGAATCTTGCAGTGTTTGGTATTCTCGCGAGGCGAAGTACGGCTCGCGTGGCGAGGAATGGAAAAGTCATGACTTCTGGTCTTCACTCTCGCGAGGCGAGTAATGGATTCGCGGGGCGACACAGAAAGGATGCAAATTTTCTGGCACAGTCACCTTCAGGTTCGCGAGGCGAGTGCCTTCTCGCGGGGCGAAAGCTCCAGAATTATTTCCTTTTATTAACCTGAAAACAGAAAATAACAGTAAGTAATTTATTTGACTCTAAATCAACTAAATTAACCTAAAAATACTTTAAGGACTCAAAATGCTACTTAAAGACAATCAAGTCTAATTTGGGCGAAAATGATATAAAATTAGCACAAAGCCAAGGTTTTTCTAGTTATAAAACTAGGCTAGCCAGAGGCTGATCACCCAGTCTCAGATGGAGGTGGGACGCGAGCTCGGTGGTTGACGGCGATGGATGCGTAGAGTGGCTGGGATCGTGTGATTGTGACGATGGGAAGAACACGGTGGGTTGAGGCAGAGGTGCTCCGGTCCTGCGCGACGGAGATGGTGGAGGTGGCTGGCACGAGGAAAGTGGTGGCCAAGGGGAAGGATTTGTTATGTTGCTTTTGGTGTTTTGATTTTTGTTGTGGTGTTTAGATGGTGAAAGGGTTGGGTTCATGTTGTGTTTTTCTCTTCTTTTTTTTTTGTTGTGGTCTGCGTTTTTGTGTGGTGGCTGAGAGGAACAGGAAAATGATGGGTTATGTGTGTTTGAAATGTAAGAGGAAGAGGAGAGTGTTGGCTATGATGGATTTATATTTTTGTTCTTCTCCTTCACCGTTTCATAAATTTCCTCTTCTCCCCTCTGTTTGGTGTATCTGTGAATGGCCTCCTCTCCCCATTTTCGTTTTCTTTATTGTTATTGTTCAATGTAATATATAGAAGAGCAAAAGGGAAGAAAACATTGGTCTTGCTGAGGGTGAAGACAAAAATGCAGAGGGTGGAACATTGTATGGGGAGCAAATCAGCTCTGCCCCCACCACTCTACTGGCTGGTGCAAGGGAAGGGATAGTGTTTCCCTTTTTTTCGGAAAAAAAGTGAAAGAAAACAAAAGAAGGGAGATAAAATATAAAGCTGATTTTCCTCTAATGGAAGAAGACAAAGCAAGAATGAAAAAAAAAGGACAAAGAATTAATATTTTATTTTTTTCAAACTAAAAAAAAAATCTGAAGCCCTTTTTTTTTTGGGATTTGGATAATTTGGATAATGGGCTTGCAACAACAAATAAAATTGGGCTACATCTAATTCCATATTGTACCAAGAACAAAAAAAACATTTTTAGTTTTTTTTCATTTTTATATTTTTATATTTTTGTTTTCAAAAATATTAATTAAGAGAAAAAATACCCGAACAAAATTAGGCATTCACAACACAGAAGACTTAGTTTGATTTTTTCAACAAGACATATTGATATCCATAAGTTGATTTCAATTTGTAAAAACTAACATTTCAAGACATTTTGAAGAATCAACCATACAAGAAGAGCTCCAAAATCCTAGATGACTGGAAGTTCTCATGGCAGTGATGATATATCGTGAAAGCTAACTCTTCAGTGAATCAATATGCTTCCTTGAGTGATCAATAATTGCCCTGAGTCCTAAGATAAAGCAGAACATGACTTTTCTAAACCATTTATTTATGAACTAAAAAAGTAGAAATGGGAAGGGCTTGCTTAAATAAGAACTCTCCACATCCTTGAATAAAGTATTATACAGATTATTATCATAACTTTCAGCAGTTTTTTTTTAAACAAAACTTTCAGTAGTTATTCCCACAATATATATAACAACTCGTCAATTATTCTTAAACCACCAATACTATTTTCTTCTATCAATATTTGCAATCCCAGAGAACTCAGCTAAGTGGCCTCCCAAATTGCATGCTACTGCTTCCAGCATGTTAAATGACTTAGGCTAATTCAAACTATTAAACCAATCAAGCCTTTTAAATTAATCTAAAACACACATAAGCCAAGAAAGGTAGAGTTTATTACTCAAAGGAATTCAAATTAAAACCAAATCTCTATTAACTACCATTTAACTGAAATAACCAAAGTTAACACAAGAAGGGGGGTTGAATTGTGTTTACCAATTTTTTCGGTTACTTAAAAAGATTTTCGCAGGCACAACAAGCAGAACTTAGATTAGAGAAAATCAGATGAATGATACGTCTAATATTCAGACAGAATACACAAGCAAACATAGTAGAGTAAAACAGAGTTTGATATTCACAATACTAAGTCCCCAAGTTAAAAACTTGAAAAGAATAATACTTAAGCAAAATAAAGAGATAAGGGAAGAGGAATATCACTCAAGAGTTTTATACTGGTTCACCCTAAAATCCACAAGGCTACATCCAGTTTCTTGGCAGCACCAAGTTTCCACTATAACTGAGTAAATTACAATACAAGTATTCTTTGCACACCTAGACTCTTTTGACTCAACACTCAAACAAGTATTCTTTGCACAGCTAGCCTCTTCAGGCTCAACACACAAGGAATATAAAGGTTTTGTGTAATTAATACAGCTTGCAAGTCTGTTAGATCACACTCAAGGAGTGGAACAAATATGAAGTGTGAAAGACTGTGAATTAATATCAAATGATTGAAGGTGTATTCAATGAAAGAATGGAGAAGTTAATGAGGAGAGTAAATTCTTTTCACAGTGTTCTTAATGATATTCAACTTCTTGTTTTCATCTTCATTGTTTGATCCATTTAAAGGCTTCAATCAAGAGATCTGTTTAGACACAGCTTCAGAAAATGTGTTCTTTTGATTTGAGCTTCTGAGATACCGTTAATGCCAAAGAGTCGTTCTGTATAAACATTAAATATTTGGGAACGTTTAGCTTTGACAAGGTTGTCCAAGAGTACATTTTAATCTGAATCAGCTGTAATATCAGAGTAGGCAACAACAGGCTTCTTGTACTTGCAGCAGAGAGCTTTCCTCTTTTAGTGCAACAGTCAGTTCACTTCCAGAAAGCACTTTTACTATGTACTAAAACAGCTAAAAGGTTACTGTTGTGGTACGAAGATTGCGTGTTTATTCCTTAAAACGTTGAAACAAATGTTCTTTATTCTTTATCCTTTGAGTTATTGTCCATAGGTCTTCGAGATCCTTAAGGAATGCATTTAATATGAATAAGATGACTTTAACTTCATTTCTGACAAATTGACATTATACCAAAGTTGGAAAATCAGACGGGTGAGAAGTAATCAGAAATCAGACGAGTGCTCAAGCAGTCCAAAAACTAGACGGGTGATCATGCAGTCCAAAGCTAGACGGGTGATCATGTAGTCCAAAACTAGACGGGTGATCATCTAGTCCAAAACTAGACGGGTACTAGCTTATTCCAAAAATCAGACGGGTGGTCAACTGAGTCTGTTTCAGACAGATGCTTCTTGCCACGTCATCAAGTAAAATCAGATTTTGATAGCACGTTGACTTGGTCTTTGACTAAAAAGAAGACGAGTGGTTTTCAGACAGGTTTTATAAACTGAGCTCTACTGAAAATCATACGAGTCAGAAAGTAGACGAGTGACCTTAAATCTGATTTTCTGCACACTTATCATATTTGTCAGTAATTTCATAAGATTCAATATTACCATACTTAATCTATTTGGAATTATCAAAATTTAGAGAATTTACACATTGAATGTGTTTGAGACTTATGAGGTCTAAACATTCTCCCCATTTTTGATGATGACAAATAAATTTTCTGATTTTATTGAACATCAAAAAGCAATAAGAGAAATTTCAGAAGATATATTTTTTAATGCTCCACCTTAGTTTATGCATCAGATAAACAAATATTTAGAGCAAATTGTATCAGACCAACCATAACTTTTGTAACAGAAAAACACAAAGTTAGAACTAATTTTCTTATTTTTCTATTATATTTTCTATTTTCCTCCCCTTTTTGGTATCAATAAAAAAGTAAGACAGATATATTAAGACAAATAGCCAAAAGAAATACCAAAAAAAAAAATTCATTTCATATAAGCAGAGTCAGAAGTGTTACAAGTGATAGACATCACTGACTAGTACATTGCATGACTCAAGAGGAAATAAAAAAGGCTAAGTCCTAAGATCTAAGAACTAGAGCCTCCTTGGCTTTTGAAGAAAGCTTGCATCATCTTCTGCATTGCTTGATGCCGAGCTAACATCTGAGCTTGAAATGCAGCTTGCTGAGCAATTGCTTCATCCTGTCTTTGAATGACAGTTTGCAAACTTGAAGACATTTCATCTAGCCTCTGATGGGCAGCAGGATCATAAGCAACTACAACAGTAGAATCGGTTGTAGCCATTGCAGTTGCAGATGCGGATGGAGGAGGTGGATTAGAAGGGGGAGTAGGAGGTAACTCTTCAATAATAATGTGGTCCTCGGGCTGAGGGTCTGGAAAAACATTGATTTTAAAAATTGAAGGGGAAAAAGCTAGAGCCATATTTCCAGTAGATGTCTCTGACTTTTAGAAACTTGTGATGGGTCTCTGTAGTGAACAACCTCAGTCTGGATTTGCATTTGTTGTCATTGAGCTTGATCAGACAGAATTGTTGATCTCCATGCAAGTCAATGACCTTTTACTTTCCTTTCAAGGCCATGGAGTCAGGCATTACTTTGAGCTTAGTAGAGGGTCTCTTGAAGATGTGAGGATTGGAGAGCCATTTGTTTACTGGTTTTTGTTTTTTGGCAAGCTTAATAAGTTGGCTTTCAGCTTCAAGTGAAGCAATGACATCCAAGTCTTTGCTGTTGAGAAATTTTGAGCAAGACTCATCTGTGATAGAGAAGGAAGTGGTTCTGGAAGATAGGTGATATGGAGGTAAAGTGGCTAAAGGGAGTGGGTTATGTCTTGTTTCATAGAATAAATCTGGAAAGATTATTCTCAGAGGAACTTGGTTCTGGTTTCTGATGTAATCAGGGATTTGTATTTTGGGTGAAGGTGGAGAAGTGGGATTGTCAAAATAATCAAAGTAATTGACATCTGTAATGAGAAGAATGTCAGAATGATGAGATGTTTGTAGTGTGGAAGTATTAGACATGTGAGTTTCTGATATGGTAGGATTAGGTTCAGAAGAGTGATGGATGGGTGATGTGTTTGAAGAAGCTGGAATTTTTGGAGAAGAAGGTGGAGTAGGGGTGTTTTGTTGTGGTTGAGGTGATGGTGTTCTTTGTAGTGGTGGTGTTGGTGCTCTATATGGAGACAGTGGTAATGGTGATGATGGTTGTGGGATGGAGGTTGTTGTGGCTGTTGGTTGAGGTTGAAATGATGATTCTCTTTGAGGTGAGGGTGATGGTGATGGAATAGAAGGTAATACCAATTTTCTTCTTGTCACAGTGGTCCTCTTTTTGTTAGGGATCACTATCTCTTCTTATTGAGACTCCCCCTCGGCTTGCACTGCTCTCTTCCTCTTGAAGAATGTTGTTAAACTAGGTGCAGTAGGAGCAGAAGCAGCAACTTGCTCAGAGGATTCAGCAACAGGCTCAACAACCTGAGAGACATCAGCACCATCTTGAAACATAGAAGCTTCAGCAGTTGAGAGAGTAACTTTCCTCTTCTTCCTTTGAAGTTGAGACCTTTCTTCTTCAACAGGTTCCTCAAAAGGTTCGGTCTTAACTACTGGAATGCTCAGTCATTCACTACAAGGTGCAGCAGAGGAAGATGCTTCAACAGTTGAAGGTTCTGCAATTGGTTGAAGTTGAATTTTCATCAAAGACAGGGTCTTTGAAGTTATCTCTGTGCAGAGATCAGCATGGAAAGCTTGTGACATGTTGTTCAAAGAGTTGGCTATGAAGATTCTTGTCAGAAGCATGCAATAGGGATATCCACCCTTGCACTTCCCTTTAACAGTTTTCAGCATGTGTCTAAAAATTAAATCTATAATATCTATCTTGATTCTTTGGACTAAGTGGTAGATAGAAAATTTTTCTATCTTACTCACATGATCCCTATAGCCAGTTTTAGATATCACACAGTTAATTAGAAGAACATGAAGAAATCTTGCCTTTGGAGTTAAGAACTTTGAATCAAAGTCCTTTGGCTTGGGAACTCTATACAGTACAAGGTTCACATCTGCCTCGCCACCTTGATTCTTCACCCAGCTTTTGTCGTATCCCGCTCCTTCTCTAGGGCACTTAGTCACTTCAGCGAGTGACTCATTGGTGATGAAGACATGGCCTTCATCAACATCACCAGAGATCATGAAGGTTGTGCTGTCCTTGGTGACTTTAGAGTTTTTCCAGAAGTCCCTTACCAAGGAAGGATAGACATCTTCAATAATCTGGAAGAATGGTAGCCATCCAACATGCGCGATTTCTGGCTTGACATCTAGTCCTTTGTTCTTCAACTCAGAGAAGTTAGGGATCCTTCCAGGATGCACTTTCTTTAGTTCTGTTAAAGAAAGTCTGGATCTTTCAGGAACATCTTCAAGAAAATTTTTGGGTGCCATTGTTTCTGAGGAGAAGATTTTTAGGGTTTGGAAAGGAAGGGTTTCGAAGAGATGAAGACGAAGAGAGTTCATAGAGAGATTGTGGCCAAGAGACTTTGAGTGGGTAGTTTTGAAACGACACGAATACCTTTTGTTAAAACACTTGAGTGTTTTTTGTGTTGGGAAAGAGGAGAGAGAGATTATTGCTATAAACAACAATAAATTTTGAAGAGACAGTTGTAAATTAAATGAAACGTTTTTCAGAAAAGGAGGAAAAAAGAATACAATGTACACGTGTCTCAGTCAGGGTTTAGTATTGAGTGCTTTTAGCCACATCATCAGACGCTTAGCTTAAAATAGACGAGTCAAACAGATATAAAAGAACAATAAATTTTGAAGAGACAGTTGTAAATTAAATGAAACGTTTTTCAGAAAAGGAGGAAAAAAGAATACAATGTACACGTGTCTCAGTCAGGGTTTAGTATTGAGTGCTTTTAGCCACATCATCAGACGCTTAGCTTAAAATAGACGAGTCAAACAGATATAAAATTTAGACAGGTAAAATTTTCAGACATATCAGCAAGCACTCATTCAGACACATTATGCATATTAAGATTCCTTCTGATAAAAACAAATATATCTTCACTTAAGGGTTTTGTAAAGATATCTGCCCACTGATATTCAGTGGTTACAAACTTAATTTCAAAAACACCCTTTTGAACATAATCTCTAATAAAATGATGCTTAATTTCTATACGTTTTGCTCTAGAATGCTGTATGGGATTCTTAGACAGATTAATAGCACTAGTATTATCACACCAAACATGTATATTATGCTCAAACATTGAATAATCCTCAAGTTGATATTTTACCCAATGCAGTTATGAACAACAACTGGCTGTGATATATACTCAGCTTCAGCAGTTGATAGAGCAATGGTACTTTGTCTTTTGCTTGACCAGGAGATCATATTTGCTCCAATGAAGTGACATCCTCCACTAGTACTTTTTCTATCAATTCTATCTCCATCAAAATCAGCATCACATAATCCAGCTAACCTGAAATCTTCAGCTTTCTTATATAATAGACCAATGTTAGTGGTTCCAATCAATTATATCTGAAAATTCTTTTAACAACCTTATGGTGAGATTCTTTAGGGTCTGATTGAAATCTAGCACAAAGATAAACACTGAATTGAATATCAGGTCTGCTAGAAGTTAAATATAGAAGAGATCCAATCATACCTCGATAGACAGTTTGGTCTACCTTTTTACCTTCCTCATCCTTGTTTAGAACAATTGATGGATGCATAGGAGTACTCATAGGCTTTGAGTTTTCCATTTTGTACTTTTTCAGAAGTTCGTTGGTGTACTTCTGTTGAAGAATATATATTCCATCACTTGTATGTTTTATTTGAAGACCAAGGAAGAACTTCAGCTCTCCCATCATGCTCATTTCAAATTCATTCTGCATCAACTCAGAGAACTCTTTGCAGAGTTTTTCATTAGTAGCACCAAATATAATATCATCAACATAAATCTGTACTACTATGAAGTCTTTCTTTGAGCATTTCTTAAAAAGTTTAGTGTCTACTTTTCCTCTAATGAAATTATTTTCCATTATATATGTGCTTAGCCTATCATACCAAGCTCTTGGAGCTTGTTTGTGTAACATCCCTGACTGCTCTATGGATTGACGACTGACCCCACAGACCAACACGGGTTTTTTCAGCGTGCTTTGTCCTCACTCACATGCTTCTTGGGAAAACTTCCCAGGAGGTCACCCATCCCATAATTGCTCCAAGTCAAGCATGCTTAACTGTGGAGTTCTTAAGTGATGGGCTCCCGAAAAGAAGATGCATCTTGTTGATATGGGTAGTACTAATCAATTCTTATAAGTCATTCTCAACTGTATAGTCCCATACCTACACAGTCTCAGGATCCCTCTCATTCAGGTTGTGTAATCGGTTCATTCAGGTGCCCCTCCGCCTCGAAGCCTGCCAGGAGTCGCTCCTTGTCCGTACCTTCTTGCACTGACGACCACTCCCCGCCCTCGCCGGCACCCGGGTGTTACAGTTTGAGTGCATATAAAGCTTTCTTAAGATTATAGACATGGTGATGATTTTCAGAGTCCTCAAAACCAGGAGGTTGCTTCACATACACTTCTTCCTCAATTATTCCATTTTGGAATGCACTTTTAACATCCATTTGATAAAGAGTTATATCACGTTGAGCAGCATACGACATGAGAATTCTAATTGCTTCTAATCTAGCTACAGGTGCAAAAGTTTCGGTAAAATCAATACCTTCTTGTTGAATACAACCTTGAGCAAATAATCTTGCTTTGTTTCTTACCACTTTTCCATCTTCATCCAGTTTGTTTCTAAATACCCATATGGTTCCAATAACAGATTTCTCCTTGGGTTTAGAAACTAGAGTCCAAACATCATTTCTCTTTAACTGATTTAGTTCTTCTTGCATGGCTAGAATCCAGCTTTCATCTTGCAAGGCTTCTTCAATCTTTTTGGGTTCCAAATCTAATATGAAGGCCATGTTGTTGTTTTCTTTGAAAGCAGATCTGGTTCTAACTCCTTGAGATGGACTTCCAATAATAAGATCTTATGGATGATAGGTCTTGAATTTCCAATCTTTCTTTAAATTATGAGTTTCTGACGCATCATCGTTTGTCTGAATTTCAGACACTTCTACTTTTGGCTTGTCTGAAGATTCTTCCACTGCATGATTAAGGTCAATACCTGCAACATCCTCTTCTAGATCTGATAGTTCCCTACCAGTATTCAAACCATCATTAAACTTTACATGAATTGATTCTTCTACAACAAAAGTTCTAGATTTAAAGATTCTAAAACCTTTAGACATTTCAGAATATCCAATGAATATGCCTTTATCTACTTTTGAGTCAGATTTGCCAAGATGATCTTTTGTATTAAGAATATAACATTCACATCCAAATGCATGAAAATATGATATGTTGGGTTTTCTACCTTTCCACAATTCATAAGGAGTCTTATTTAGGATAGGTCTAATCAGTATTCTGTTTTGAACATAACAAGCAGTGTTAATGGCTTCTACCCAGAAGTACTTAGGAAGATTATTTTCATTTAGCATTGTTCTTCCCATCTCTTGAAGAGATCTGTTCTTTCTCTCAACCACTCCATTTTGATGTGGAGTTCTAGGTGCATAGAAATTATGAGAAATACCATTTTCCTCACAGAACAGTTTGAACTGCTCATTTTCAAATTCTCCTCCATGATCACTTCTAATAGAAAAAATACAGAAACCTTGCTCATTCTGTACTCTCTTACTAAATACTGTAAAGACCTTATAAGACTCATCCTTGTGGGTTAAGAATAGCACCCATGTAAATCTAGAATAGTCATCAACTATGATAAAATCATATTTCTTTCCACCTAGGCTAGCTACACTGACTGGTCCAAATAGATCCATGTGTAACAGTTGCAAAGGTCTAGAGTAAGTGACTTCTTTCTTAGATTTGAAACTTGATTTTACTTGTTTACCTCTCTGAAATGCTTCACACGGAATATCTTTCTTAAAGGAAATATCAGGCAATCATCTCAAAAGGTTATGCTTTTTCAATTTAGAAATTTGTTTCATACTAACATGTCCTAGTTTTTTATGCCATAGCCACTTTTCATCCTCTTTAGACATAAAGCATGTTACACTTTGATCCGAAAGTTCAGACAGGTCAATCTTATATAGATTGTTTTGCCTTTTAACTGAACAGAGGGTCTTTCCACTATTGTCACATGTCCACCTTTCTTAGGTTGGAGGTCTAGGAACATAGACCTTTCTCCTGTCATGTGTCGCGAGCATCCACTTTCCAGGTACCATGACAGGTGTTTCTTTTGTCCTGTTAAGTAGGTCTGCAACAGAAATGATCATGGACTTAAGTACCCATACTTTCTTGGGTCACTTTCTGTTAGTATAAGGAGTCTGTGAAGACTTCTTTCTCTTTTTGTAAATACACTTAGATGTGATATGTCCAGTTTTTCCAAAGCATGTGCATATAGGTTTATTTGATACAGATTTGAAAATTATTTTTGAGAACTTTGTTGATCCTTTATGATGTTCTTGACTGGAATATCCTATTCCTTCTTTGTTAAGGGAGTGCCTCTGACTTGCCAAAAGTTTAGTCAGTTTATCTCTACCATTAACAAATTTGTCAAGATCTATGGTGAGCTCTTCTACTTTCTGTTGAAGTTTATTAATTTCTTCAGAAGGTAGAGTTTCAACTGAGATCTCAGCTTTAGAATTTTCAGTCTTAAGCATACTATTTTCTTCAGCTAACTTTTCACACTCTTGATATTTCTGTGTATACTCATTTGAGAGTTTAACATATTGTCTCTTGAGGGATTTGAAAGCTTTAGACATATAGTTGGATTCTTCCAACAAGTCAATCATAGGCATCATTCAATTTCTCAAGTTCAGAATGTACCTCAGTGTCTGATTCAGAGTCATTATCTGCCATAAAGCAGAGATTTGCTTCAAGCTCCCCTCTTTCATTTTCAGTGGAGCTTCCATCAAGATCTTCCCAAGTGGCCATCATTCCTTTCTTCTTTTTGTTGAAGAACTTCTTAGGAGATTGCTTCTTGAGATGAGGGCATTCTACTTTGATATGACCAGGCTTCTTACATTCATAACACACAATGGCATTCTTGTCATGAGATCCACCATCTTTATTTTTCTTTGTTGAAGCACCTGAAAGGTTTGTCCTTTCTGAAGTTTCTTTTCTTCCAAAGCTTTTTCATTTTTCTAGTGAAAAGAGAGAGTTCATCATCTTCATCATCTGAATCATCTTCATTGGATTCCTCATATTCCTCTGAAGATTCATCATCTTTGAGAGCTTTTGATGAGGTTCCTCTAGATGATTTCTTGTCAGCTTTGAGGGCAATGGATTTGTTTTTCTTTCCATTGTTTTCTTCAATCGGCTCTTGTTCATAGATTTGAAGAGTGCCAAGAAGCTCATCTAGCTTCATTATTGTTAAGTCTTTGGCCTGAGATACAGGAGTCACAAGTGGTCTCCATTGCTTTGGAAGACTTCTGAGAATCTTTTGAACGTGGTCCTCAGTCTTGTAAACTTTTCCCAGTGATTTAAGTCCATTGGTTATGGTTTGAAATCTTCCATACATTTGGCCAATAGTTTCTCCTTCCTCCATTTTAAATAGCTCATACTTTTCGACCAACATGCTGACTTTGGTCTCTTTGACTTTGCTGGTTCCTTCGTGAGCAACCGCTAGTGAATCCCACATTTCTTTTACAGGGTCACGAGCACACACTTTTTCAAATTCTTCTCTGCTCAGGGCGCACATGATTGCATATCTAGCCTTGGCATTTGACTGCCACTTTGTCTTTTTCTCAGAGGTCATGTTAGCTTTAGGAACTTCATCTCCATTGTCATCTTTAGGGACAAAGGGGTCTTCTTCAATGAGATCCCAAAGATCAGAGTTAGTGGACTGTAAGAACGACTTCAACTTTTCTTTCCAGTAAATGCAGTCCTCTCCATTGAAGTAAGGAGGTCTCGACATTGAGGATCCTTCTCCATCATGGTACTTGCTTGTGCTAGCTTCTCCTGCCATCTCCAAGATCTTTTCCTCTACACTGTTAAGTGCTCAATCCAGAAGCTGCGCTCTAGTACCAACTGAAATAACCAAAGTTAACACAAGAAGGGGGTTGAATTGTGTTTACCAATTTTTTCGGTTACTTAAAAAGATTTTCGCAGGCACAACAAGCAGAACTAAGATTAGAGAAAATCAGACGAGTGATACGTCTAATATTCAAACAGAATATGTAAGCAAACAGAGAATAGCAAAACAGAGTTTGATATTCACAATATTAACTCCCCAAGTTAAAAGCTTGAACAGAATAATACTTAAGCAAAATAAAGAGATAAGGGAAGAGGAATATCACTCAAGAGTTTTATACTGGTTCACCCCAAAATCCACAGGGCTACGTCCAGTTTCTTGGCAGCACCAAGTTTCCACTATAACTGAGTAAATTACAGTACAAGTATTCTTTGCACACCTAGCCTCTTCAGGCTCAACACTTAAACAAGTATTCTTTACACACCTAGCCTCTTCAGGCTCAACACACAAGGAATATAAAGGTTTTGTGTAATTAATACAACTTACAAGTCTTTTAGATCACACTCAAGGAGTGGAATAAATATGAAGTGTGAAAGACTGCGAATTAATATCAAATGATTGAATGTGTATTCAATGAAAGAATGAAGAAGTTAATGAGGAAAATAAATGCTTCTTCACAGTGTTCTTAATGATATTCAACTTCTTGTTTTCATCTTCATTGTTTGATCCATTTAAAGGCTTCAATCAAGAGATCCGTTTAGACACAGCTTCAGAAAATGTGTTCTTTTGATTTGAGTTTCTGAGATACCATTAATGCCAAATAGTCATTCTGTATAAACATTAAATGCTTGGGAATGTTTAGCTTTGACAAGGTTGTCCAAGAGTACATTTTAATCTGAATCAGCTGTAATATCAGAGTAGGCAGCAGCAGGCTTCTTGTACTTGCAGCAGAGAGCATTCCTCTTTTAGTGCAATAGTCAGTTCACTTTTCAGAAAGCACTTTTACTTTGTACTAAAACAGCTAAAAGGTTACTGGTGTGGTACGAAGATTGCGTGTTTATTCCTTAAAACATTGAAACAAACGTTCTTTATTCTTTATCCTTTGAGTTATTGTCCAGAGGTCTTCGAGATCCTTAAGGAAGGCATTTAATATGAATAAGATGACTTGGACTTCATTTCTGACAAACTGACATTATACCAGAGTTGGAAAATTAGACGGGTGAGAAGTAATAAAAAATCAGACGAGTGCTCAAGTAGTCCAAAAACCAGATGGGTGATCATGTAGTCCAAAACTAGACGGGTGATCATGTAGTCCAAAACTAGACGGGTGCTAGCTTATTCTAAAAGTTAGACGGGTGATCAACTGAGTCTGTTTCAGACAGATGCTTCTTGTCATGTCATCAAGTAAACTCAGATCTTGATAGCGCGTTGACTTGGTCTTTGACTAAAAAGTAGACGAGTGGTTTTCAGACAGATCTTATAAATTGAGCTCTACTGAAAATCATACGAGTCAGAAAGTAGACGAATGCCCTTAAATCTGATTTTCTGCACATTTATCAGATTTGTCAGTAATTTCATAAGGTTCAATATTACCATACTTAATCTATTTGGAATCATCAAAACTTAAAGAATTTACACATTGAATGTGTTTCAGACTTATGAGGTCTCAACATTAATTTCAAGGGAAGCCATAAGAATAATGAAAACATATTAAACCAGTAAGTAAACATAAACCTAATAAACTATCTTTAAAAAAGGAAAGATGTACATGGCCATTACATCAAATCTGTCATATTATGACCTAAAATGTACAAATAAATGTCTAAAATAAGTTGTGCAACCCGAGTGTGTCAACTTGGGTTGATTGTGTCATTTGGATTGTTGTCCCATACCGAAGTCCATTGTCAACTTCACTTAAATTTAGATTTAGACTTGCATTCCCAATTTTACTTGCATTAAAAAACTTGGCTTCCACTCCCAAATTGGCTTCTATGTAGACTTGTATTAAAAGTATGCATATCATCACTTGTTGCTATGGATTGTTCCTACATAGTTGGTAGTATAAGTGACATGTATTATAAATATGAAATAGAGTACTAAAATTCTAGTTACATGTTAAGAATAAAGTAAGGAGTAAATTACCAAGTTTTCTTGTGACTTTCTCTTTTTCTGTGATAGGTTTCCCTTTATTTTTCTAGCCAATTTCTCAACCCAAGTTTCAGGCCATTTTTTACCCTTATATGAGCAATCTCGCTTCTTTATGCCTTTTGCCCCACCAACATCAATGGTATTCTCATTGTTATCAATTTTCTCATTTTCAATTGATATGGATACATGAGACATTCCAATTGATTCTCCATCCAAATACTTTTTAGCCAACTTATCTTCAATTATTTTGTTGGACTCTTCATAAACTTTGGACAGAAAGGTGTAAGTTTCATATTTAACCATTCGAGGACATAACTCATTGTATCGCATCATGAAATGAGCTTTTACATCCAATTCAATGTGTTGTCCTTTCAAATCTCGATTACTTCCCAACCTTGCATCGCTTGTCCATCGCTTTAGTATACAGTGCTGAGGAATTAGCTTAATATTCATCACATCCAAAACTTTTAAAGCATGACTGCATAAGATACATGCATCTCAAATTTACGACAATCACAAGCAACCTTTTGATCCTCAAGATTCCCCATTACTGTTTGCTCCACACTATTTTCATAATTTTTAACAATATACAACCCTTTTTTCGAATCCTTTACACAAGCACCTTGAAATTCCTCATATTCACTACAAAAAAAAGGTTATTTAGTAACTGAAAATAGCGACCGAATTTGTTGGTTGCTGTTTGCGACCAAAATGGCGACCGATTGTAGGATCTAAATCAAACACTTATTAGAGTTGATATTGCGACCAAAATAGCGTAGCTGAGTTATCGGTCTCTATTTTCGGTTGCAAAATAAAGGAAAGTAAAACTCATAAATTTATGACTTTTTAGCGACCGAAATGGCGACTGAGTTAAATGAAACGGTTAAAATTAAGTTATCTTTTGCGACCGATATTAAATCGGTTGCTAAACGGCGCGTAAAAAATTAAAATAGAGCGTGTTAGTGGTCGAATTTTAAATCGGTCGCTACATTTATGAATTCAAATTTCAAATTAACCCGTATAGCGACCGATTTAGCGACCGAATACTTCGGTCGCTCAAACTAAAATCCCTAAATCGTGATTTCCTTCTTCTCTTCCCCCATTTCTCTCTTTTCCTCTCTTCCTCTCTTCACACGCAGCGCCGCAGCAGCCCCTCACCGGCCACCACCTCCTCTGTTGCCACCACCGCAATGCAACCACCACCACTCTGCACCTCCTCCCTTTCCATTCGCCTCTCCCCATTTGGCCTCCCTCTTTCCCTTTGCCCCATATCCGCCACCACCCCTCCTCCCTCCTCTGGCCACTGTTTGCGTCGGCAAAGCCACCACCGCAACGCCACCATCAAGGTAAGTTAAACCCCCCTTCTTCCTCTCCCCCCCTCTCTCTCCCCATCGTGCACAACCCCCTCCCCATCTCCCTGTTTTTCTCCTCTTCTCTGACTTCTCTAGTTTGTGTTTTCAGCTCTCCCCCACTCTTTGCATTGGTGACTGATTTTGGCTCCATTTCTCTTGAAAGAGTAAGCTTCCATTTCTCTTTATTTGCTAAACCCTAAACCCTAAATTCTCTATTGCTTCCACTGCCCTGCTATCATATTCTGTTATGTCAAATTATTCAATTGTTGTTGTGTGGATTTTGATCAGTGCATTCATGCTTGCAACAACTTGTTTATATGTTGTGTCAGTATATATCAGTTAGGCGTATTGTATATAAACATAAGTCAGTGTCAATGTGAATTTGGGATGTTTGTACATTTGAAAAATTGAGTTTTATACTTGAGGATTTAATTAGAAATGAGACTGAAGTAATTGATTTATGTTTTTAAATATTGTAATGTTAAAACAGTGTTCAAAAGAGTTAATGTGATTTTGATTGTGTCATTCGTATTGATCTAAGCGAATATGAGAAGGGATTAATTTTTAAGGCTACTGTGGTAAGAGTAAAGGAGTTGAAAAACTCAAACCGATTTTTGGCAAAACACATAAATAACAATTTTTTTGCTTCTATCCATAAGTGAGTTTAGGACTCAAAATGGGTTTACAGTCATGTTTGAACATATAAAAAAAGTTCATCAGTTCATTGATGTTTACAATAACTTACTTTGTCCGGAAATTTGGTGCAATCCATTTTACTGAGTACTGAGATGAGAAGCTAAGAATACGCCAAAAAGATAGATAGATTTATATATTTTGAGTAGCTTCAGCTTCTTCAAACTTCATGAACTGATGTTAAAGGTCAGTAGTAATTCAAATTTTTGGTGCACATATTATGTTTTTATATATATTATTGCTATTATTATTTTCAATGTGCTCTTCCTTGTCTCTTTGGTTAGAGACTTAGGTAGGAGGATCAGTTAACCATGTGTGTCTTTGGTTGTTGTAAGTTGAGTATGCTTACTGCTTGGTGCTTTGGATTATGTGCTTTAGTTAGGTATATCTTTTATTTACGATTTTTCCCCATGTTTGTTAACAGAGGCGCATGATGGTTTAATGTTAAGTGAGTGACTTAAGGTCATAATGATTTATTAATTAAAGCATAGACAAAAAAACATTAGATTGGGCAACTATTCCTATGGAGGGGGATAGATGGGTATAGAGGTGTACTTTGGAAAAAGTTAAACTAACACGGTGAGGTGATATTTCTATATGTTACGTTTATTTTGGGAAGTAAGGGATTACTTAAGAAAAAAAGGAATCACTTGATTCTGATAGATAACACTCGTACCAAGTTGCAAGTTGTTCTAAATTTGTAAACGTATATTATTGATTCTATTTTATATTAATTTATGTGTTTCTAGTCTTATAAATAGTTGTACTGGATTTTGTATATATAGAATAGTGATTTGATTTGAAAGGACTAATTTCATTTATGCACGATAGGTCCTTGTTGTCATATTCTTCTACTCTCTGTTGGCTCCGGCTCCTCCCCTTATTCTTACTCGGTTGTGTTTTCTCTCTCAGGTAAGTTCTCCGAACACTCAGTGTAATGTATTATGTGAATTATCATGTTGTTTGGTAGTGGAGAGCTGAGCTCAATAGGATGTGATCTTGTTTGATTGTATGCTGATAATTTAATGTTTATGCATGTGTTTGTCAATATGTGTTGTTTGTTAGTGGAGAGCGGAGCTCAATAGGATGTGATCCTGTCCGAAAGGCGGGATGCTGGTTGTGTGCTGATAATTTAGAAATTATGCATGTGTTTGACAATTAACTGCTACTTGTTAGTGGAGAGCGGAGCTCAATAGGATGTTTGCTACAATATTTTATCTAAGTTTGTATTGATTTATGCTGCAATTTATATAAGCTCAACAATGTTGCAATATTTATAGGTTAATGGTTTTATTTTCTGTTAGAGTTAATAATTAATTTACAAAATCCTTAGTTTCCTATTTAAGATTCAATATTAATGAGCATGCGTAACTTATCAAGGTATGCATGCTCATTGTATTGAATCTTGAATTGTCCAAGTGGGACATTTTGGGAAAAATCTTTTTCACACTCGTACAATAGTCATTTTCATGTCCAAATGCCTTATATATATACATGTTGAAATCTCGGTCTAATGCATTTCCTTTTGTTCTCCTGGTGCATACTTGATCGCGGTGATGCTCACCGTGCTCGAGTCGTGTACTTGGAGACCGATGGGAAATGCTGTCGAAATTTTGTTAAGCATAAGGTATTTGAATAAGGGAATAACTATTATTAGCCGAGTGTGGTAAAGGTTTCTTCTCGAATGGGATAGGTTCATACCTTGTCAAAAGAACGAGATTGATGGAGTTATTGGAATGCACCTAATATATAAGTGTTAATTTTTTTTGGTCAGGCTATTTAATTGCCAGCAATGGATATTCCGGAGAATCTGAAATGGATGTATCGTAGGTTGGATTGGAATAAACGTCTTAGGGAAGAGTATAGAGTTGGAGTGGGTGAGTTTATAGAGTTTGTTGTTAGCCATGAGAGATTTATACGGCTGGGCGGTGATCATTTGAGGTGTCCTTGCAAAAGATGCAAGTGACAATCTTTCAAAAGCGTGGATGGAGTTGTAGCCGATCTTTATGAGAAAGGCTTCATGCCTGATTACTATTGGTGGAGTAACCATGGTGAGACGTTGCCTGATTTAAACCCGATTGTGTTTGAAGGTTCGTACTATGGAAGTGGTGACCGGAGGGAAGAATTGAATCCATACGAGCAGATGATAATGGATCATGCTGGGCCATCAGTTGGTGTTGTACTAGAAGAAGATGGGGGAGAAGATGGTGGAATGGGTTCCCAATACATAGAGGAGAATCCGAATCCCGAAGCTCAAAGATTCTATGATATGCTGAGTGTTGCACGATCTCCATTGTGGGAAGGATGTCGGGAGTACACGGAGTTGTTGATGTACATGGAATGGTTGAGTATCCAATCTGACTACAATATGCAAGAAGGCTGTTTTAATCGCCTCACCAGGTCAGTGTCCAAGGCGTTGCCAGAAGACAATCGGATGCCTACTAGTTTTTATCATGCTAAGAAGTCTGTGGAAATTTTGGGTTTGGGGTGTGTGAAAATTGGTTGTTTCCCGAATGGATGTATGTTGTACTATAAGGATGATTCAGTGGAAAGCATAACATGTTGTCGATTTTGTGGTGCGGATCGGTATAAGACAACCACTAGGATGGGCATTGAGAAGAAGAGGTCGCTAAAAAAGATGTGGTACTTTCCGCTCGTGCCAAGACTTAGAAGATTGTACTCTTCGATGGCCACTGCAGCTCACATGATGTGGCAAGTGAGCATGAGAGGGAGCAAGATGTCTTGTGTCATCCATCTGATGGAGAAGCTTGGAAGCATTTTGATAGGGTTCATATGGCATTTTCGCAGGACCCTCGGAATGTCCGATTAGGGTTATCTACTGATGGATTTAATCCTTTTGGGCAGGCTGGAAAAGCATACTCTTGTTGGCCGGTTATCCTGACTCCGTACAATCTTCCCTCGGGGATGTGCATGAAATGGGAGGTTATGTTCTTAACAGTCATAATTCCGGGTTCGTCTAATCCAAAAGGTAAGATTGATGTGTAATTGCAGTCGCTGATAGATGAGTTGACGATGTTGTGGAATGATGGTGTGTTGACATATGACGTATCTTTGAGGCAGAATTTCATCATGAAAGCAGCTTTGATGTGGACGATCAACGACTTTCCCACCTATGGGATGATGTCGGGTGGGATGACCGCGGGGAAGCTTGGATGCCCAATATGTATGGAGCGATCGAAGGCATTCATGCTTAAAAACAGTCGAAAGATCTCATATTTTGATTGTCAACATCAATTCCTTCCAGAAGATCATCCTTATAGGCGGAACAAGAATGCATTCAAGAAGCGTTGTGCGGAGACAACACCGCCTCCACCACGTTTGACTGGTCCTAATGTATGGCGCAGAATACAGTACTTACCGCTCGTCCATGAATCCCAAGGAGAACATATTCCTGATTATGGCGTCAACCATAATTGGACAAAACAAAGTATATTTTGGAGGTTGCCGTATTGGAGGACGCAGCTACTCCGTCACGACATTGATGTCATGCATACTGAGAGGAATGTGTTTTTGAATGTGTTTGACACTGTGATGGACATCAAGGGGAGGACAAAGGATACAAATAAAGCCCGATTGGATCTAGCTGAAATTTGTAATCGGAAGGAGCTTGAGTTGAAGGACGGTGGTCGTGGCAGACTTATCAAACCGAAGGCAAGTTATACACTAAGTAAAACACAGAAAGTGGACGTTTGTAAGTGGGTTAAAGAACTAAAGTTACCAGATGGGTATGCTTCCAATCTGGGTAGATGTGTTGACATTAAAGAAGCAAAGTTACATGGAATGAAGAGTCATGATTGCCACGTGTTCATGCAACGGTTGCTTCCAATTGCGTTCGACGCATTACCGAAGCAAATTTGGAACCCACTTGTTGAGCTTAGACACTTTTTCAAGGAGCTTACATCAACAACACTAAATGTGAATCAATTAAAGGATATGGAAGTCAAGATACCCGTTTTGTTATGTAAGCTGGAGCAAATCTTCCCGCAGAGTTTCTTTGATTCCATGGAACACCTGCCAGTTCATCTACCTTATGAAGCAAGAGTTGGTGGCCCAGTCCAATACCGCTGGATGTATCCATTTGAGAGGTAAACAACATCAACTATTTTACTTAATACATATGAAATTCACGAACACGAGATCGTAGTTTAGCTTTCCCTAAAACTAGTAATTATTTGTATGTATCCCTCTTTAATAGGTTCCTGCACTCCCTTAAACACAAAGTCAAGAACAAGGCACGAGTGGAGGGTTCCATTTGTGAAGCATACTTAGTAGAGGAGACTTCCACTTTTACCTCTTATTACTATCTGGACGAAGTTAACACGAGAAGGACAAGGATGCCTAGAAACGTTGATTCGGGCGAAGGAAGTTCAACTAGTCCTCCTATATCAATATTCAACTATCCGGGCATATTTAGTGGCAAATCAAAAGGATATTTCTTCGAGCAGCGTGACATTAATGCTGCTCATCTGTATATCCTTCAAAATTGTGAAGAGGTGGCGCCATATTTAGAGTAAGTTCCAACAATGTCTTTTATAAGTTCAATTGATATTTATGATTATTAATCGTCCTGCTGTTAATCTCCCATATGTAGGATGTACGACAATTTTCTAAGGGATCTCCAACCTGACATTTCAAACGATCAGGTTGATCGAGAAATTACTTCTCACTTTGCTACGTGGTTCAGTAAACATGTAGGTTAAGCATCTTCATTTGTTGCAATACATTTTATCTCCTTAAATATATAGCATGTATAAGAATAATATAATATTTGATTTTTTAGGTACTAGATCGAGAAAACAATGTTCAAAATCCATTGTTGACAAATTTGGCATGGGGGCCTAACAGATGGGTTACATCTTGGAATACTTATATTGTAAATGGATATAAATTTAACACAAAAACATGGAATGAAGGAATGCAGTCGTGTAACTATGGTGTGTGTGTGTGAGCCACTGATGGCAATGTAGAGGATGATTTCTATGGGGTTCTAACTGACATCCTTGAACTCGATTATACCGGTTTCCCCGTGATGAAGTTAGTTATCTTCAAGTGTGATTGGTTTGATCCTACTCTTGACGTAGGGACAAAAATCGATAAAAAATATGGTATTGTTCAAGTTAGGCTGTCTCGAAGATATAATAAGGCGTACGACCCATTCATTTTTTCACAACAGGCAGATCAGGTTTATTACTCACCATATCCCGAAGGACATCAAGGCTGGTTGGGTGTTATTAAGATAAAGGCTCGCAGTATAATTACTGATAATGTAATCAACCGGCCTGAAAAAGATGCTCCGTACCAAGATGATGAGTTTTCAAGACCCCACGTACTGTTGCAAATTACACCGGACATTATTGTTAATTCTCTGGCGGACATTTCCGAAAATGGGGAAGAAGTTGAAAGCGAGTTATTGGATCAATCCGAGTTGGACGCATCTAGCGAAGGCACATTCCGATCAAGTGAGACTGATGAGAGTGAGGGTGAATTTAGTGACGGAGATTCTACTTAGGTAATTTATTTGTCATAATTCATTGTGTAAATGTCATTCTACTTAGGTAATTTATTTTTGTATTATTTACACTGTTGTGTAATCATCTTTTCATTTTTTACACAGATGGCAAATTCCTCTAGAGGTAGGGGTCGTCGTGGAGGTCGTGTTGCGAGAGTCCCTTCGCCGGCCGACCCACAGTCTTCAGATCGAGACCACCCTACCAGCACCTCTGTGGACGGGACACCTCAGGGTGTTGGAGTTGCACCCCCTACCCAGCCTCATGTGGTCGGGACACAGTGGTATGGACACTGAGGATGATTGGATTCCTCCACCTCCCCCTCATCATGACTGATTTTTTTTCTTCATATTTTTGACTTTAAACGATTCTTGTACGACACTTTGGATTATATATATATATATATATATATATATATATATATTCATTATTTCTTATGATTGTATATTTCATTAGTAATTTGGTGTGTTTTATTAGTAATTTTGCTAAACTTTAAAGAAAAACAGGAAAAATTTATTATTTTAAAAATTAAATTTTTAAAAAAATTTAATAAAAACCAGTTTAGCGACCGAACTAGAAACCAATAATTCGGTCGCTAAACTTTAGTTAACATTAACAGATTGTGGTCTAGCGACCGAAAATCCGTCGCTAATATAGGTTAACAGTAACCAACATTGGCGACCGAACTAGCGACCGATTTTCGGTAGCTAAAAATGGTTACCCAAACAACGCGACTAACCTTGTAGCGACCGTTTTTTATTATTTAGCGACCGAAATTACGGTCGCCATTTAGTGACCGAATTATTATTTCGGTCGCTAAAAGCTTAGCGACCATGTTATCAGCCACCACCATGAATCGATCGCTAATTCGGTCGCTAACTTAAATAGCGATCGAATATGCCAGCCGCTAAACAGTTCTTTTTTGTAGTGATTCTTCTTGAAATTCCTCAAAAAAATTTGGAGTGTAAACTTTTCCAACTTGGACAAGCATAGGGGCCTTCTTCATTTTCATCCAAGGCAGCTTATGTCTTGACTCATAATCGGCTTCTGACTCATTATTCCGTTTTCTATTGACAACCCTTTCAAAGTGTGTGAAAAATTGTACCAAATTTAAATCCGACTTTAAATGATTTTTCAAATCAGCATTAAAACTCTCACTTAATTGAGTAGATCTCATACTCGCGGTGAAAGTTTGTCGAACATAAGCCCATGCCCATTTTTCCTTAACTCGAAAAATAGTATGTAGCCATGAATCATCAGAAATGTTATGCTCAACAAGTAAAGCATTCCATGCGTTCAAAAAGTCACCTTCCTCTTCATGTAGATCAATGCATGCTTCAAAATCCGAGTAGAATTGCGAACTATTTTGATATAGATGGTTCACATGCCTTAGATCATTTTGTCTTATATGCCAAGTGCACAATCCATGATATGTTTCTGGCATAACTAAAGAAATCGCCTTAGCCATTACTGCATCTTGATCTGTTAGAATGGTTTTATGTTATTCTCCACCCATTGCTTTGAGAAAAGTTTCAAATAGCCATTGGAAAGAAGGGATTGTTTCATCATATATAGCAATGTTGCCCTAAAAACAACAGTTTGCCTATGATTATTAAGTCCAATAAATACTCCTAACTGTCGATAATCCTTATTTGTCTTGTATGTGGTGTCAAAAGTGATGACATCACCAAAGTATCCACAATCATTTATCATTTGTGCATCCGCCCAAAATATATTTGTTATTTTTTCTTCAACATCCATTTGAAAGTTATAAAAGAAAGAAGTATTTTCACTTTGTCGTTTGAAATACATCAATAAAGCACCAACTTCATCATACCTTAACGACCGCTTCCTTTTAGTTCGAAGGTAATTCCTATGGTCTTGTCTTGTATAACCAAGAGTGTTTTTTCCACCAGCTTGCTTGGACACATATTGATGAAAATCTTTTGGTTTTAATCTAGATTCATCGGCCAATACAATTTGTGATGCTTGTGACTCGGATATGTGTCGATGAGAGCGAATCATATGAACACACTTTGGAGGTTGAAGAGGGTGATTATGTTGAGTTACAAGGTCAACAACCTTGTATTTTCTGATCTTCCGATCAAATGAAATAATCATACGCGCTTCACATCCTGTTCTGGTTTCTGCTCTAGGCTCTTTTGTCAAATGGTCTTGTTTATCAGCACGTCGTTTACCCTCTTTGAAGCATACGAATCGTCTTGAAGTCAATATTCCATCTATTCTGCTTTTATTTGAATATTCTCGACGAATACCAAATCCAATTCTCCTACTATACTCATTGTAAAATTCATAGGCCGCTACATCGGATTCAAACTCCATTTCTAATTGTGGTGTATAGTCAGCAACACTCTCTTGCCCATTTTCGGCAATATTTTCATGGATATTGTTGACCCATTTCTCTACACCTTCGACTATTGGAATTATTGACACATTCATGGTTTCTGAAAAATAATAGAGTCAACATGTTAATAATCATAGAAAAATAAAAAAATAGAAACATGTAAGCTAAAATAGAAACATGGAAGCTCTTTCCTGGATTCTGAAGTTAACAATGGGCTTAAAAAAAATAGAAGGGAAGAACAACAAATGAATTTCTAACTTACCATCTTGCATGCCCTACTTCTCCTATTTTCAACAAATCAATACAATCCACTAAAGGTATAGTTTTGAGTCTCTTTTACCTTTCTAAACATTTTCCTTGTGCTTGCCAATTATAAATATTAATGTTTCAGTCAAAAATATTATAAATATTCATGTCATTACTTTCAGTTCATTGCATGCTGATACAGGTTGCTTTTTACGTAAAGATTATATTGAGCTCCTATCTCTCTCTCTCTTTTCCCTTAAAGCAACTTTATTCCCATGCATATATTAAAACAAAATTTCAAAAGATGGACAATGAAACTGCTCCATTAACGTTACTATAAGGATCTGAACGCACGACTGCAAAGGGGCCAAAATAAAAAAAAATTAAATATCTTACCTTGCTCTTAAGGCACTTCTTCCACCAATTGCAGCGGCAAGGGAATGGTGGCTGGGCTGGGCGGTGGCGGCACGTTACAGCCCTTATATGCAGAAACCAACAGAAAGATAAGTAATAAAAGTGTAGCCTGTATATTCAGCAAATTACAACTCCAGTACTGCCCCTAAAACAGGAAAAGCATAAGCGCAAACTAAAAGGGAACAATGCAGACTCCTCACATCTTGGCCGACGCACCTGTGATAAGGACATACCACCACAAAGCTTACATTTCAAGCTGTACCAAGTTCAAAATTGCGGTTGCGGTCGCGGATGCGGTTGCGGTCACTGCGATTGCGGTCGCTGCGTCGCGGACTGCAGCTGCTGCGGTGTGAAATAATTTTATGTTCGCACCAAATTTAAAAAATATTGTATAATTATTGTAATTCTTCATATATCTGAATTGAGAAGAGGATAGAAAAACTAGAGAAAAGAAACAAATTGCTAACGCATAAAGGAATAATTCTTGCATCTAAAAGCTTTGGGGACCTGAAATTTTTTTAGTTTTGGAAAAAATTTTGAACGAATGGTGCTGAAAATGGGTGTTGCGGCCTGATGCGGTCCGATGCAGTGTCTGATGCGGTCTGATGCGGTGCTGATGCGGTTGTGTTGCGGCCGCAACACGTGAAAAGGGATCACACCACAATTGCGGTGTGATGCGGTTGTGCTGCAGTCCGCAACCGCAATATTGCGGCCGCAATACGTGATGCGGTCAGCAATTTAGAACTATGGTACCAACCCAGTAACAGCTGCAACAAGAATTCCCTTATGCAGCAGCAGATAAATTACACTCCAGCGGACAGGTTGTTTTGCTACGGTTGATTATGTCAGTGATTGGGATCAAATTTCTATTATTTTGGGATCACAATCAGCATTACATTAGGCGATCCTAGCTGTTATGTTGGGAAATAATGTGATTGATAGTGAATCATGTAACCAGCTGTACATAGCATATGTCTAGGGGTAAATAGCACATATATTAAGATAGTTATATTTGAAAACAATGCACTAAAAGTACCCAGTCTTTACGTCTGTACCTGTATAAATATCAGATTGGGAATCATAGAATAATCACTCTCCTCCTGCCACTCTTTTTTTTTTTTTTACAAGAAGCAAACTTATTTCATTTCATTCAAAATCAACTCAGAGAGCTTTCTATGGTTCTCCAAAGACATGCAGCTTCCCAAACAGTTATCGCATGAGAGCAACCAAAAAATATGTGCCATTCGTTTTCAATGCTTGACTCACAGTGGGGACAAGTAAAAGAGCATTGCACACCTTTCTTTTGGAGCCTCTCACTAGTTGGAAGACAGCCCCTAGCTGCTCTCCAGAGGAACAGCTTCACCTTTTGTGGGACTTTGAGGCTCCATAAACAAGGCCAATTTCCTGGAGATTTTAGGTGTGAATTATCAATAAGGCTTTCCATAATGTAGTGATAGGCAGACTTTACGGAATACTTACCATCGTTGCTAAGCTTCCATGTGATCATGTCTTCATTATCCAAGTGCAAAAGTGGCATGTGGAGGATAGTGTCTCGATCATGTTGTTGGAACACTGTGCTCACGAGGTCTTGCTTCCAGGAAGCTCTATCATGGTCAATACGATCAGTGACTTGTAAGCCCTCCAAGCCTGGGATAGGGTTGCTAGTGACAAAAGAAGCTTCGATACCCCTAAGCCAAGGGTCCTTCCAAACATTCACCTTATTACCATTGCCAATCCTCCACATCATGCCCGCTTTAACCACCACCCGAGAAGTGTAGATGCTACGCCAAACATAACTTGGGTTATGGTCCAACCGAGCCCCCACAAAATCCCAATTAGGATAATATTTAGCTTTGAAGATGTGAGATACAATAGCATCTGGATTGCTTGAAAACTTCCAACCTTGCTTCCGTAGCATAGCTAAATTGAAGCCATAAAAATGACGAAAGCCCATGCCGCCATGTTCCTTCCTAATAGTCAGCTTCTCCCAATTCAACCAATTAATACCTCTACCTGAATTTCTATTGGAACCCCACCAAAAGGAGTTTATCATTCTCTGCATCTCCTCACATAGGGAGGTAGGAAGCTGATGAGTGTGATTCCACATCATCTTTGTCTGTCATTTTGCATGCATTTTCATGTAGTTTAGGCATATTTTTATTAGATTTTAGGTTAATTTTCCTTTGGAACGGGTAAGGCGGTTTTCGTGTGTTGTTTTGCAGATATCAAGGGTAAATTGCTCAAGATCAACCATGATGAAGTTTGGATGAAGATGGAGCTTTAAAACTGAAGAAAATGAGCCAAACAGAGTCCATCACGGCCATGATCGAGCAAAACTGAAAAAGAAGAAAGGCTGAAGTCAGAGTCTGTCACGGCCTGGCCGTGATAGCCATCACGGCCGTGACCCAAAACCACCACAAGTCAGAGCACATCACGGCCCAGCCGTGAAATTCATCACGGGCCATGAAAGGAAGGCTCGCGTCGCGAGCAACATTTCGCGTCGCGAGAGACCGAATTTTCCAGAATTGGCAGAGGCAGAGACCGTCACGGCCTGGCCGTGATGGCCATCACGGCCGTGACGCGCATTACTTGGACCTGAAGAAACCGAAATAGATCATATTTTGAGTTGGTTTGGGACTCTAACTTCCCAATTTCTATAAATAAGGGACCAGGCAGAGGCAGAAAACATCAGACCTTTGGGGCTACTACTTAGGCATAGATTTCTCTTCTCCTCTTCTCTTCTCTTCTCTGATTTTCTGATTTTCACTATGTTGTCAACCCAGCTTGTCATCTCCATGGCAAGACTGGAGTAGTAGCTTAGTTTCTAGGGATTGGGGCTCTGCCCGAGTTTTGTAAATGATGTTGATTTGATGTAAAAATCGTTGTTGATTTCGTTATTGTTTTAGATCTGATTTCTAGTGTGTTAACCACTCGTAAATTCGGCAACCGCTTATTTGCGTGGCGTAGACGTTCTAAGGAGGAACCTAGCGGTGAACTTAGGATTTCTAGGGTGATTCACTTGTAAAGCCCGGCGGCCACTGGTTTGTGAGATGTGGATGATCTAAGGAGGAACCTAGTGGTGAACTTAGGTTATTTGCATAACTTAGACATTATAAGGAGGAACCTAGCGGTGAACTTAGGTGTCGGACCTATAGAAGTCAGACTTGGGACTGAAATCACGAGAGTTAGAAGCCGTCCCTCGAGGAGCAACGAGTTGTCACGGAACGCAAAGGGTCCAATCTGGGATCGACTACCACGAGAGTAGGGGTCGGGTCAATTGGGCACGGCTTTTGTAACCCGAGAGGGAGCTTAAGCTATCAGAGGATAAACTCGCCTTCAAGGCAATTTCGGTAATCAACAAAGGTAAATCAGATTAGCAACATTAACAGCCTCAAAGGTAACCCAAATCCCTAGGAATCCAATTAAATCGAAAATCCCAAAAACATTTGTTTTCTGCTCATCTATCTTTTAATTTCGAACTCAAAATCATTTTCACTCAAAACATAAAAATCCTTTTTACAAAGTTCAGATCTAATCGATTCGAAAACCGATTGCGATTCGAGAACACAGTCTCTGTGGGTTCGATATCTTTTATTACTTGACGGCAGTCCGGTACACTTGCCGGAATCGCACGCGCGTGCATTCGCAGCGCACATCAAGTTTTTGGCGCCGTTGCCGGGGACTGTGCCTTTTCGAATTTCAATTAGTTTTTAAATTGATTTTTCTGGACCTTTTTATTTGATTTTTATTTCTGAAATATAAAATAAATAAAAAAAATCAAAAATCAAAAAAAATTTCCTTCTATTGTATCCATCTCTCTGTGTGTTATATGCAAAGATCCCTAAATCTTGGGAGCCTTAGTGAGATTGATCCGGAGATCGAGAGGACCTTCCACAGACGTAGAAGACTACAAAGAGAGGAAGAAAGGTTGAGTCCCGTTCCACTCATGGCGAATCAACCGGATACAAAACCTTTGAAGGACTACGCAGCCCCAAATGCGAGAGGCTTGCGAACTGGGATTGCAAGGCCAGAGATTGAGGTGGAGAACTATACCATACCACCTATGCTAATCAACATGATTAGGCAACATCAATTCAGAGTATTGCCTTCGGAGGACCCAACCGATCATATAGAAACATTCTTAGAGTTCACCGATGCAATCAGGATTAATGGAGCCTCAGTCGATGTTGTGCGTTTGAGACTGTTCCCCTCATCTCTCACTGGAAAAGCGAAGGCCTGGCTTAAGCAAATCCCCGCTAACACTTTGACTACTTGGGACCAACTGGAACAGGTGTTCTTGGAGAAATTCTTCCCTCAATCCAAGACGGCCTACATAAGAACCCAGATCACCAGCTTCTTCCAGAAAGACGGAGAATCATTATCGGAAGCTTGGGATCGATACAAGGGACTGCTGGAGTCGTGCCCACATCACGGACTCGAGAGGTGGTTAATAGTGCACACCTTCTATAACGGATTGGACTACTCTTCGAAGGTGTCACTAGATTCTGCAGCCGGTGGAGCGTTTATGAATAGGCCTCTCACTGAGGCATTCAACATCATCGAGAATGTCGCCACCAACTACCACCAATGGGGATCCGAAAGAGGTAATAACCCGAACAAGATTTCGGGGGGTAAGTTTGAGGTAAATAGCACAGATCTTATTATGTCAAAGATAGACTCACTTAATAAACGTTTTGATCGGCTGGAAAGAGCTAATGTGAGTGCATTAGGTGCTACTAACCTTGTTTGTGAGATTTGTGGAATGCAGGGACATGACATGATGGAATGCCCACATGGATCCTGGCTTGGGTGAGCAAGTGAACTCTTGTAACAACTTCTACGATACGAACCCGAAGCTGCCCAACTATGCTCCCCCAAATCCCTACAACCAAAGAAGGAACAACCCTTACCTCTCTTACGGCAACTACAGCAATACGCTCAACCATGAGTTCCAAGAGGGTCAAGGTAATAAGAGAGCAGCACCGGGGTATCCTCAGGTACAAAGATCTAAACTCGAGACTTTATTTGAAAGTTTTGTTGAAACTCAGACAAAACAGAATGAGGAGTTTAGACAACAAGGAAGGGCAGTGAGTGAAGCAATAAAGGAGCTAGCATCTAAGGTAGACAATTTAGCAACTCATAACAAGATGCTAGAAACCCAGATTGCCCAACAAGCCAGCACGTACTCGAGACCTAAGGGTGCATTCCCGGGGCAACCCGAAGCAAATCCCAATGAGCATTGCAATGTCATACACTTGAGGGATGATAAGCTTGGGGTGGGGGTAGCTGAAATGGAGGTGGAACCGGAGGAGGACACGAGCGAAAAAGAAGAGCCAGAACCGAAGTATGTCCCTCCACCACCGTACCAACCCCCGATACCTTTCCTACAAAGGTTGGTCAGGAAAAAGCAAGTAGATGTAGAGACTAAAATGCCTACTAAACTGAAAGACCCAGGTAGTTTCTCCATCTCTTGCTCGATCGAACAACTGCAAATTGACCAAGCCTTATGTGACCTAGGGGCTAGCACGAGCTTGATGTCCCTCACTATCATGGAAAGGTTGGGAAGCAAAGAGTTGAGACCATTCAAATTCCCCTTACAAATTGCGGATGGCTCAACTAGGACTCCTCTAGGCATACTAGAGAATGTTCCTGTAAAGGTAGGGAAAATTCTCATCCCTACCGACTTCCTGGTATTGGATGATAAGCCTCTGGCTTATCTAGTTTTATGACTAGATGAACTAGGGTTTTTGTGTAAATTATTCGAGTTCACTCTCGTTTTCGCCCAAATTTGCCTTGTTTTGTTCCTAAGTTGGACTTTGACTCGTTTTGCATCTTTTGTGTAGTTTTTAGGTTATTTTGAATAGAATTACGCTTGTGGGTGCTTTTGTTGTTTCAGGTTAAATAAGTGAAGCTCCGGGAGTCAAGGAAAGTCGAAAAGCAACGAAAATTGCAAGTCTGGAGACACTCGCCTCGCGAGTGTATGCTCGCCCCGCGAGCCTGAAAGTCAACAAAGCAACAAAAGTCAACGCTTCAGTCTCGCCACGCGAGAGGTGTCTCGCCTCGCGAGATCATGAGGACCTGCAAGACAGAGACCATCACGGCCAAGCCGTGATGAAGACCACGCCCGTGGCAGTTTAAGGTTTGAAGTCTCGCCCCGCGAGAGTTTGAAGACCCTGGAAGTCAGAGACCATCACGGCCCAGCCGTGATGAAAGTCACAGCCTAGAATTGAAGACTCGCCCCGCGAACACACTTTCGCCTCGCGAGAGTTCAAATTGAAAGCGCGCCAATTTTAATTCTCGCCTCGCGAAAGGCTGCTCGCCTCGCGAACGAGCGCAGATCAGGAATCCTATTTAAAGGCTGTTGCAGATCAGAATTGGGGGATCCAACTTTAGGAGGCTGTAGGGCTTTTGGAGGGCCGCGAATCGAGTAGTTTTCCACTGTTTAGAGTAGCGTTTAGGGTAGTTTCTTTTCTCTTGGAGCTGCGTCTCCCTTTTTCTCATGGAGGTTATGTCCGATCGCTTGTCTATGAGCATGAGGAACTAATCCCCTCGTCCGAGGGAACGATGAAGCCACCCATGGCAGTGTAGATTCTATATGATGTATGTCTTTCTCCTTTAATTCAATTCTTGTTTTCTAATTCTGACTTGATTGTGTTGATCATATGTGTTGTGTGATTGACTTGTTAACGTTGATGAGGCTTAGTCAGTGATTCACGTTTAGAACTTGAATTAGGATCATCGGTCGAGTATTGCACGAGAGTGAATAGGAGATCGGTGCAACCATATAGGGAACAAGAATTAACCGAATTCGAGATTAGGATTATGAGACCTAGTAAGTAATTAATCCAATCGTCGAATACGTCCTAATGAGCACGAGAGTGGATTTAGGAGAATTTAGGGGTCCCGGTTGACATTGTAATTGAACTTAGGGAGGAATTCATCATCACTTGGGTGTACATATTGGGTAGGTGGATTTGTGACCTTGGACATTTTAGTTTTCATATTTTTAGTTAATTAGTTTATTTAGATTGTTAATTGAATTTAGATATTAATCTCTCTCTCAACTACCTTCTTCCGTAACTTGACCGAACGCATCCGATTTCCCGCGGATTAGTCGAATTGGTAGCCCAATCCCTGAGTTCGACCTCGGTAATTACTTACCGTGTTATTTTTATTACTTGCGACGACCCGGTACACTTGCCGGAGTCACAACATTGGACATGAAAGGGAATTCTAAATTCCCCATCATTTTAGGAAGGCCATTCTTGGCAACCGCTGGAGCAGTAATAGGCGTAAGGAATGGTAAACTCTCTCTAAATGTAGAGGAAGGTAGGGTAAATTTTCAGTTGACTAACTCTTATAACAACCCTCCTTTTGAGAGCCAAGTGTGCAGAATTGATGTAACGTCTCCAGCGGTAGAGAAAGTACTTAGCATGGAAGCAACCCCAAGGATATGCATGGTTGAAGATGCACCCAGTGGTGAAGTTGGAATTGTTGTCCATGCGGAAACAAAACTTCCGCCGGGAGGAAGGAAGGCTAGGAAGCTCCGAGAGAAAAGAGCGAAGCGGAAGCATTATTGGCCGTATGAGCAGAAACGGCTTTTTGAAGGAGTTCCTTGGAAGAGAAGTGTGCCTGCACTCCTACGCCCAGCCGACCCCGGTTGATTTAAGGAGTATGGTCAAGCTTAAGACCATAAATAAGCGCTTCTTGGGAGGCAACCCAAGTTTTCTTTCCCTTTTTCCTTTTGTTTTTGAATTAACCTCTTGAATAATTTGAGAAGATCAAGAGGCAAAAATATCATTAATAGGTTTGTCTAGTGTTTTCAGGTTGAGAAAGAGAAGAAGAGCATAAAAAAAATAAAGTCAGAGGCCATCACGCACTGTCACGGCCGTGATGAACTAAACAAGAGCATAGAAAGGATCACGGCCTAGCCGTGACAACCATCACGGGCGTGATGAGTAGGATGCCAAGACCAGAGAGCATCACGGCCTAGCCGTGATGTAGATCACGGCCGTGACAGGGCAACTCCTGAGGACCAGAAACGATCACGGCCTGCCCGTGATAAGCCTCACGGCCGTGATAAAATTTCCACCCAAGTTTTGACTGGAATGTGAAGCCAACACCCGCTACCGACTCGGTAAGTTGTTCCATTTTTTCTCCTCTCTCCGACTTGATTATTTACATTGGAGACAATGTAAGTAATCAAGCTTGGGGTAGGGGTATTTATTTTTGCATTTGCATTGTTGCATTCATATTGCATTCTCATAGGCATAAATTGGTATGATCACATTCTCTAGATTGCCCCTCACTTAGAACATGCATCCAATTGTGAGAACTTGGAGCCAAATGAATTGAGATAGTGACTTTTGAACCCAATTTTTTATTATTCTTGTGATATGGCTAAAAATAAAAAAATTCTTGAGATAGACAATTGATAGTTGATAATTAGCATGTGGTTCCTTAGATTTGTGTTCCTCACTGATTTTTGAACTACTAAATGTAAGATTTTGAGCCAAATAGGGGTATTCACTAAATCTACCCCATTTCTTGTGATAGAGTGATTTAATTCCTCATGGACTGTATTTTCTAGAACTTGACTTGAAACCATTTCAAAACTTAAAAATTTCTGAAAACATTTTTGGAAATGATTGAGGCACTAGGTATTTTTTCCGGCCTCCCGAGCTTTGAATGATAAATGCTACCCCTTAGTTGCCCAATTTTGAGCCTAAAGATAAAATACTTTTCTTGGTACCTTGAATTACTTTGATAAATAATGCTTGGTATGGCACCTTTTAAAGTATTACAAAAAGGGTAATTGGTAGTTGGAAAAAGTATGGGATGAAAAAAGCTAGAAAGTAATTTCTCTTGAGCTATAAATCTCCCCTTCTCCAAACAAATAAAAATGAAATAAACGAAAAAAAAAATGGAGAAGGGGATGACAAAGAAAGTGAGAAATGAAAAGTATATATATATATATATATATATATATATATATATATATATATATATATATATATATATATAGATAGAGATATAGAGAAGGAAGAAAGGTGGAAAAAGTAAATCAAAGCCCCCAAAAGGTATTTTAGAAGGTGTCATACTTTGTAATGTTTGATAATCTGTCTAGCCTTCTTGAAATTCCCTTTCCTTGATTTTTCCACCTAACAATAAATCCCATGGCCACATTACAACCAAAGGAAAAGACCTCTTGATTCTTAAGTGTTTTCATAAATAAAGTAGAGATTTGGTTAATAGTCAAGCCTATGGTAAAATACTTTCCTTGAGGAAATGGAGTGAATTGTCATAAACCCTAAAACACTTGAGTGAGGTGAGATGAGTGCCCAAATCAGTGAGAACATGAACTTGAAGAACCTAAGCTTCTAATTGGACTTGAACTTGATTATCTCTTGAGTGCTTATTAAAAATGCCTATTACTTGGATTAGCTTCTAGGGTTTTTGGTTCACTATCCACGCTTTGATTGATTTATCTTATGGCCTGAGTAATTGCTTGAGGACAAGCAAAGTTTTAAGCTTGGGGTGATTTGATGAGTGTGATTCCACATCATCTTTGTCTGTTATTTTGCATGCATTTTCATGTAGTTTAGGCATATTTTTATTAGATTTTAGGTTAATTTTCCTTTGGAACGGGTAAGGCGGTTTTCGTGTGTTGTTTTGCAGATATCAAGGGTAAATTGCTCAAGATCAACCATGATGAAGTTTGGATGAAGATGGAGCTTTAAAACTGAAGAAAATGAGCCAAACAGAGTCCATCACGGCCATGATCGAGCAAAACTGAAAAAGAAGAAAGGCTGAAGTCAGAGTCTGTCACGGCCTGGCCGTGATAGCCATCACGGCCGTGACCCAAAACCACCACAAGTCAGAGCACATCACGGCCCAGCCGTGAAATTCATCACGGGCCATGAAAGGAAGGCTCGCGTCGCGAGCAACATTTCGCGTCGCGAGAGACCGAATTTTCCAGAATTGGCAGAGGCAGAGACCGTCACGGCCTGGCCGTGATGGCCATCACGGCCGTGACGCGCATTACTTGGACCTGAAGAAACCGAAATAGATCATATTTTGAGTTGGTTTGGGACTCTAACTTCCCAATTTCTATAAATAAGGGACCAGGCAGAGGCAGAAAACATCAGACCTTTGGGGCTACTACTTAGGCATAGATTTCTCTTCTCCTCTTCTCTTCTCTTCTCTGATTTTCTGATTTGCACTATGTTGTCAACCCAGCTTGTCATCTCCATGGCAAGACTGGAGTAGTAGCTTAGTTTCTAGGGATTGGGGCCCTGCCCGAGTTTTGTAAATGATGTTGATTTGATGTAAAAATCATTGTTGATTTCGTTATTGTTTTAGATCTGATTTCGAGTGTGTTAACCACTCGTAAATTCGACAACCGCTTATTTGCGTGACGAAGACGTTCTAAGGAGGAACCTAGCGGCGAACTTAGGATTTCTAGGGTGATTCACTCGTAAATCCCGGCGGCCACTGGTTTGTGAGATGTGGATGATCTAAGGAGGAACCTAGCGGTGAACTTAGGTTATTTGCATAACTTAGACATTATAAGGAGGAACCTAGCGGTGAACTTAGGTGTCGGACCTATAGAAGTCAGACTTGGGACTGAAATCACGAGAGTTAGAAGCCGTCCCTCGAGGAGCAACGAGTTGTCACGGAACGCAAAGGGTCCAATCTGGGATCGACTACCACGAGAGTAGGGGTCGGGTCAATTGGGCACGGCTTTTGTAACCCGAGAGGGAGCTTAAGCTATCAGAGGATAAACTCGCCTTCAAGGCAATTTCGGTAATCAACAAAGGTAAATCAGATTAGCAACATTAACAGTCTCAAAGGTAACCCAAATCCCTAGGAATCCATTTAAATCGAAAATCCCAAAAACATTTGTTTTCTGCTCATCTATCTTTTAATTTCGAACTCAAAATCCTTTTCACTCAAAACATAAAAATCCTTTTTACAAAGTCCAGATCTAATCGATTCGAAAACCGATTGTGATTCGAGAACACAGTCTCTGTGGGTTCGATATCTTTTATTACTTGACGGCAGTCCGGTACACTTGCCGGAATCGCACGCGCGTGCATCCGCAGCATGACACCAGAAGCATAAAAGTGCTCATGCAATAAGTGGGGATAGCTCGAGCCACTGATTTCACCAGAACTTCTCTACCTGCCTTGGACAAATGCTTGCCAGACCAATTTTGGATTCTCCTCCAAATTCTACCTTTCAGATAATTAAACATAGCCTTTTTCTCTCTGCCAATCATGGATGGTAGTCCAAGATATTTACCTGTTCCCAGACATTCAGTAACTTCCCAAAATACTGGTAACCTGGCTTCTCATATCAGGTTGGTGTTCCTGCTAAAATAAATCTCAGACTTCTGCATTAGGGGTGTTCGCGGATTGGATTGGATTAGTTTTGAGCTAAAAAGTCATCCGATCCAATGATGAAAATATCATGCGGTTTGGATTTGATCGGTTTGCTTCCTTCAAAAAATCTGATCCGATCTGATCCAATCAAATACGGTTTGGATTGGATTGGATAATTCGATTTTTGTCATACTTTATTTTTTTTTCTAATGTCAATTGTCATTTCTACTTATTTAATAGTGGTAAAAGATAATCTTTGTTTTAATTTGGGAGTTTGAGAAGAAAAAAATTATTGATATTTTTTAACACGTTCTTTTATATTAATTCTCTATATCTACTCCCACTTATCATTTTTTTTCCCTTGAATCAGCTACAAATAAATTGTAGCTAATTATTTTTCAAATTTACTTAATTGTTTTCCTATTTTTCATGATTACTCAATCAAATATATATATGCTATGCGTCAAAACTTTTAGTAAAATATAACTTCAAGACATTAATATTTATTCTAAATAGTCTTATATATGTCATTCCAACAAAAATATTAAAGAGAATGAGGGATATAAAAGTATGTAGAATAATGCTTAAGTATGAGTAATACTATAATTTCAAAAAGAATAGTATATGTATATAATAGATCGGTTTGGATTGGATTGGATTGGATTTCACTATAGGATCCAAAATCCGATCCAATCCAATAAAAAATTGTGGTTTTTTTCGGTTTTCTGTTTGTTCGATTTTCAGTTCGGTTTTTGCGGTTTGAATCGGTTTGGATCGGTTGATGAACACCCCTATTCTGCATATTAATAGATTGGCCTGAAGCTTGCTCATATACTGAAAGAATTTCCTTCATTTGCCTACTCTCCTTCTCATCAGCCCTGCAGAACAGAAAACAATCATCTGCAAAAAGAAGGTGTGTCAGGATGGGAGCTCCTCTACACACCTTCACACCATTAATATCTCCTCTGGCCTCTGCTTTTTTAATGAGAGAAGTTAGGCCTATGCACAAATTATAAAGAGATAAGGTAACAATGGGTCACCCTGTCTAAGGCCTCTACTTGGAATAATTGGTCCCATGTTATCACCATTAACCAATACTGAATACTGAACAGATTCCAAGCACATAGTCATCCAGTTTATCCATTTCTGATCAAAACCCATCTTCATCATCATTCCTCTAAGGAAACCCCAATCAACTCTGTCATAAGCCTTGCTTATATCAATTTTAAGAGCCACTTCTCCTACCTTGCCTTTGGTCTTGCACTCCATATGATGAATAATTTCTATGGCCACGAACACATTATCCAGAATAGACCTGTTTTCTACAAAAGCTGATTGCTCATGAGAAATACATTTATCAAGTAAAGGTTTCATTCTGTTTGCAAGAATTTTTGAAATAATTTTGTAAATTAATAACATTACATAAAGAAATAAGCCTTAGATCTTTCATTGAGGAAGGGTTCTCTTTTTTTGGAATGAGAACAATATTTGTATCATTAAGATGAGAAGGGAAAGCACCCTTTTCTAACCAAGAGATGCCTGCTTGGAAGATTTCCATACTGCAAAGGTCCCAAAAAATTTTATAGAATGCTGGGTTTAGTCCGTCAGGCCCCGGGGCTTTGTCAGAATGCATTTGAAAAAGAGCTCTCTTGAATTCAGCCATTCTAAAAGGTTTCAATGAATTTGCATTGTCTCCATGGGTCAGAAGCTTATCAACTAAATCCAGGATTGGATCGTAAAGCCCATTTTCACGGTGGAAAAGGTTGTCAAAATACTGGACAGCAACATTGCACATATCATTTTGATTTTCCATCACACTACCATCTTCCACTTCCAGCTTCGCAATAGTGTTTTTCTTTCTTCTGGCACTAGCCATTGCATGGAAAAATTTTGAATTAGTGTCACCATCACGAAGCCAGAAAACCTTGGCACGTTGCTTCCAAAAGGTTTCCTCTTGAGCCAGCAAGGAACTTAACCTTTCTCTGATCTCATTATAACGAGTTGCGGACACTGTATCATTACCTTCTCTCATTTTTTCCATCTCCCTTCTACATGTGTCAATGGCTACTCGATACCTAGACCGCAACTGCTTGCCCCATTTATTCATCTCCTCTGTGCAGCTTTGAAGTCTCATGAGGAGGTCACCCGAAGCACTCTTATCCCACCCAGCTTGCACTACTGTTTCAAGTTCTGATTCTTCAAGCCAGGCGTTTTCAAACTGAAATCTTCTTCTATCCTATCATCCATTATATATTTTTCTAATGTATGAATTAGAAAATAAAATGGTGAACGAAGTCGATACTTTCATAAAAGATATATTCTATCTCTTGTTTACTTTGCAAAATCGATCACATGCATCATTAATTAATTAATTTCAAGAACTAATTTTAATATGATAAAATTCTTATTTTTATTTTTTAAGCAACATTTATAAAAGGAAATACAAGAGATGCTTCAACCCACAAACTATATATAAGTCAAAATAAAATTTGAAATTTGTTTGAACCAATAAAATGAAAAAGATGACAAAAATCACGGGAGACAAAATGGAAAAGAAGAAAAGTGACTATTACAAAAATCTAACAAGCATTTCTGTTGCAGTTTTTGTGAAAGGGAACTTTTGCAAGCATCCCAAGCTTGGGAAACCTCCACAGAATTTGGTTAGCTGGCCAATAATGGAAAACTTATCACCAACAATTCTAATTATTCAATTAGCTAGCTAGCCAAGTCAAACCATAAGCATTATACACAATTGATGAGTTGAAATGAATCAACAAATCATGAAACCTGCTGCATTATTATACGTTACAGGCCATGCATCTTCTTGCATCAACAAATCATTAAACTGTCCAAATCCATGAGGCAAATAATTTATTGGTGGTTTGGAATTCATCAATTCTTGTGCCTGCAGCTGCATTGCAACATCTGGAGGAGGAACCCAATTGTGGTTCTGATTGGAGTCATTATGACTGCTTTTTCTTTTCCTCTCTTTTTTCTTTGACGCATTTTTCTGGCGAAGAAAATATTTCTGAGCGTGGCTACCTACTTGAGCTCTGGTTCTTGATACCACACAATATCTTGCTATGCTTGTCCATTTTCCTTTGCCATATATTTCAATTCCAAGGAGAAATAACCTATATTTTCATATATAAAGAAAAACATATATATCCAATTAGTGTAGTGTAATAGAAATCAATGAATGAATGCATTAACAATAAAAAACTTTCGAAGATATATATAATACTTATGCTCCTCTTCCTTCGGAACGGGAGCCGGCGACGCTGGCGGCATGACTGCACGGTGCACCTCCGTCGCAGGCACTTCCACATGGTCAGAAAAGCTGACTCGACGAGACCGAAGAGATCCCTTCTCAACATCTCTTGATAGTGAGCCCGAGTGGGCTTGTTGGCGGGCTGAGTCATGCCGTGATCAGACTTGAGATGCTGTCGTTGAGAATGATCATACATGCTTTTTCTTCTTCTTTGATTTCTTCTGGTTTTGTTGAAAGTCTTTAGAGGTTATGGTTTACTCTCAGATTCTTGAATCAGAGATTCTTTTTATTTATAAAATGAGGAATATGTAGATAAAATGAGGCTATCAATCTCCTTATAAAATGTAGATTCTACCAAGTTAGTTGGAAGGAAGTTACAAAGATATTGACACAGTCTAACTGAGTTCGTTAACACCGAATGAAAATTCTTTTGGTCATTTTTTGAATGGGCGAAAGATTAAGTATTCTTTTTTTTTTTTTTGTTGACAGATTAATTTGTAACTCTTTATGACTGACACCTTTTCATATAAGGGTAAACTTACAAAAAGGAATTAAGAAGCTACTAATATCCTTTCATATTGACAATGTACTTGACGACTTCTTGCAAATTACATAAATTTTCAGCGATTGTTGTTTATCATAAATTTACACGGAAAGGGAGCTTATTACATACTAACTAGCTAGCACTGAAGTTGTAAACTGTAAATACTAATTACGAAACAAACAAAAACCATTCACGAATAATGAATATCTTTATTCAACAATAATATCTGCTGCCTTAAATCTTCCTACATAGATCCCACTTCCACACGAACTTGAAACAAAATTAAAATGATACATCATGAGTGGAATAAGACCGTGACCTTAACCGAAACAAAGGTAAAAAGAAAGAAATTATTCTTATCACTCACTGATTTAGAAAATATGGTGTTTGTGATGAATGAGAATTTAAATCAAGTCATGATTCAAATTTTAGTAATAAATTCAAATCCATATAAAAATAAAACCTAAAGAGACCAAAAAGCAAAAAAAAATTAAACATATACTCCATCCGGTCCATATTATAAGCAAAAAATTAATGAAACACACATATTAAGGTGGTTAATTAATTTTATTGAATCTTGTAAAAACTTAGGTTTGTTACCTAAATTACCCTTCATCTAAAACTTCAATATTCGTTAAATGAGTCATTGGATTTTGTATTAAATGAAGGATATTTTGGGAATAATATCATTAAATGAGTCATTGGAAAACAAAATTTACTTATAAATTGAATCAAAAACCTTGAGACTTTTTTGCTTATATATCGGACCGGAGGGAGTAATAAGACTAATATTGACACAATTTTCTAGGACAATCTTGTTTTTTAATGATGAGCCTTAGGAACCTGTTGATTTGGCCATGTTGTGTTTCTATTTATAATACTTAGTGATGGGGTGTGAATGCATGCGAGGGACTTAATTACCTCGTAATTCAAGGTTAATGAGGCACATGTAGATGTGTGTGTCACCATGAAACTTTCTAGGAGTTTAACATAAACTACAATGAAAATATTAAATAAAAATAAAGTATTTATTTATTACATTAGAAATCCGAAATTGCTTTTTTTTAATAATTGAAAAGCATTTAATATTAAGGGATTAATTAAAGTCATTAAATATTTCTTAACTAAAGTTCTTAAAACACTACGTGTCCTACACGCATTACTAACGAAATAAAATAAAATTAAAAATCAATTAAATATAAAGTATTCAAAAAGTACTCTTTATTAATAATTAATATATATTTTTAACAAGGGTCGCCTATTTATTTAATATATAACGAACGTTTGGCGGCCATTAACATGACATGTGTTCATGGATTTGAATGCTCCTATATGCGTTTGATGTTTGGATGAAATGTGCTAGTAATTATGTTAACGTGTAATGAAATAAGTAAATAACTGTCTAAAATTGTTTAGAAAAGTGAGGGCACGTGACTACACTGTAAAGTTTTTATACTATCGATCAATCAAATACTTGGTTATGTGTGATTTTTAAGAAATTATTATAAATATCAGATATTTTTATTGATATGACAATATATGATTTAAGGGTGGCAAATGGATGGATCGGATAAATTTTTATTCGGATCTTAACGGATGGATTAAAAACAATCCATCAATCCATTATAATCCATTAAAAATTCATTAAAAAAAATCCAATTCATCCATGATCCATTAAATAAAATCCATCTGATCCATCCATTAACAACTTTTCATGGATGGATATCCAATCCATCCACTAAAATTTATTTTAAGAAATTAAATAATTTTATATCTCTTTTGTCCATCCATAAAATATTTCTAAAAATAAAATAATTTGTAAAAAAATTAAAATATTATCTCTATCTCACCCTCACTCTCCTATTTCTTCCTCTCTCTACCCTTTCTCTCTCCCTTTTTTTCCTACTCTCTCTATCTTTACTCTCTCCACTCTATCTCACGATCATTTTGTATCACGACCATTTTTCTATTATTATATGGGAGTTATTGATTATGTGCATCTATGGAGGTTGTTTTGCCACAACGTTCTATGATATTGTTTTACGAAACTTGTTACGACTTTCTATGCTTTCAATTAGTTAATACTTTTTTTTTACAAGTTTCTCAGCCAAAAAAAAGGCAACGAAAAAAGAAAACGTACGTGATAACGTAGACTACAACTGGTGCTTGAGAACAATTAATCAATTAATACTTAATGTAACAAAAAAAAGAAAAAAAATGCAGATAAATAAAATAAAAAATAGTGAAGAAAAAATGATAGGGAACGGAAGAGAAAATTAGATGGAGGTTTTTTTTTTGGTTACATATGGAGGTTTTTTTTATTTTGTGAAAAATAATATGAAAAAAATAAATTGGTTTTTGAATGGATAAAAGTTGATCCATTACATTTTTTATTGTTGGTCCAATGGATTCTTAAAAATATTGGATGGATCATAAACCATCCACTAAAAAAATAATCAAATCCATCCAATCCATTTATATTATTTTTTATAAATGGATGGATTGGATGGATTTTCTCATGGATGGACTGGATGGATGGTGGACAAATGGATTATTTTGCCACCCCTACATATATATATATATATATATATATATATATATAGCAAATCTACCTTTCAAATATTAAACAACAACATCAATAAAATCAAACAATCCAAACATACAAGTACATAGTTACCATAATTTTAATATCCCTCAGGCTTTCCCCCTTACCTTAATTCCAATGATAAAAAGCTTCGGTCGGGTATGTTAGAGGAAGCGACTCGACGTTCGTCACGACTTCAAATCTAAACAATATATATCTATATATATAACATAAGTTAAGAATTTTATAAAATCACCCTAATTCTCCATGCATGCATTCGACCATGCTTCATAACATAGATTAGAAAATTTTAAATCTTTTGGATTTAAACTCCTTAAGTATCAAAAGACCAAATATAAGCTCAAAACTTGAAAATTAAATTTTGAACTCTTAGCCTCGTTAACCATAGGTTTCGGTCTTCACGCAATTTAGTGGAAAATAGTATTGTTCAACAATCTAATTTCTTGCATGTACTAATAAAATGTTTTTAAGCATCATTCAACTAAAAAACTTGAACAAGACTTCATCAACTCCTCATGTGAGTTACGGCCTTGTTAAAATAAAAGACTAGGGATTCTAAAATTTTCAAAACTCCATATTAAATCATTCTTGCAAAGGAATTAAATTATCATACATGCATTCTTCCTAAAGATTCAAGGTTAGGCTTCACTAACTCAAAAAATTTAGAGTTCTAGCCATAGAATCACAATAAGGAAAGAACAAATATTTTCAACAAAATACATTAGTTAAAAAAAAAGTACAAAGTAGAAGATCCAAAGCCATGCATGTGTGATTTGCAACCAAAGTTTATCCTTTATCCTCTCGGTGTTTTTGGCTAACACCATGATCATAGGGAGGATAACTTTTCAAACACATGCAAGACGTCAAAACAAAGACAAAGATGAGTAGGATTGTGTTAAGAATTTATTTATTTATGAAAAAGATTTTCTTAAGAAATACAAGTTGAAATCATGAACACATAAAAGAATCAATATGCATGATAAAAATTTTGCAAAACCATCAACCTTTCCTCTCTTAGGGTTTCGGCCTACCCTTCAAAATAGGTCATGGTAAAATCTTTTTCAACATGCCAGTGAAGTAATAGATATTAAAGATGATGATAAGTAAAAATAAATTAGTTTGAATAACATGCATTAGAAGATAATCATCTTACAACAAAATAGCATGCATGTTGATAGTATAAAATTAAAATAAAAGAGCAAGGGATTTAGATTTATACCCTCTAAATGATGATGGTGATGAGCTAAAGATGAAGATGGAGTTGATTCTTAGCTTCGATCTAAACCTCAAGATTAAAGGTTGAAGACAATGAATAGTAAAATTGGAAATTTGGCAAGAGTTTGGGAGCAAAAACAAAAATTAAGAAAATGAATAGAAGAGGTGATGAGGGGTATTTATAGAAGGGGGGCGCTTCTTCCTCATAAAAAAATCTGGGATATTTTAAAATCCTAACAATTTTTAATTCAATTAAAATGATGCATTTTCTAGTAAATTGAAACTAATAATTTCACCTTGTCATGAATAGTGATAAATAGTGACAAGGGTCACTATTCACATCAAATAAAATCTTTGCCAAATATGGAAAAAATTAGACTTAATTATTTTGGGTTCGTTCCGGTATCGATTGTTACGTAACGGTAAAAACCGATCGTATTTTTATTCGTAAAATTTCACACGAAAAATTCATATAAAAATAAATAATTTCTAAAATCATAAAAATACATATAACTAGGTTAGAAAAATAAAATTTTGAATTTTCGAAATTTTTAAAATAATTTTCGGGTCCGTAGAGCTTAACTGACAGCGGAAACTCAAACCGTAACGTCGGAAATTTTCTACTGAGAATTCAACTGTACATTTCTAATATAAAATAAAGATGACTTAATTTGGTCTATCAAAATAATTCATCACCATTTATGAAAATAAAATCTTAAATATTCATATAATCACAATTTATTACAGACAAGCAGAAAAATCGGGGTGTTACATTACTACCCCTCTAAAAAGAAATTTCGTCCTCGAAATTAAGTATCTGAAAATAAATTAGGATACTGTAATTTCATCTTGTCCTCTACTTCCCAAGTTGATTCTCCAGTTGTTTCATCCCAAACAACCTTAACTAAGGGAATCTGTTTTCCCCTAAGTTGTTTGATCCTCCTATCTTCGATTCGTACGGGTGAAGTCTCATAGGATATATTTTCCTTTAACTGAACAACATCAGGTTCAATTACATGCGATGGGTCAGGGATATATTTTCTCATCTGAGAGACATGGAAAACATCATGGATATTTGAAAGGAAAGGTGGCAGAGAAATCTGATAAGCTACTGGACCGATACGACGAAGAATCTGGTATGGTCCAATAAACTTAGGAGTGAGCTTTCTGGATTTTATAACTCTACCTACCCCTGTTGTAGGCGTTACCCTCAAAAATATGTGTTCGCCTTCTTTGAATTCTGAAGGTAGTTCTTCGATCGACGAAACTCTTCTTTCTGCTTTGGGAAGCCTTTATTTTCTCATGGATTTGTATCACCTTCTCCATCATTTGTTGTACAATTTCAGGTCGTAACATTGCGGTTTCCCCATCCTGGTACCAACACAGCGGTGTTTGACACTTTCTTCCATATAAAGCCTCATAGGGTGCTATTCCGATACTTGAGTGAAAGTTGTTGTTGTATGTGAACTCTTTGAGTGGAAAAAGGTCATCCCAACTTCCAAGATTGTCTAGAACACACGCCCTCAACAAGTCCTCCAATGACTGAATTGTCCTTTCCGTTTTCCCGTCAGTTTGGGGGTGATAGGCTGAACTGAGTCTCAACTTAGTTCCCAAAGATTTCTGCAAACTTCCCAAAAAACATGCAGTAGACTTTGGGTCTCGATCCGAAATGATACAAGAGGGTACACCGTGGAGTCTGATCACTTCGCTAATATACACTTCAGTTAGCTTCTCTACCTTGTAATTTGACTTGACATGTAAGAAATGTGCCAACTTCGTCAGTCTGTCCACAATTACCTAAATCGAATCAAAACCTTTCGAAGTCCTTGGTAATCCTACCACAAAATCCGTGGATATACTTTCCTACTTCCACTCGAGTACATCCAGAGACTGCAACATCCCACTGGGTCGTTGATGTTCTACTTTCGCCTTCTGACAAATCCATGAGACTGCAAAATCTGTGATTATTCTGCCACTTGTTTCTTCATGCCTGGCCACCAAAAGTTCTGCTTCAAATCCTGGTACATCTTGGTTGCTCCTAGGTGAATGCTCAATTTACTCTCGTGTGATTCCTCAAGAATCATCTTTCTCATCTCCGGGTTTTCAGGTACACAGACACGTCCATTACATCTCAAAATGTTGTCTGGTCCCAAACTGAATTCCGGTGCTTTTCCTTGTTCCATGAGTCTTTTCTTTTCTTGGAGATACACATCAGTAGTTTGTTACTCTCGGATTTCTTCCAGCAATCCATTTGAGACCTTAATCATTCCCACACTGATCTTTTCTGGGCTGACCTCCATCATTAAATTGACATCGCGAAACTTCTCGATCAATTCTAGCTCCTTCATCATCATTGCTGAGACATGAATGGCCTTCCGGCTTAAAGCATATCCCACTTCGTTTACTTTTTTGGGATGGTACTGCAATGTGAACTCATAATCTTTCAAAAATTTCATCCACCGCCTTTGTCTCATGTTGAGCTATTTCTGATCGAATAAATACTTCAGGCTTTTGTGGTCACTGAAAACATCGAACTTGGCTCCATACAAATGATGTCTCCATATCTTCAGTGCAAAAAACCACGGCAGCTAATTCCAGATCATGAGTCGGATAGTTCTTCTCATGAGTCTTTAACTGACGTGACGTATAAACCACGACCTTTCGATGTTGCATTGATGAGTGTGATTTCACATCATATTTCCTTGACATTTTGAATGCATTTTCATATAGTTTAGGCATATTTTTTGTGATTATTTGTTAGTTTTTACCTTGGAACGGGTAAGGTGGTTTTGTGGTGCTTGTGTGCAAGAATCGAAGATTAAATTGCTCAGGATCAGTTATGTTGGAGCTGGCATGAAGATGGAACTTGAAAGGCATGGAAATGAGGCAAACAGAACTGATCACGGTCTAGCCGTGATGGCCATCACGACCATGATCGAGTAGAGCTGAAAAGAAAGAATGGAAAAGTCAGAGCTGGTCACGGCCAGGCCGTGATGTCCATCACGGCCGTGACATGTCAGCTGAACCAGACCCTCACAGGCAGAACTGATCACGGCTAGGCTGTGATGGCGGTCACGGCCGTGACAGACCAACCAGCAAAGCAACCTCCAAGACAGAATCCGTTACGGCCTGCCCGTGATGAGGGTCACGACCGTGACGCGCAATATATGGATCCATAGAAACTGATTTGATCTGATTTTTGTATTGGCTTGGGATTCAAGTTACCCCAGATTACAAATAGCCCTCTAGGGCTCGAAACTGGGCACTTTTGGACTGCTACCCATAGGCGAAATTAGGATTCTTCTTCTTCTCCTCAATCTCTTCTCTCCTCTAGGGTTTTCTTTTTATGTTATTGTTAATCAAGCTTGCTATGATCATGGCAATGCTTGAGTAGTAGTCTTGTTTCTAGGAATTGGGGCTATGCTCAAGATTTGTTTATGGTGATGAATTGATGTTTGATTTCTTGTTAATTTCAATTTTGCTTTCGATTTGATCCCTATTGTTTTAATTACTCGTAAATTCGGTGGCCACTTATTTGCGTGTCGTAGATACACTGAGGATGAACTTAGCGGTGAACTTAGGTATCAGATCTATAGGAATCAAACTTAGGACTTAAATCACGAGAGTTAGAAGCGGTCCTTCGAGGGTTCACGAATTGTCACAAAACTCAAAGGGTTCGATTTAAATTCAATTACCACGAGAGTAGGGGTTGATTTAATTGGGCACGGTTTTTGTAACCCGAGAGGGAGCATTAACTTATTTAGGATAAATTCAAAGCAAATTTTGGTAATTAACAAGGAGAGTAGTCAATTTAGTAACATAAGAAGTTTTGTGGTATCCCAATTCCTGAAAATCCCTTTTGAATTTGAAGAACCTCTATTTGAATTACTTTCCTATTTTGTTTAACTGCAATTTTAAATTTGATTTGTTACTTGATTCCGATTTCAAAAACCAAATGTTATTCCAGTTTAGTTAAATCAATTTAATAACTAATTGTTATTTAAGATCACAGTCTCTGTGGTTCGATCTCTTTTTATTACTTGACGACGAAGCCGTTCACTTGCGGAATAGCTAAGGCCAGAAAAGATAATCAATCAGAGCATGGACAGTGAATCTAGAACCCGAGTAATAAATACAAGTAACAGGCATATTTAATAAGAAACCAAGAGACAATCGATTTTAAGTCCAATTAGAAGCTTAGGTTCCCCGGATTCACATCTCTCACTAATTCGGGCACTCTCCTCGCCTCACTCATATGTTTGAGGGTATATGACAATTCGCTCAATTTCCTCAAGGAAGGTACCCTACCATAAGCTTCACTATTAACCAAATCTCTACTTTATTAATGAAAACACATAAGAATCAAGAGGTCTTTTATTTTGGTTGTAATGGGGACATGGGATTAATTGTTAGGTGGGGAAATCAAGAAAAGGAAAATTCAAGAAGGCTAAACAAAATTTCAAACTATGCAAAGCATGACACCTTTCTTAGAATTCCTTTTTGTGCTTTAGTTCAGTTTTCCACCCTTTTTTTTTCTTTCTTCCTTTTTACTTTTTATTTCTCACTTTCATTTTCTCATCCCCTTCTCCATTTTTTTATTTTTTTTATTTTTATATTTATTTATCTGGAGAAGGGGAGATTTTCAACTTAAGATATATATATATATATATATATATATATATATATATATATATATATATATTAACATCCCACAATTTAATTTTCGAACTTCCTTTTTGCCCTTTTTGCAACACTTTAAAAGGTGACATACCAAGCATCGTTCATTAAAATAAATCAAGGTACCAAGAAAAGTATTTTATTCTTTTAGGCTCAAAATTGGGAAACTAAGGGGTAGAATTTAATGATTCAAAGTTCAGAAGGTCGGAAAAATACCTAGTGCCTCAATCATTTTCAAATATGTTTTAAAAAAAATTTAAGTTTCAAAACGGTTTCAAGTCAAGTTCTAGAGAATACAATCCAAGAGGAATACAACACTCAATCACAAAGAATGGGGTAGATTTAATGAGTACCCCTTTTAGGCTCAAGAATCTCACATTTAGTAGTTTAAAATCAATGAGAAACACAAATCCAAGGAACCACATGCTAATTATCAACTATCAAAAGATCATCTCAAGTATTTTTATTTTTAGCCTATCACAAGAATACAAAAATTGGGTTCAAAAATTCACTGTCTCAATTCATTTGGCACAAAGTTCTCACAATTGGATGCAGACTCTAAGCAAGGGGTAATCTAATCATGTGATATATGCAAAACTAACCTTAAATTAATGCAACATGCAAGAATGCAAAAATAATACCCCTACCCCAAGCTTAAAAACTTACATTGTCCCCAATGTAAATAATTAAGTCATAAGGAGGATAAAAAAAACAAAAACAACTCACTGAGGTGGTGGGTGCTGGCTCAAATGCTAGTCATAGAGCTGCTGGATCATGGCTCTCTGCTCGCGCTGCTCCTCCATGATGCGCTCCTAGTATGCTATGATAGTGTCAAAGGTGGACGAGAACCGCGCATAGGGATCATCGGATGACGTACCTGCAGAGGAAGAAGATGGGTGCCCAGACGGCCTAGCCTGCGGTGGCGGGCGTAATGGCCTTTGTATCCTACTAGGCTGAGGCTCCTCTCTCACTGGCACTTTCCAATTTGCCGGATTTGTTACATCCAAAAGTACGGGGTTAGGGAGAGGAATTGGGTGCCTGCGCCTTGGGTGTTTCAGGCAGTACATATCATCCTCCTGGGTGATCATCCCCATGGCCTCACAAGCCTGCAAGGTGATACGTGTCCGGCCTGGGGCGACCTCAAAACCATCCAGATCAAAGTTAAAGTGATGGCATATTGTGGTGATTAAGCCACCAATGACAATAGTGCCACTCGAACTCTTGGCGACCTTTAAGAGGCGCCTAGCCAAAAACGACCCTGTGTCCACGTTTCTCTCAGGGTGGAGCATGGACCATAGTATAAAGACCTCGTCCTGGCGAACGGATCCGTCACTCTCTCCACGGTCAAACAGGGTGTTGGCTATGACCCTATGCATATATCTTATACTTGGGTTAACAGAGGCTGTGGACTTGGATGTCCGAGGGTCAAAACTCCTGCCTTTATAGTCACTTATTGACCAGAAACTATGTACACTAAACCCTAAGGGGTATCTTCTGTCACCCCATACAGGTAAACCAAAATCTCATTAAATTCAGCTAGGGTTAGTACAAAATCATGTTGAAGAGCCGGAATGTAATCCGTCCCTCAAGGCAATGAGGCCCTTCGAGAATTTCTACATTCAGAGAGCTTAAGAACTCCAGAGTAGGGCCAGCAAATGCAGGGTATCTAGTGCGAGCAAACTCGTTCCACCCTATGTTTTCTAGCATCAAATTGATGTCCACAGTTAGGCCTAGGGTGTCTATACATGCATCATCAAGATATTTCGTTTGGATAATCTTCCTATTTTTCAAATTATTAAATCTATCTTGTTGAGCATTATCTTTGAAAACAATATCATACCCATGTTCATCAGTTTCAGAGTTAGAGGAGTCAGAGTCAGAGTAGTTACCTGGGTTCCTGCTTCCTCTGGTACGAGGGCGTGAGGCTTCGGTTGCCCTTTGACGTTTGCTTGCCATGATTTTCTTCAATGAACCTCAAACCACCAAAATTCACAATCCCCTCCTTCACTGTTTCTGAAATTCGGATTTTTAGGGGCTAGGGTTTCAGAATTGGTTATTTTTGAGTTTACCCAAAATTGAAAGATTTTCCTTGTGGGTCTTGATGGTTAGGTCTAGGGAGCAAGGTAGTAGAGTTGGTTGGGCATGGGTGTCATGGGAGGTGAGTTTTCAAGCTTTTTGGGTGAATGGTTATGGTGGAGATTGTGAGAGGAAGAAGAAGATGAGTGGATGAAGAGGAAGATGGTGGGTTGAGGTTGGGGGGGGGGGGGGGGGGGGCGGGGTGCATTGATGAGTGTGAGATGAGGGAAAGGAGGAGTTGGAATGAAGGGTGAGAGCTTGGTGGCTATGGAGGTGGAGAGAAAGTAGAGAAGATGAAGGGAGTTTGGTTGTGTAGCAGAGGAGGGGTATTCAGTTTAAAATTCTGAGCTAATTGCGGCCATGACCCTCATCACGGGCAGGCCGTGACGCGTTCTGTGTCAGGTAAATCCTTTTTCACGGGCGTGATTCATCTCACGACAGGCCCGTTATGGAATCTGTTCTGTTTCAACTGGCCTGTCACGACCGTGATCATTATCACGGCCTGGCCATGATCCTTTGATAGTGTGATTTCACATCATAATTCTTGTACATTTCTGCATGCATTTTCATATAGTTTAGGCATATTTAAATTGATTTTTATTAGTTTTTACCTTGGAACGGGTGAGGCAGTTTCTTGGTGTTGTTTTGCAGGAATTTAAGGAAAAATGCTCAAGATTAGCCATGATGGAGCTTGGATGAAGATAGAGCTTGAAAAGTGAAGAAAATGACCCAAGCAGAGCACATCACGGCCTAGCCGTGATGACCATCACGGTCGTGATCGAGCTATAATTTAGAAGAAAGAAGGCAAAAGTCAGAAGCTGTCACGGCCTAGCCGTGATTCACATCACGGCCGTGACATATACCCTCACCAGGTAGAACTGATTACGACCTAGCCGTGATACCCATCACGGTCGTGACAGACCATCTGAGACAGGCAGAGCCCATCACGGCCTGGCCGTGATTACCATCACGGCCGTGATGCTCCAAAATTTGAAAGCGCGCCAAGGCAGAAAGCATCACGGCCTGGACGTGATGGCCATCACGGCCGTGATGCGAATCCCAATCTATAAAGAGGCACGGGCAAAACAGAGGAAAATAGTTTTGAAACCCTCAAACACTCTCTCTGAACCAGGGGCAGCTGCACAAGGATTCCATGGAGTTTCTTTTCCTTTTCATCTCTATTTCTTTGATTTTGTCATTGATCACGAGTAGCTAAACCTCCCATTGTTGGGATTAGATGTAGCTATTTATGAGTTCTCCATGTATTTGACTTGACCTTGTAATACAGTTTTTTCTTCCTTATGAGCGATTGATTTCCATGCTTAATGCTTGTTGTGGCGTGATCCCCCATGACTTGATTATTGTTTTGGTATGCAATTGGAAAATTCGTATTAGAACTAGAACTGAAATCAACCACCTAGTAAACCTTGTATCTAGGAATGGATTTAGGTTTATTAGCAATCGTGTAATCCCTAATCTTAATGTAAATTCATTAATCTAGGCCACCTAAGGAATTAGGGTCTATTAGTGGATTTAGGCTCTTGTCATATGAGGAATCAGGGCTTGAGTAATCTAGTGGATTGATTGTCATATTTGAAGTAGAAACTGTTTATTAGTCATTTCATTGCATGGGGATGAAGTTTAGTGAACCTAATCCCAACATCTTTATCATATTTGAAAACCATCTTTTTCTGCACTCCAAGTATTTGATAAAAAAACCAAAAAGAGTTTGTTCCTTTTCTTTTATTTGTTTTGGGCTTGATAATTAGTATAGAACTCCCTTCAATCCAAATATCCGCTTAGATAGTAATTGAATCGGTACGTGCTAGTACTCGTCACAGTCATCGTGGGAACGATAAACGGTCTCACCACCGTATTACTTGTGCGACTAGGTATACTTGCCTAGAAATCGTCCAACAAGCTTTTGGCGCCGTTGCCGGGGACTGTGTTTCAATATTAGCATACCCATTTCGATTACTAATTTAAGCAAAAAAATTTCTGTTATTATCTGTTTGCTGTCATATTTTTTTCAGTTTTGCTTGCTGTTTGTGTGCCGTCATTTACTGCTAACACTCTTGGTTGCTAGACTGTTTGTTCATGCGAGGTACTATCCCGGCTGACCAACTCCTCTACGATCTTGAAATTGAAAGAACAACTAGGGAGAATCGGAGGCAAGAAAGACAACAGAAACTGTTAGAACAACAAGAGGAAGAACAAGAGACTTCCACCTCTCAAGTTCATCAAGAAGAACTCAAGATGGCAGGCAATGGTGAAGGTGCTCCACCACGGAGGACACTTGGGGACTATGGCAATACAAATGTCAATTGGCATGTCACTAGCATAGTAAGGCCTCCAATTAACTGCAACAATTTTGAAATCAAGCCAACTCTCTTGAACTTGGTTTCACAAAATCAATTTGTCGGGTTGGAAAAAAAGGATCCTAATAATCATATCTCCAACTTCATTGAGATTTGTGATACGATGAAGCACAATGGTGCTTCTGAGGATGCAATTCGCCTAAGGGCGTTTCCCTTCTCTCTAAGAGATAGGGCCAAGGCTTGGCTCCAATCTCAACCAAGGGGGAGCATCACTACATTGGATGACTTAGAGGCAAAATTTCTTGCAAGGTTCTTTCCCACCTCAAGATTTGTCAAGACAAGGGTGATATCATAAGCTTTGCTCAACAAGAGGGTGAGACTCTTCATGACACCTGGGAAAGGTTCAAGGAATTGCTCCGAAGATGTCCAAATCATGGGTTTGATGATCACACCCAAATGCAAACATTTTGAAATGGATTGAGGCCGTCAACCAGGTATATGTTGGATGCCTCAGCTGGAGGCTCCATGAACACCAAGACAGCGGAGGAAGCACTGATTCTAATAGAAGCTATGGCATCCAATGACTATTTGATGCATCATGATCGAGGTCCCACATCAAGAAGGGGAGTGTTGGAGTTAGATTCACAAACTGCACTTCTGGCTCAAAATAAACTCATGACACAATAACTTGAGTCCATCACCAAGCAACTAGCTCAACTCCCACAACAACTCCAAACTGTTCAAGGGACAACCATGCCACCTCAACAGGTAATGAGATGTGATTTTTGTGGAGGAGATCATGATAATGGAAGATGTGAGGCAACACCTAGTTCTCATGAGGAAGCTAATTATATGGGTAACTATGGGAGGCAAGGCAACAACCAATACCTTAACAACTACAACCAAGGGTGGAGGAATCAAACAAGTTTTGGTTGGAAACAAGATGCCGGACAAGCAAGTAAGCCTCAACCCACACCACCGCCTCAAGACGGGACTTCTATCTTGGAGAACACCCTCAATCAGTTCATGCAAATGTCCATGTCAAACCAAAAACACCGATGCTTCTATAAATAACTTGGAGGTTCAAGTTGGACAGATTGCAAAGCAACTAGCGGAGCAATCTAGCAACAGTTTTTCAGGTAATACTCAAACTAATCCTAAAGAGCATTGTAAGGCTATTGTTTTGAGGAGTGGTAAAAGTCTTGAGGAAGAGAGTGGTGAGCCTTTGGTGAAAAATCAGAGAGTTGATGAAAAAACAGAGTTGAGTGCTGAGAAAAAAGAGGAAAAAGGCAAAGAGGTTGTAGTAGAGGAGGAAGAAAAAGACAAGAGGGAGAAGCTAGTGGATGAGAATTCAATTTTGAGGAGGACTAAAAGTCAGATTTTGAAAGATGGAGACAAGCCTCAAGAGATCCCCTCTTATGTGAAGTTGCCGTATCCTCATTTGAGCAAGAAAAAGGAGAAGGAAGAACAGTTTGCCAAATTTCTTGACATCTTCAAGAGGTTACAGATTAACATACCCTTTGCTGAAGCACTAGAGCAGATGCCCACTTATGCAAAGTTCATGAAGGAGTTGCTCACGAAGAAAAGAAAGTTCAAAGAAGGTGAGACTGTTGCCTTGACAGAAGAGTGTAGTGCGATACTTCAAAGGAAGCTACTTCCAAAGCTTAAAGATCCTGGTAGTTTTACAATCCCTTGCACTATTGGGAGTGTTTCTATTGGGAAGGCCTTGTGTGACTTGAGAGCGAGTATCAATTTGATGCCGCTTTAAATTTTGAACAAGCTTGGAGGTGGTGAGGTGAAACCAACAAGGATGGCATTGCAACTAGCCGATAGATCAATCAAGCGTCCTTATGGTATTTTGGAAGATGTCTTGGTTAAAGTGGATAAGTTTATCTTCCCAGTGGATTTTGTGATATTAGACATGGATGAGGATGCAGAAGTTCCACTTATATTGGGGAGACCTTTTCTAGCAACTGGTCGTACCTTGATAGATGTACAAAAGGTCCAACTTCGACTCAGAGTGAAAGATGAAGAGGTTACTTTCAATGTATTTGAAGCTATGCATCGCCCGAGTGATGAAGAGAATTGTTTCCGCATGGACCTTGTGGAAGTAGTGGCTAAAGAAGCCCTTGCACATCAACTCCACTCCTCTACTCTTGAGAAGGTAATTGTGAACTCTATTGAAAATCTTGATGAGGAAGAGGAGAAGGAAATAAAAGACTGCTTGTGTGATCTGGAAGCTCAACCTAAGCAACTTGCTGTCAACACTAAGAAAGAAAAGCTCAAAAAGGATGAAGTCCAAAAGAAGCTCGAGTTAGATCTTAAGCCTCTACCTCCCCACTTGAAGTATGTATTTCTTGGCGAGAATGATGAAGACCCTGTCATAGTGAGCAATGTATTGTCCAAATTGGAAGAGGAGAAACTTGTAAGGGTGCTTCGAGGGCATAAAACAGCTATTGGATGGTCCATCTCAGATTTGAAAGGTATTAGCCCCACGTTTTGTATGCACAAGATCATGATGGAGACTGAATTTAAACCGGTGGTCCAACCACAAAGGAGGCTCAATCCTACAATGAAAGAAGTGGTAAGGAAGGAGGTGCTGAAACTCCTTGAAGATGGAATGATCTATCCGATTTCCGATAGTGCTTGGGTGAGTCCGGTACAAGTGGTTCCAAAGAAAGGTGGCATGATCGTCGTGCACAACGAGAAGAATGAGTTGATCCCAACTAGAACAGTCACTGGTTGGCGAATGTGTATAGATTACCGGAAGCTAAATCAAGCTACTAGGAAGGATCACTTCCCACTTCCATTCATGGACCAGATGTTGGAGAGGTTGGCCGGGCAAGCTTATTATTGTTTCTTGGATGGTTATTCGGGTTATAACCAAATTGTGGTTAACCCGGAAGACCAAGAGAAAACTGCCTTCACATGCCCTTTTGGAGTTTTTGCCTATCGGAAGATGCCTTTCGGTCTTTGTAATGCACCTGCGACATTCAAAAGGTGCATGCTTTCCATTTTCTCTGATATGGTAGAAAAATACATTGAAGTTTTCATAGATGATTTTTCTATTTTCAGTTCCTCTTATGATAATTGTTTGTCTAACCTTGCTGCTGTGTTAAAGAGGTGCATGGAGACCAATTTAGTCTTAAATTTGGAGAAATGTCATTTTATGGTGCAGGAAGGCATTGTGCTTGGGCACAAAATTTCAGCTAAGGGGATCGAAGTGGATAAATCCAAGATTGATGTGATTGAGAAACTACCTCCACCAGTGAATGTCGAGTGTGTGAGGAGTTTTCTTGGGCATGCAGGCTTTTACTGCGGTTCATCAAGGACTTCTCAAAGATAGCCAAGCCGTTGTGTGGCCTTTTGAATAAGGACACACCATTTGTGTTTGATACTGCTTGCCTTACTTCTTTTCAGATTTTGAAAGAAAAGTTGATCACCGCTCCTGTTCTTGTTGCACCCAACTGGGAGTCACCATTTGAATTAATGTGTGATGCCAATGACTACGCAGTTGGGGCAGTTTTGGGACAGCGGAGGGAAAATTTTTTCCATGTCATTCACTATGCTAGGAAGGTTCTCAATGAGAACCAAGTAAATTATGCAACAACTGAAAAAGAGTTGCTGGCCATAGTGTTTGCATTGGAAAAATTTCGTTCATAGTTGATTGGTTCACAAGTCACTGTTTTTACTGATCATGCTGCAATTAAATATTTGTTGACTAAGTTAGATTCAAAACCAAGACTCATACGGTGGATTCTATTGTTGCAGGAATTTGACTTATTCATTAAGGACAAAAAGGGTTCGTTCATACTTGATTGGTTCACAAGTCACTGTTTTTACTGATCATGCTGCAATTAAATATTTGTTGACTAAGTTAGATTCAAAACCAAGACTCATAAGGTGGATTCTATTGTTGCAGGCATTTGACTTAGTCATTAAGGACAAAAAGGGCAGCGAAAATTTGGTGGCTAACCACTTATCTCGGCTAGTGAATGAAGAAGTTGCTGCCAAAGAAAAGGACATTCGGGATGAGTTCCCGGATGAGGCCTTATTTCTGGTGCATGAAAGACCATGGTTTGCCGACATGGCAAATTTCAAGGCAGCCAATATTGTTCCAGAGCACCTCACTTGGCAACAAAACAAGAAATTCTTCCGGGATGCCAACCATTTCATGTGGGATGACCCATTTCTGTTCAAGGTTGGATCGGATGGCTTATGGAGGAGGTGTGTTAATCAAGAGGAAGCAAGGAAAATTTTGTGGCATTGCCATAACTCTCCATATGGTGGACATTACAATGGGGATAGGACAACTGCAAAGGTCTTCCAATCTGGGCTCTTTTGGCCCTCAATCTTCAAGGACTCTTACAATCATGTGAAGAGTTGTGACAAGTGCCAAAGGACTGGGAACATTTCAAAAAGGGATGAAATGCCACTGCAAAACATATTGGAGGTTGAGGTATTCGATTGCTGGGGCATAGACTTTATGGGTCCACTTCCACCTTCATTCTCCAATCAATATATCTTGGTGGCGGTGGACTATGTTTCTAAATGGGTGGAGGCCATTGCAACACTGAAGAATGATGCCCAGGCAGTGATTAAATTCATCAAGAAGAACATTTTTGCCTGGTTTGGTGTCCCAAGGGTCCTTATAAGTGATGGGGGATCTTTCTTTTGCAACTCACAACTGAGAAATGTGTTGACCAAGTATGTGAGGCATAAGGTGGCATCTCCCTATCATCCGCAAACAAATGGGCAAGTGGAGGTCTCTAACCGGGAGATTAAGCGGATTCTGAAAAAACTGTGGTCACCTCAAGAAGAGATTGGGCAAGGAAGCTTGACGATGCCTTGTGGGCTTACCAGACTGCATTGAAAACTTCTGTGGGGTTATCTCCGTTTCAGATGGTCTATGGGAAGGCATGTCATCTACCCGTAGAGTTGGAGCATCGAGCCTTTTGGGCATTGAAGTTCTTGAATTTTGATGCCACTCTGGCGGGTGAGAAAAGAGTCAATCAGCTGCATGAATTAGAGGAGATGCGCCTTAATGCATATGAGAATGCAACTATTTATAAACAGCGAGTCAATACCTACCATGACAAGAGGATCGTGACGAAAACATTTCAGCCGGGACAACAAGTTTTATTATTCAATTCCCGGCTGAGATTGTTTTCGGGCAAGTTGAAGTCTAAGTGGTCGGGACCGTTCATTGTCAAGGAAGTCTCATCTCATGGAGCTATAGAAGTGGAGGATCCTACTTCAAAAAGGACCTTCAAAGTCAATGGCCAAAGGCTCAAGGCCTACTTGGGTGGTGACATCGAGAGATTGATCTCAGCTGTGCGCCTTCATGATCCTTGAGATCACCTACCCGTCAAGCTAGTGACGTTAAAGAAGCGCTTATTGAGAGGCAACCCAAGTTTTCTTTTCATTTTCCTTTTGTTTTTGATTTTTAACTCTTGAATAATTTGAGAAGATCAAGAGGAAAAAGATCATAAATTAATAGTTTGGTTATGTGTTTTCAGGGTAAGGAGGAAGGAGAAGCAAAAAGGGCAGAGACAACAAAGTCAGCAACCATCACGCCCAGGCCATGACACTGGTCACGGCCGTGATGAGCCTAATGTGAAGACCAGAAAGGATCACGACCCAGCCGTGATCCCCATCACGGGCGTAATGGGAGGACCCTGAAGATCAGAGAGCATCACGGCCTAGCCGTGATGGAGGTCACGGCCGTGACAGGCTACCCCTATGGACCAGAATGCCTCACGGCCTACCCGTGATAAGCATCACGGCCGTGACCCAATTTTCATGCAATTCCTTCTGACTAGGCATGTGAGCCAGCACCCGCTACCGCCTCGGTGAGTTGTTCCATTTTCTCCTCTCTCCGCCTTGATTATTTACATTGGGGACGATGTAAGTTTTTAAGCTTGGGGTAAGGGTACTTTTGCATACTTGTGCATTTTGCATGTTGCATTCATACAGGCGTAGTTTGCATGATCACATGATCAGATTACCGCCCTCGCTTAGATTTTGCATCCAATTGTGAGAACTAAGTGCCAAATAAATTGAGATAGTGAATTCTTGAACCCAATTTTTTATTCTTGTGATAAGGCTACAAATAAAAATTCTTGAGATGATCTTTTGATAGTTGATAATTAGCTTGTGGTTCCGTAGATTTGTGTTTCTCATTGAATTTTGAACTACAAATGTGAGATTTTGAGCCAAAAAAGGGGTACTCACTAAATCTACCCCATTCCTTGTGTTAGAGTGTTATTCCTCTGGATTGTTTTCTCTAGAACTTGACTTGAAACCATTTTTAAGCTTAAAAATTTTTGAAAACATTTTTGAAAATGCTTGAGGCACTAGGTGTTCTTCCGGCCTTCTGAGCTTTGATTGACTAAATGCTACCCCTTAGTTGCCCAACTTTGAGCTTGAAAGAATAAAATATTTTTCTTGGTACCCTGAAATACTTTGATGAATGATGATTGGTAGAGGACCTTCTAAAGTATTACACAAAAGGGTAAAAAGGTAGTTGAAAAAGTATGGGATGAGAAAATCAGAAAAATGTTTCTCTCGAGCTGAAAAATCTCCCCTTCTCCAAATAAAAGAAAAAAAATAAAAGAAAAAGAAATGAATATGGAGAAGAGGATGACAAAAAGAAATGAGAAATAAAACAAAAAGAAAGTAAGAAAGGTGGAAAAATGAATCAAAACTCAAAAAGGGTATTTTAGAAGGTCATGCTTTGCAATACTTGATAGTTTGTATAGCCTTTTGAAATTTCCTTTTCTTGATTTCCCCACCTAACGATTAATCCCATGGCCCTGTTACAACCAAAGCAAAAGACCTCTTGATTCTTAATTGTTTTCATTAATAAAGTAGAGATTTGATTGATAGTCAAGCCTATGGTAGAATTCATTCCTGGAGGAAATTGAGCGAATTGTCATATATCCCTAAACACTTGAGTGAGGTGAGAAAGAGTGCCAAGAAAATGAACAAGCTTGGGGTGATTTTCAGGTGAGAAAGAGTGCCCAAATCAGTGAGACTATGAGTCTAAGAAACCTGATCCTCTAATTGGACTTGAAATTGATTGTCTCTTGCTAAATAATTTGAAATGCCTGTTACTTGGATTATTTACTCGGGTTCTTGGTTCACTATCCATGTTCTGATTATTTATATCTTCCGGCCTTAGCGATTGCTTGAGGACAAGCAAATAAATAAGCTTGGGGTGATTTGATAGTGTGATTTCACATCATAATTCTTGTACATTTCTGCATGCATTTTCATATAGTTTAGGCATATTTAAATTATTTTTATTAGTTTTTACCTTGGAACGGGTGAGTCGGTTTCTTGGTGTTGTTTTGCAGGAATTTAAGGAAAAATGCTCAAGATTAGCCATGATGGAGCTTGGATGAAGACAGAGCTTGAAAAGTGAAGAAAATGACCCAAGCAGATCACATCACGGCCTAGTCGTGATGACCATCACGGCCGTGATCGAGCTATAATTGAGAAGAAAGAAGGCAAAAGTCAGAAGCTGTCACGGCCTAGCCGTGATTCACATCACGGTCGTGACATATACCCTCACCAGGCAGAACTAATCACGGCCTAGCCGTGATACCCATCACGGTCGTGACAGACCAGCTGAGACAGGCAGAGCCCATCACGGCCTGGCCGTGATTACCATCACGGCCGTGATGCTCCAAAATTTGAAAGCGCGCCAAGGCAGAAAGCGTCACGGCCTGGCCGTGATGGCCATCTTGATCGTGACGCGAATCCTAATCTATAAAGAGGCACGGGCAGAACAGGAAAATAGTTTTGAAACCCTCAAACACTCTCTCTGAACCAGGGGCAGCTGCACAAGGATTCCATGGAGTTTCTTCTCCTTTTCATCTCTATTTCATTGATTTTGTCATTGATCATGAGTAGCTAAACCTCCCATTGTTGGGATTAGATGTAGCTATTTCTGAATTCTCCATGTATTTGACTTGACCTTGTAATATAGTTTTTGCTTCCTTATGAGTGATTGATTTCCATGCTTAATGCTTGTTGTGGCGTGATCCCCCATGACTTGATTATTGTTTTGGTATGCAATTGGAAAATTCGTATTAGAACTAGAACTGAAATCAACCACCTAGTAAACCTTGTATCTAGGAATGGATTTAGGTTTATTAGCAATCGTGTAATCCCTAATCTTAATGCAAATTCATTAATCTAGGCCACCTAAGGAATTAGGGTCTATTAGTGGATTTAGGCTCTTGTCATCTGAGGAGTCAGGGCTTGAGTAATCTAGTCGATTGATTGTCATATTTGAAGTAGAAACTGTTTATTAGTCATTTCATTGCATGGGGATGAAGTTTAGTGAACCTAATCCCAACATCTTTATCATATTTGAAAACCATCTTTTTCTGCACTCCAAGTATTTGATAAAAAAACCAAAAAGAGTTTGTTCCTTTTCTTTTATTTGTTTTAGGCTTGATAATTAGAATAGAACTCACTTCAATCCAAATATCCGCTTAGATAGTAATTGAATCAGTACGTGCTATTACTCGTCACAGTCCTCGTGGGAACGATAAACGGTCTCACCACCGTATTACTTGTGCGACTAGGTATACTTGCCTAGAAATTGTCCAACATCCTTCCTGACTTTTTTTGGTCTTCACATCACGCCCGTGACATACATCACGGCCTAGAAATTGTCCAACATCCTTCCTGACTTTTTTTGGTCTTCACATCACGCCCGTGACATACATCACGGCTAGGCCGTGATGGATTCTGATCTTCTGGGGCCTTCTTGTCACGCTCGTGATGGTAATCACGGCTGGGCCGTGATACCGTCTGATTTTCAGCTGTTGACTCGTCACGGCCGTGACCCATGTCACGGCCTAGCCGTGATTGATTCTGACTTCATTTTCCATGCCCTTTTCACTCTTCATGCCTTCCTGACCTGAAAACACTTGGCACATCCATTAATTTATGATCTTTCTTCTCTAAATCCTCTCAATTATTCAAAAACAAAATTCAAAAACAAACTAAGAAGGGAAAGAAAACTTGGGTTTCCTCCCAAGAAGCGCTTATTTACAATCCTAAGCTTGACCATAGTCCTTTCAATCCTTTGATGTTGGATAGAGGAGGGAAATCGCAACCTCCTGTTCAAGTGGATGTTCTCCAAGGTAGTGTTTCAGTCTCTATCCATTGACCTTGAATATTCCATGTTCCTGGTTCCAAACCTCGACGGCACCATACGGAAATACTTTCATTACTTTAAATGGTCCGGACCATCTAGACTTGAGCTTTCCCGGGAATAACCACAACCTCGAGTTGTAGAGTAGCACCAGTTCTCCTTCATGGAATTCTCTACGAAGGATATGCTTATCATGCCACTTTTTTGTTCTCTCCTTGTAAGATCGTGCGGACTCATAAGCATCCAATCTTAGCTCGTCAAGTTCCTGAAGTTGAAGGATTCTCTTTTCCCCAGCGGCTTTTATATCAAAGTTTGGCATCTTAATAGCCCACAAAGCCTTATGCTCAAGCTCGACTGGTAAGTGACATTGCTTACCGTAAATAAGTCTAAAGGGTGTCATCCTGATAGGAGTCTCGTAAGCCGTACGGTAAGCCTAAAGAGCATTATCAAGCTTTAAGGACCAATCCTTTCTCGAACCTGAAATAGTCTTCTCCAGAATGCACTTTTTCTCTCGATTGGAAACCTCGACTTGTCCACTTGTTTGAGGGTGGTAAGGTGTAGCAACCCTATGAGTGAGATGATAACAATCCAACTGATTTTTGTGGTAAATAACAATCCAAGAGTCCTTGTGAGATGATACTCGAGTTGTCGCTCCCTTAACTACATATTTTGTAAACCGCTCGATTTTTGGCGCGTGCGCGACAGCGCGTCACCGGTCCCGAATCTCCAAGTCAAATTTTTGCAGAAGGAGAATCCATCGGATGAGTCTTGGCTTTGCTTCCTTCTTAGTCATGAGGTGCTTTAGTGCGGAGTGGTCCGTGTACACTATTACTTTAGACCCCACAAGGTATGATCTGAATTTCTCAAATGCAAAGACAACCGCAAGCAACTCTTTCTCAGTTGTGGCATAATTGGCTTGAGCTCCATCTAGAGTTTTGCTTGCATAGTATATTGCATGAACCTTCTTGTCTATCCTTTGTCCCAACACCGCTCCCACGGTGTAGTCACTAGCATCACACGTTACTTCAAATGGCTCATTCCAATCTGGTGATTGCGAAATGGGAGCGATGGTCAAAGCTTCCTTCAACCTATAAAATGCACTCAAACATTCCTCATTAAAATAAAATGGAACATCTTTCATTAATAGGTTAGATAAAGGTTTAGAAATTGTTGAAAAATCTTTGATGAAACGCCGGTAAAACCCGGCGTGTCACGAGAAACTTCTAATTCCTTTCACATTTACCGGTGGGGGCAAATTTTCAATAACATCTATTTTGGCCCTATCCACCTCAATACCTCTACCAGAAATCAAGTGCCCGAGCACTATACCTTCTTTTACCATAAAATGGCATTTTTCTCAATTCAATACCAAATTGGTTTCTTCACATCGCTGCAAAATCTTAGACAAATTTGTTAAACAGTCATCAAAGGTAGTTCCATAAACAGAAAAATCATCCATAAAAACCTCCACGATGTTTTCAATAAATTCAGAAAAAATTACAGTCATGCATCTTTGAAAAGTAGCCGGTGTATTACATAGACCAAAAGGCATTCTTCTATAGGCAAAAGTGCCATAGGGACAAGTAAACATGGTCTTTTCTTGATCACTAGGATGTATAGGAATTTGATGAAAATCGGAATATCCATCCAAGTAACAAAAGTATGAATGCCTAGCTAACCTTTCAAGCATTTGATCAATAAATGGGAGAGGGAAGTGATCTTTCCTTGTTACCTTATTTAGCTTCCTATAATCGATGCACATTCTCCAACCGGTTACCGTCCTGGTAGGGATTAGTTCATTATTTTCATTTTGAATGACAGTCATCCCCCCTTTCTTAGGAACCACATGCACCAGACTAACCCATTCACTATCGGAGATTGGATAAATAACCCCCGCATCTAATAACTTAAGCATTTCTTTCTTAACCACCTCTTTCATATTAGGGTTCAACCTACGTTGATGCTCAATGGATGGTTTATGCTTATCTTCCATTAAAATGTGATGCATGCAAAAAGAAGGATTTATGCCTTTAATATCATCAGTTGTATACCCTATCACTTTTGTATGCATTCTAAGCTCCCTAAGCAATTTCTCAGTGTCCAAGTCATTCAAGCTAGCATTCATAATTACCGGATAGGAAGAGTTAGGACCAAGAAATTCATACCTCAATGTGGAGGGAAGATGTTTTAGTTCTACCTTAGGGGCTTCTTCATCTTTCAGATCCTTACTCTTTGGTGTCAACTCAAGTTTCTCTTTCTTTGTTTTGTTTGGAGAAATTTCTGGACTAGCCTCCAGAAAGCGGGCATAATTCCTTACTTATCCTCCATGAGCATTTAAGTCTCCACCAATCAAACACATTTCTAATAGGTCATCAACACAATAATTGCTCCTGTAGTAGCCACAGTTAAAGTCAATTTTCCATTTTTAACATCAATAATTGCTCCTGCGGTAGCCAAGAAAGGCCTACCAAGAATAATGGGGATTTGGGAATCCTCTTCCATTTCAAGTACCACAAAATCCACGGGAATGAAAAATTTACCCACTCTAATAGGAACATCCTCCAAGATGCCTATAGGGAATTTGACTGACCGATCCGCCAATTGAAGGGAGATTGTTGTGGGTTTTAGTTCACCCATCTCCAACTTCTTGCAAACAGAGAGGGGCATAAGACTAACGCTAGCCCCCAAATCACAAAGAGCTTTATCAAAACTAGTGTTACAAACTACCTGGATCTTTCAGTTTAGGAGGCAATTTATTTTGAATTAAAGCACTGCACTCCTCAGTCAGAGCCATTGTTTCATAGTCCTCTAGCTTCCTCTTATTTGACAAGATATCCTTAAGAAATTTAGCATGTGTGGGCATTTGTTGTAACGCCTCAGTGAAGGGTACATTAATGTACAATTTCTTAAGGACCTCTAGAAATTTTCCAAATTGCTTATCTAACTTGGCCTTGGCCAACCTTTGAGGAAGAGGTATCGGAGGTTGGTAAGGTGGTGGAGGGACATACTTAGGCACTTTTTCACTAGGGTCTTCCTCTTCTAAGGTTGTGTCTTAGTAGGTTCCTCCTCCTCATCTACACTCTTGTTATCACTCTCCCCTTTAGCCTCGGGATTCTCAAGTTTCTTACCACTCCTTAGACTCACAGCTTTACACTGTTCATTATTTGGGTTCACCTCAGATTGTCCAGGAAACTTGCCCGGTTGCCTCATTGAATTTCCTGCCTGTTGGGCAATTTGAGTTTCCAACATCTTGTTATGGATGGCTAAGTTATCTACCTTAGATGTTAACTCTGTTATTGCCTCATTAACTGCCCTAATTGTTGCCTAAATTCTTCATTCTGCTTAGTTTGAGTAGCAACAAAATTTTCCATAAGAGACTCAAGTTTAGACTTTTGTACCTGAGGATACCCCGATGCGGGTTTCCTATTACCTTGCCCTTCTTAGAATTCGTGGTTCAACGTGTTGTTGTAGTTCCCGTAGGAAAGATAAGGATTATTTTTCCTCACTTGGTTGTAGGGATTTGGGGGAGCATAATTTGGCAGCTTCGGGTTCGTGTCATAAAAATTGTGACAAGAGTTCACTTGTTCCCCCGAAGCACTGGACTCAGGAGCGATACCATGTGGGCACTCCATTATGTCATGTCCCTGCATTCCACAAATCTCACAAATAACATTAGTAGCACCTATTGAACTCACATTAGCCTTTTCAAGCTTATCAAAGCGTTTATTTAATGAGTCAAATTTAGACATAATCAAATCAGTACTATTCATTTCGAACTTACCCCCCGAAAGCTTTTTCGGGTTATTACCTCTTTTCGAACCACATTGGTGATAGTTGGTGGCTACGTTTTCAATGATATTGAACGCTTCAGTCAGAGGTCTGTTCATAAAGGCTCCACCAGCTGCGAAGTCAAGTGACACCTTTGATGAGCAATCCAATCCGTTGTAGAAGGTATGCACTAACAACCACCTCTCGAGTCTATGATGTGGGCAAGACTCTAGCAATCCCTTGTAACGATCCCAAGATTCGGATAAGCACTCTCCGTCATTTTGGAAGAAGCCGGTGATCTGAGTTCGTAGGTAAGCAGTCTTGGATGGAGGGAAGAATTTCTCCGAGAATGCCTGCTCTAGTTGGTCCCAAGTTGACAACGTATTAGCGGGCACTTGCTTCAACCAAGCTTTTGCCTTTCCAGTCAGAGAGGAGGGGAATAACCTCAAGCGTATAGCATCGAACGGGGCACCTTGAATTCTTATTGCATCGGTGGATTCCAAGAATGTCTTGACATGATCAGTCGAGTCCTCCGAGGGTAATCCTCCAAACTGATGTTGCCTAATCACGCAGATTAACTGAGGCATATAGTGTAGTTCTCCGCCACAATTTCTGGCCTATCAATCCCAGTTCCCAAACCCCTAGCATTTGGGGTTGCGTAGTCCTTCAGTGGTTTGGTATCTGGTAGATTTGCCATGAGTGGGATGGGAATCAACCTCTCTCTCTCTCTCTCTCTCTCTCTCTGTCTTTGTAGTCTCCTACGTCTATGAAAGGTCCTTTCGATCTCGGGGTCAACTTCAATAAGGTTTCCAAGACTTAGGGATCTTTGCATAAAAGAGAAAAATACCTATGGTAGAGAGATAGATACTCTAGAAAAATAAAAAGAAATAAATAATAAAATAAAATAAAAAAATGTCCAGAAAAGTCAATTAAAAATTAAATTGAAATTCAAGAAAACACAGTCCCCGGCAACAGTGGCAAAAACTTGATGAGTGTCGAATCCGCAAGTGAATGGATTCGTCGTCAAGTAATAAAAAGAGATCGAACCACAGAGACCGTGATCTTAAATAACAATTAGTTATTAAATTGATTTAACTAAACTGGAATAAGATTTGGTTTTTGAAATCGGAATCAAGTAACAATCAAATTTTAAAATGAAGTTAAAAAAAATAGGAAAGTAATTCAAATAGGGGTTTTTCAAATTCAAAAGGATTTCCAGGAATTAGGATACCACAAAACTGCTTATGTTACTAAATTGACTAATCTCCTTGTTAATTACCAAAATTTGCTTTGAATTTATCCTAAATAAGTTAATGCTCCCTCTCGGGTTACAAAAATCGTGCCCAATTAAATCAACCCCTACTCTCGTGGTAATTGAATTTAAATCGAACCCTTTGAGTTTTGTGACAATTCGTGAACCCTCGAAGGACCGCTTCTAACTCTCGTGATTTAAGTACCAAGTTTGATTCCTATAGATCCGATACCTAAGTTCACCGCTAAGTTCATCCTTAGTGTATCTACGACATGCAAATAAGTGGCCACCGAATTTACGAGTAATTAAAACAATAGGGATCAAATTGAAATCAAAATTGAAATTAACAAGAAATCAAACATCAATTCATCACCATAAACAAATCTTGAGCATAGCCCCAATTCCTAGAAACAAGACTACTACTCAAGCATTGCCATGATCATAGCAAGCTTGATTAACAATAACATAAAAAGAAAACCCTAGAGGAGAGAAGAGATTGAGGAGAAGAAGAAGAATCCTAATTTCGCCTATGGGTAGCAGTCCAAAAGTGCCCAGTTTCGAGCCCTAGAGGGCTATTTATAATCTGGGGTAACTTGAATCCCAAGCCAATACAAAAATCAGATCAAATCAGTTTCGATGGATCCATATATTGCGTGTCACGGCCGTGACCCTCATCACAGGCAGGCCGTGACGGATTCTGTCTTGGAGGTTGCTTTGCTGGTTGGTCTGTCACGACCGTGACCACCATCACGGCCTAGCCGTGATCAGTTCTTCCCGTGAGGGTCTGGTTCAGCTAACATGTCACGGCCGTGACCAGCTCTGAATTTTCCATTCTTTCTTTTCAGATCTACTCGATCATGGCCGTGATCAGTTTTGTTTGCCTCATTTCCTTACCTTTCAAGTTCCATCTTCATGCCAGCTCCAACACAACTGATCCTGAGCAATTTAATCTTCGATTCCTGCACACAAGCACCACAAAACCACCTTACCCGTTCCAAGGTAAAAACTAATAAATAATCACAAAAAATACGCCTAAACTATATGAAAATGCATGCAAAATGTCAAGGAAATATGAGGTGAAATCACAGTCATCATGCATCAATACATGGCCTAAGCCTTGATATGAAACGTCGCAATACACTTCTCAGGGTTCATTGGGTTTAGGAAGGATTAACACTGGTACAGTTGTCAATCGCTCTTTTATCCTTCGGAAACTCTCTTCGTATTTATCGGTCCACACAAAAGGTTGATCCTTTCGTGTAAGCTGAGTCAATGGCGCTACGATTTTGGAGAATCCTTCAATAAATCATCGGTAGTATCCATCCAAGCCGACAAAGCTTCGAATCTGTTACTATCTTTGGTCTTTACCAAGAGAGCACTGCTTCCACTTTAGCAGGGTCAACATCAATTACTCCTTTGGAAATCACATGCCCCAAGAACTTCACTTCTTCAAGCCAAAACTCACATTTAGAGAGTTTTGCATACAGTTCCTTCTCTCATAAGATCTGTAGCACTTGTCGCAGATGCCCTTCATGTTCCTCATGACTCCTGGAGTAGATGAGGATATCGTTGATGAACACGATAACAAACTTATCCAAGAACGAACGGAAAACCCGATTCATGTAATCCATGAAGACAGTAGGTGCTTTTGTCACTCCAAATGGCATTACAAGATACTCATAATGGCCATGACGCATTCGGAAAACAGTCTTTGGAATGTCTTCAGTCTTCACTCTAATCTGGTGGTATCCTGTTCTCAAATCAATTTTTGAGAAAACAGCAGCTCCTTCCAGTTGGTCCATCAAATCATCTATACGTGGCAACGGATACTTGTTCTTGATCGTCACTTTGTTGAGTTGCCTATAATCCACTGAAAGTTTCGATCCTCCGTCCTTCTTTCGTACTAAAAGAACAGGCGCTCCCCACGGGGAAACACTTCAGCACCACTCATGGTAAAAACTCTTCCCTTAGCTGTCGCTTTAAAAATTCTGGCACTATTGACGGTGGTTTCCCGCTTTGGTGTCCTGCAATCTTTTGCCAGATGTCCTACTCGGTCACAGTTGAAACATTTCATCCCTCTCGCGGGACATACATCAGCCAAGTGGTTCGGGTCTCCACACTTGAAGCATCTCCTTCCTTGGCTTGGTCCTTGACTCCTCTGGTTAACACTTCCAGAGGCCAAGGCCACGGGACGGTACTATTGTTGACTCCAGTTGTTTCCAGCTGGTCTAGAGTATGGCTTCTTCTGAGCTTGCTTACCCCTCTGGTTCTGGCCTTGGAATTGGTTTCTCGAGCGTGAGGGGCCACCAACATTCCCTCTATTGTCTCTTTTTTTCAGCATTTGTTCAACTTTCCTACATTTCTCCACCAGAGCTTGAAAATTCCTGATCTCCAGTGGCAACACTGACCCCTTGATCTCATACCGCAATCCTCCTTCGAATCTTTCACACTTCCAGCTCTCTTCTGGATTGTCTTGGAAAAAGGGAAAATATCTGGCCAGTGATTCAAACTTCGCCTCATACTCTCCAACAGTCATGTCTCCTTGGCGAAGACGCATAAATTCCAGTTCCTTCTCCCCTCGAGCACTCTGTGGGAAGTATTTGTCCAGGAATGTAGTGCGAAAAACCTCCGAAGTAATTTCTTGTTGATTCACCTCGAGCATTTGCTTGGTGCCACTCCACCATTATTCAGCATCTCCCATTAGCAAGAAAGTAGCATACGGCACTCGTACCGCTTCAGGACTGTTAATCAACTTGAAAATCTTCTCAATTTCTTGAATCCACAAGTCCGCTTTAATCGAATCAACATCCCCATAAAACTGTGGTGGGTTCTGACGTTGAAATGCTATCAGAGCACGACCTTCTGCGGCTTGCTCAGCACGAGATTGCTCTTGTTGGTGTTGTGCAGCCAAAGTAGCCGTCTGCTGGGCAATGGCAGTAGCAACGTCTGCCATAGCTTGCGCTGCAAAATCTGCTTCCCCACCATCAGGTCCGCGTCCACCAATGAAACCACCTCTACGGCCTCCTCTACGACCACGTCCACGTGCTGCGTCTAGCTCCATAACTGAACAACAAGATAAAATCAGTTAAACGGCAACTAGATCAGAGCTATTTAATCACTTTCCAACAATCATTACTTCTAAGAAGTAATTCAAACAAGCCCATTCAGAGATCACACAACACAAATACAATAGGCCTATTCCCAAATATTCCCGAAAGACTCGACCAGCTTTGATACCACCCTTAATGTGACAACCTTTTCCCCGAGCATCACATTAATTACCTCGTTTTACAAAAAATGATTTTATTATCAATATATCAATTTTCTTACGGAAAAATATATGTTCATTATGGATGTTTCCCATCTTGGGATATCATAAAGCTTTTATCATAAACATCTTTGATATAAATAACTAGTAAAATAGCACCATGAATACACATAACATCTTCTTATATAAATAAAAAGCCTTCTTGGTGACAGGCCACTTGACATAAGTACATAGAGTGAATACAACATAGTTCTTCATAGCAACTAAGTTAATTATTAACAGACTTAGAAAAAGTTAAACTAGATTAGAGGGACATAGTCAGATACAAAATAGAACGACAACTTTGGACACTACTACCACAAAAGACAACTCTATGGCTGGTCTAGTCCTAGTGGTATCCGTTCGGGAGACCACCATGTTTATCTCCACCCTGCGGAGACACAACCGGGGAGGGGTCCTCCAGCTCACTACCCTCGTCAGGATCATCGTCCTCATCGTTATCAAGTGGGTGACACTGAGGGACCTCGTCTATCTCCTCCACGGGGTCCTCTTCCAACCGGTTCCGTCATTTACCCGATTTAGGTTTACGCACATTTAATTTGAAGATTTCACCCAATAAAGATATACTATTTTATTTTTATGTGAAATTTTTCAAAAAAAAAAAACCAATGTCGTTGCAAATACGATATAAACCTAAACCGTTTCATTCACGAGTTAAAATTAGATTTTATGATCAGTAAAATCTTACTGTCAGTTAAAACGCAGACCTGGTTTCATCTGAATTTTAAACTAATTTTTTTAGTGTAACCTGCTACCATAAGTTGTAGAGCATAATAATGTTTTTGTTTTATCCAAAATCATTTTCTAGATCTTAGATAAAAATATAAACAATTATATATATCTTACCAATATTGAAAATAGTAAAAATGGGGTGTTAGATCTAAGGTGTACCACTCACCAAAGTGGTGCACCCATGTACCACCCAAGTGGCAAAATGTCCATATTTTGCCACCGGGGCGGTTTGGCTTTTCAACATTTTTTTATTGGTCAAAGTGTTTAAATTATGTATTTACTTGGTATTTGCACATATGGACCTCAATTATTCATATTTGCATATAAATATTTTTTATTAAATTTAAATATATTTTTAAAATATAATTATTTAAATTTTTATTTAACTTTTTTTAAATATAATTTTTTAACTCCATATTTTTTCCTTAATTACTTATGTATAATTATGTTGAGTGAAATAAAATAATATAACACGTTAAAATCCCTGAAGTGGTGTCGTGCAACCCATATTTAATTTTATAAATTATTTAAGTAGAAAAACAAGTTAACAAAGTACCTAAGGAAGATGTTAGACTTTTTTTTTAATTCTAATAATCAAGAAACAAATTTTAGGGACTTAAGATTTACTTAGATTTTATTTTTTTCTTTCACCAAACAAAAGATAATTTTTTTTATAATAAAATTTTAAATAATATTTTTTTTTCATATTAATTAATAAAAAATGAGCCTTTATGCAAATATGAAAATACAACATCTAGTTTTGCTAACACATAAGTATCATTGACTCTTTGACCAGATAAAATTTGTTAAAAAATCAAACTGCTCAAGTAGCAATTTAAATGGTCTTGATTTTGTCACTTGGGTGGTGCATGATGCACCATTTTAGTGGGTGGTGTACCACAACTTCACCTTATATTGTCAATTAATTACATGATTTATTTTGACAGTAGAATTTAAAAAGAGAGGAAATTAAAATAGAGAAAACGGGAAAAAATGCAATTATATATTATTTGATAGGGAGATAAAATTTTATATTTCTGCTCTAAGAATAATGTTTCCAATAATATCAATAATATATTATAAAGTTAAAAATCTATTTTAAATTATTAACACAATTCAGGTTTAAATTTTTAATACTATATAAATTAACCTTTTCGTCGGTGACTTACTATCAGTTTGTAAACATGGTATGCATCAAGCTCATTATAATGCTCATTTTAATTTTAATTTTTTTTTATATATAGGCCCTCTCTCACTTTTACAATATTACATGTTTGATTTATATGTTAAACACTTATATTGGTTCTTCCAAATTTTTTATTCATGCTTGCTACACGGTTACTTGCCAAAATGTGTCTACCAGGAATATTCAGTTCTTATTTTTTTTTTTTTCTCTCTTCTTTTGGTTGGTTTTGCAATAAGGAAATCTTTTTTTAATTATAAGAACTGGATCCTTATAGAAGAACCCAACTTCCCATTCTTCAATGCTAGTTCCACGTAAGAACCGTTTTTAACTCTAAGAACTCAATCTAAGAAATGTGTTGGAGAAGCTCTAAATGAGCAAACCAAAACTCGAATTAAAATACTTCAAATCTTAAATACAAAAGAAAAACCTGAATTAAATTACTTCAATGTTATCATGGGAAATGCATGGCCAATTTAATTAATATGGTTCTTTGTAAGTGAAGGTTCGAACTTCAAAGAGAAGAATCCACCTTTGAATCCATACCCAAATAATACGTTAACAGTTACATTAAGCACATGGCTCCCGCAGGCTATTTCTTTCAACCTCACTCCTTCATTCCTACAGGAAATACGTCTCCTCTTTCGTCCAAATTATATTGAAATTATGGTAAAACTTACACTAACTTTCGTTCTTGTTTATAAAATTAAACTAACATCAATAATTGTTCTAGAAAATAATTCAAGATATAAATATTTATATAGAAATTTGAGATCAAAATAATATATGCGAAACATTTCTTTTTCATATTGTGAGATGTAATACTTCCATCATAACTAAATAATATTGAGATAAAACTGTTGATACAAAAGTGGTTTGCGCGTCTAAATTTTGACATTTTGTCAATTTTTCTTATCTTCCCACAAGATGATCAAATTCAAAGGCATCTTCCTTTACTTTTCCTCCTATGGTTCATTCCAAATAGTGTAACTAGTAATATAACATGCATTTAATTAAAATATATTTTCTTACTTTTACAACCATTCATATTAGGGGTGGCAAAATAATGCATTTGTCCACCATCCATCCAGTCCATCCATGAGAAAATCCATCCAATCCATCCATTTATAAAAAATAATATAAATGGATTGGATGGATTTGATTATTTTTTTAGTGGATGGTTTATGATCCATCCAATATTTTTAAGAATCCATTGGACCAACAATAAAAAATGTAATGGATCAACTTTTATCCATTCAAAAACCAATTTATTTTTTTCATATTATTTTTCACAAAATAAAAAAAAACCTCCATATGTAACCAAAAAAAAAACCTCCATCTAATTTTCTCTTCCGTTTCCTATTATTTTTTCTTCACTATTTTTTATTTTATTTATCTGCATTTTTTTTCTTTTTTTTGTTACATTAAGTATTAATTGATTAATTGTTCTCAAGCACCAGTTGTAGTCTACGTTATCACGTACGTTTTCTTTTTTCGTTGCCTTTTTTTTTGGCTGAGAAACTTTTAAAAAAAAGTATTAACTAATTGAAAGCATAGAAAGTCGTAACAAGTTTCGTAAAACAATATCATAGAACGTTGTGGCAAAACAACCTCCGTAGATGCACATAATCAATAACTCCCATATAATAATAGAAAAATGGTCGTGATACAAAATGATCGTGAGATAGAGTGGAGAGAGTAAAGATAGAGAGAGTAGGAAAAAAAGGGAGAGAGAAAGGGTAGAGAGAGGAAGAAATAGGAGAGTGAGGGTGAGATAGAGATAATATTTTAATTTTTTTACAAATTATTTTATTTTTTGAAATATTTTATGGATGGACAAAAGAGATATAAAATTATTTAATTTCTTAAAATAAATTTTAGTGGATGGATTGGATATCCATCCATGAAAAGTTGTTAATGGATGGATCAGATGGATTTTATTTAATGGATCATGGATGGATTGTATTTTTTTTTAATGAATTTTTAATGGATTATAATGGATTGATGGATTGTTTTTAATCCATCCGTTAAGATCCGAATAAAAATTTATCCGATCCATCCATTTGCCACCCTTATATATATATGTTTATGTGCTAGTTTATGAAGTTGTTGTTAATATGGATGTTTTAGAATTAGATGAATTTATATGATGACATGTTGAATTTAAATATGTGCTTAAAACGAATTATGTTATTTATGTTGTAAGTGCTAGAAGTTGTGTTGATTGTTGTATAGTAGCCTAACCATTGGTTAGAGCCCAACTCTTAAGGAAAGATAAAAGCCTTAAGAAAATTTTACACAAGTTGAAAAAAAAATGTTTTAAGTTGAAACGTATTTGTAGAGAAGGCAAATATTTCTCTAGGTGAAAAATTCAAGAGATTGAAGATAAAGATTCTATTCACAGAAGGTGAAAAGAGATCACTTTAGAAGATTTGAAGGATATTTTCTATAAAAGTCTTAAATTTTGGAGACTATTTATGGTAAAGAAATTATTTAAAAACAAATTAAATTCTTGGTTCTTTACCCACAAGATTTTAGTTCTCATATATTACACTAAGTTTTCTTCTTAAAAATCTCTATTCTTAAACGAGGACTTTCTTTCTAAAGATGGACTTTTGGAGTTTTATTATAAGGTTTTTAAAATGAATTTCAAAGGAAAAACATTTTTCAAAAGAAGGTTTTATTGAAATGAAGTATCCAATAACTTGGATGAGTTATGAAAGTTTTGTTTTTGGGTTATGCATTTTCACCGAGCGGAAAAGAAGAAAAGTTGAAAAGTTGAACCTAGTAATCGAGACGTCGGGTAACTAGTGTTTAAAAGCACGTTGATCCATGATCCGTGTTACGTTGTTATGGACTATACTCCAATGTACGTTGCTATGGACTGCTGCTCCATATACGTTGAGTTGAAACATGGTGAAAATAATAAAAAGGTGAAAATTGTTTTCTATGACCACAAAGTCCAAGGACTGATGCATAAGTATGGGACTGTTGTGATTAGGCACTCGGACGTGAAAGTCCTGTGTTGATGATAAAAGTTGCAAGATATTAAAAGCATTGAAAAGTCGTGAGCTTTGAGCCTCGACAAAAAGAAAATATCAAGCACAAAGAAAAGCTGAAAATAAAATAATTTTCTCATGTATTTATTTTTGGCAGACGTGCCCACGTTTTCTGTGAATATCTGGAAGGACTGGGTATTTCATGCATGCTACGGTGTTTCATTGTGCCTTGATGGACAATGAAGTCCATTCGCCGGAACGTGCAGCTCACCACTAATGCACACCTAGCTGACCATCAGGTTACAGAGTCGAGACTGTCATATGATGACACTTTTTATATTTAGAGTATGATAAAGAACAGTCGGGAACGAATACCTTCTTCCTCACCCGTTTGTAGAAACACGGATCTTACTACCTGGAAAAATGACCCGAACAAATCTCTCGATTCTGACCACTAAACTCTATGATTTTCAAGTAAAGTACTCGTATAATACCAAGAAAAGGAAGTCTCAATCCCGTTTCAATTGTATGGCAGGCGCAGATGGTCAAATTTACAGTGAGGTGAAGGTGAGGGTGAGTGAAGGGGGAGAGGAGACGTATTGGAATGAAAAGCAAAAAAAGCAAAAATGATTTATTTTGTTTTTACAGATATACCCTTTGTTATGGTTGACCATAGTATGCATGAGCTATCAAATTTAAAATGAGATGGTATTAGTTGTGGAGATTTGATAGGGCCACATGTGTGGGTAAATATTACTCCAATTTTAAAGGTATATGGAAGAATTCACCAAAAATATATATATATATAATTCAATAATTTATTATCGTTCAATAGTGTTATTATGTGACTTATGTCGAGATTATTTAAATATTGACAAAGCAAGAAGACAAATGGAGAATACTAATGGATTAAACAAATATATATTTCATAGAGTTCTTAATTTGTAACGCTAATTTATGAATAACACCTTTTCATATAAGGATAAACTTACAAAGGAAGTAAGAAGCTAGCTAGCTACTAATATCCTTTCATATTATTTGACAATGTACTTGACGACTTCTTGCAAATTACATAAATTTTCAGGGATTATTGTTTAGCATAAATTTAATTACATGGAAATGGGAGGTTACTATATATATAGCAACTAGCACTGAAGTTGTAAACTGTAAATATTAATACTAATTATGAAACAAACAATAATTCACAAATAATGAATATATATCTTTTGACTTTATCCAACAATAATCTCTGCTGCCGTAAATCTTCCTACATAGATCCCACTTCCACACGAACCTGAAACAAAATTAAAATGATAAATGATCATGAGTGGAATAAGACCGTGACCTTAACCGAAACAAAGGTAAAAAGAAAGAAATCATTCTTATCACTCACTGATGTAGCAAATATGGTGTTTGTGATGAATGACAATAATTTAAATAAAGTCATGACTCAAATTTCAATAATAAATTCAAATTTTAGTAATAAATTAAAATCCATATAAAAATCAAACCTATAGACACACAAAAAAAAAAAATTAAACATTAACAAAGACTAATATTGACAAAAATTTCTAGTGCAAGAAATTAAGTGAAGTTGGGGGGTTTATACAGTCTAATATATATTACCACGTTAACTTGAATCGTTTCTTTCCCCCATTTCAAGTATTAGTATAGGAAAGACCGGATTGAGTAGTTGATGGCTTTTTCTTATCATCCTTCTTAGAGCTGGAACCTTTGTTGTTGGCAGGTGGCTGTTCCTTGTAGCCCATACCGTTGGAGATGTTTCCGGGTTTGGAACTCATGATGGCTATAAAGCAATACAAATATTTTTGTAGGACAATCTTGTTTTTCAATGATGAGCCTTAGGAACCTGTTGATTTGGCCATGTTGTGTTTCTATTTATAATACTTAGTGATGGGGTGTGGATGCATGCGAGGGACTTAATTACCTCCTAATTCAAGGTAAATGAGGCACATGTAGATGTGTGTGTCACCATGAAACTTTCTAGGAGTTTAACATAAACTAAAATGAAAATATTAAATAAAAATAAAGTATTTATTTATTACATTAGAAAACCGAAATTGCTTTTTTTTTTTAATAATTGAAAAGCATTTAATATTAAGGGATTAATTAAAGTCATTCCATATTTCTTAACTAAAGTTATTAAAACACTTGTTAACATATATATAGATTTTGTCAACAAGTGTCCTACACGCATTACTAACGAAATAAAATAAAATTAAAAATCAATTAAATATAAAGTATTCAAAAATTACTCTTTATTAATAATTAATATATATTTTTTAACAAGGGTCGTCTATTTATATAATATATAATGAACGTTTCGCGGCCATTAACATGACGTGTGTTCGTGGATTTGAATGCTCCTATATGCGTTTGATGTTTGGATGAAATGTGCTAGTAATTATGTTAACGTGTAACGAAATAAGTAAATAACTGTCTAAAATTGTTTACAAAAGTGAGGGCACGTGACTACACTGTAAAGTTTTTATACTATCGATCAATCAAATACTTGTGTGATTTTTAAGAAATTATTATAAATATCAGATATTTTTAATAATATGACAATATATAATTGGTTGTAAAAGTAAGAAAATATATTTTAATTAAATCCATGTTATATTACTAGTTACACTATTTGGATTGAACCATAGGAGGAAAAGTAAAGGAAGATGCCTTTGAATTTGATCATCTTGTGGGAAGATAAAATTTGACAAAATGTCAATTTAGAAGCGCAAACCACTTTTGTATCAGCAGTTTTATCTCAATATTATTTAGTTATGATGGAAGTATTACATCTCACAATATGAAAAAGAAATGTTTCGCATATATTATTTTGATCTCAAATTTCTATATACATATTTATATCTTGAATTATTTTCTAGAACAATTATTGATGTTAGTTTAATTTTATAAACAAGAACGAAAGTTAGTGTAAGTTTTACCACAATTTCAATATAATTTGGACGAAAGAGGAGACGTATTTCCTGTATGTATGAAGGGGTGAGGTTGAATGAAATAGCCTGCGGGAGCCATGTGCTTAAGATTATTTTGGCAAGTAACCGTGTTGCAGGCAGTAGCAAGCATGAATAAAAAATTTGGAAGAACCAAGATAAGTGTTTAACATATAAATCAAACATATAATACTGTAAAAATGAGAGAGGGACTATATATAAAAAAAAATTAAAATTAAAATGAGCATTATAATGAGCTTGATGCATACCATGTTTACAAACTGATAGTATATCACCGACGAAAAGGTTAATTTATATAGTATTAAAAATTTAAACCTGAATTGTGTTAATTATTTTAAAATAGAATTTTAACTTTATAATATATTATTGATATTATTGGAAACATTATTATTATAGAAGAAATATAAAATTTTATCTCCCTATCAAATAATATATAATTGCATTTTTTCCCGTTTTCTCTATTTTAATTTCCTCTCTTTTTAAATTCTACGGTAAAAATAAATCATGTAATTAATTGACAATATAAGGTGAAGGTTGTGGTACACCACCCACTAAAGTGATGCACCACCCAAGTAACAAAATCAAGACCATTTAAATTGCTACTTGAGCAGTTTGATTTTTTAACAAATTTCATCTGGTCAAAGAGTCAATGATACTTATGTGTTAGCAAAACTGGATGTTGTACTTTCATATTTGCATAAAGGATCATTTTTTATTAATTAATATGAAAAAAAATATTATTTGAAATTTTATAATAAAAAATTATCTTTTGTTTGCTGAAAGAAAAAAAATAAAATCTAAGTAAATCTTAAGTCCTTAAAATTTGTTTCTTGATTATTAGAATTAATAAAAAGTCTAACATCTTCCTTGGGTACTTTGTTAACTTGTTTTTCTACTTAAATAATTTATAAAATTTAATATGGGTAGCACGACACCACTTCAGGGATTTTAACGTGTTATATTATTTTATTTCACTCAACATAATTATACATAAGTAATTAAGGAAAAATTATGGATTTAAAAATAAAAAAATTATATTTAAAAAAAGTTAAATAAAAATTTAAATAATTAAATTTTAAAAATATATTTTAAATTTAATAAAAAATATTTATATGCAAATATGAATAATTGAGGTCCTTATGTGCAAATACCAAGTAAATACATAATTTAAACACTTTGACCAATAAAAAAATGTTGAAAAGCCAAACCGCCCAGGTGGTAAAATATGGACATTTTGCCACTTGGGTGGTACATGGGTGCACCACTTTGGTGAGTGGTACACCTTAGATCGAACACCCCGTTTTTACTGTTTTCAATATCGGTAAGATATATATAATTTTTTTATATTTTTATCTGAGATCTAGAAAATGATTTTGGATAAAACAAAATCATTATTATGCTCTACAGCTTATGGTAGCAGGTTACACTAAAAAATTTGGTTTAAAATTCAGACGAAACCAGGTCTGCGTTTTAACTGACAGTAAGATTTTACTGATCAGAAAACCTAATTTTAACTCGTGAACGAAACGGTTTAGGTTTATATTGTATTAGCAACGACATTGGTTTTTTTTTGAAAAATTTCACGTAAAAATAAAATAGTATATCTTTATTGGGTGAAATCTTCAAAGTAAATGCGCGTAAAACCTAAATCGGGTAAATGACGGAACCGAACACCGGACGAGGGACACATGTCACCTGAGAGTGGTGAGTCACGGGGTGAGTCACCACCATGACTCACCATGCATTTATGGTGCATTTATGAAGCAATGATGACATTGAGAAAATATCTAGATATTTGTAGGAGGAAATGACCTAATTGCCCCCAAAGCTTAAGTGAATTCCTCAAATGCCCTTATGACTCGCTCTTCCCCTCCACCACTCCTTCATACACGGCCTCACCTCTATAAAAGCACATATTCATTTCATTTTTGCTCTTTCACAAGTGTTCATGTTCTTATACTTCCCTACACAAAAACTCTAAAGTTCTTCTTCAAAATTTTCAAAGGAACTCTAAGATCTTGATCATTTCTTGAAATTTCAAAGGTATAGTATCTTATGATTCATGCTCATACCTTCACTTCTCTTCACAAGTTTTCTTCTTATTTCAAAGTTTTCTTCAAGTTCCAATTCCTAGATCTAGTTTTTCAAATAATTCTAGAAAATCATAGAAAAATCATTTAATGTGAGATCAATTTTTATGAACTCCATATGATTAGGTTTTCTATTGGGTGTAATACATTACTATTGGATTACGTTTGTACTGGTTGGATTTTAATTATAAATTTTCTTTGAATTTTATTTTATTTTAAGCAACTAAGGTTTTAGCAACCACTGACTGGTGGTCGCTAATTCGGTTGCTAACATATTTAGCGGCCGAAAATCATTAAATAGAGATCGACTTCGTCGGCCGCTAAAAGTCTTTTTTCTTGTAGTGATACACAAAACCAATATACCAATTTTAGCACATAGCCACCTGATAATCCGCTGCCTTATCTAGTTTTATAGCTGGAAAGGTCATGATTTGTGTGCCAATTGTTCAAGTTTAATCTCATTTTTACCCGAATCTGGCTTTAATTGTCCTTGAGCAACGATTTGAGTGTTTTTAGTAATTTTTTAGGAATTTTGATAGTTTTTGAGTCAAATAAAGCATCTAATGCTATTTTAAGTTTTAGGTTAGAAGTGAAGCTGGAAGAAACTAGGAAAAATGTAAGAAAACAAACTGGAATGCAAAGTTTTCGTGTCTCGAACTGCGAGCCAGAAGGAGGAAATGAAGAATTTTGCATGCTCTATGGGGCACCCCGTGAGCCAGTGAGGGAAATTCTGAAGCACCACTGGGGCGCCCCGAGAACAATGATTTGCCCCACGAAGCAGAAAGGAGAAAATTGAAGACCCCCTGTATCGCCCCGCGAGAATTGCTGAATCAGAATGGGTTATATTTCGTTTCTCACCCTGCGAACATCTGCTCACCCTGCGAGCACGCGTAATTGCAGAATTGTATTTATGACTTTTTTTTATCCAAATTGTACCCTAATCCTAGTTTTTTGAGAGATGTGTCTTGCTTAGTGTTTTATGAGTTTTGTTGATGCATTCTTTTGGATTATTGATGATGATGTAAGCTATGAGGAACTAATCCTCTTTTCTAAGGAATTGACGTAGCCACTCATGACGGCATAGTGATTTGATATGTTTTCTATTCCCTTCTCTTAATTCTTGCTTCTTAATTCTGATTTATATTGCGTTAATCAAAAGAGCTCGTGATTAACTAGCCAAGCGTGATGAGCACGACAAGAGATTCATGCTTTAGGGTTTGAATTAAGAACACAAGTTGAGTATTGATAGGAAATACAATAGGAAATATACTCTCTCTCCTTTAAATTGGCCAAACTTGGTTACTCTCTTTGAATTTAGGTAAATTGGTCACCTAATCCGTGTGTTCGATACTCGGTTTCTTACCATTTTAATTATTATTTGCTTCGATCTGGTATACTTGTCGGAGCCCATCACCACCCCCCGGGCCACTCCACAATGAGTACCCAAAACATAAGTATTCAGAAGGTTCTTACCCCTTCAGCAAGGCCACGCTTTTAGGGCAGTAACTCCATACCTCCAACCTCTGGGACTCCATTTCCCACTATACAATGGGGCTGTCTTCAATCCTCCCTGTATTTGTTGGAGGATCCATCCTCCAATTTATTGAGCCCTTGATTTATGATTAAAAAATGAATGATTGAGATTAAAGATTTGCAATCGAAGAGACAAGTACATAAACCATTGTTAAACATGTTGACTCCCTTTCTTTCACTAGTGGAAAATATACATTAGACGGTAAAGGTTTACGTCAGTTAACCAAAAGCTAGACGTTAAAAAGGGGGCGGTGACAGTTTTGTAAATATCAGACTTCATTAATTCAATTTTAACGTCAGTTGTTTTAATGACTGGCGTTAAAAGTGAAGTGACTCACTTTTAACGTCAGTTCAATAAACAACTGACGTTAACAGTGAACATTTTAACGTCAGTTCGATAAAGAACTGACGTTAAAAGTGAGTCACTTCACTTTTAACGTCAGTCCTTACATCAACAGACGGTAAAGGTTATTTTAATAAATTTTTTATCTAGTATACGATCCCTTCCGCATTGCCTTCCTCAAAGTTTCAGTTTCACATGAATTGCTTTGATGTTTTGTGTTTCTGTTTTGAAAACTAAAATATATGTGCGAAGTATAAGTTGAATCAATAACCCAAACCGGATCTCATTCATGAAGTGTAATACAGATCGATCTGAGAAGATTGAAAGGGTTTAAAATCCTATAAAAAGTTACATTGAAAGGGTTTAAAATCCTATAAAAAGTTACATTGAAAGGGTTTAAAATCCTAAACATTAAAGCTACATCCCATCTGAGAGTTTTATGAAATATGCCAAAGGGAAAACTATACTTCGAAGACCTCAGAAAACTGGGGGGCATGAGAGAGCTCAAGAGAGAGGCAAAAACAGGTGCACTAGATCTGTTTCAAGCAAAGGCAGTGGTTCCAGAGACTTCCAAGACGGTCACTTGCTGCCAAAGCTGAGGTTTTGGAACTGTGACCCCGAGCACCCGATTAGCCCTCCAAAGAATGATTCTCCGGAAGGTGATAAGGTGAGCAACTCACATAATGTAGTTTACTCAAACTTATCACCCATGTAATGTAATTTACTCAAACTCAGAAGTTGTTTGACCATTAAGACAAAGACCTTTGAGTCTAGGAATAGGAATAAAGAGTGATGAAGTTAATCTCCACGGCAGAGCCATATTGTGAAGCAGAAAATTAAAAGGATGGAAGGAAGCTATTTATAGGAGTAGGGGATGAAGTTACTAAGCTATTCTGATTTTCTTGAAAACTTATCTATAAACTTAATGCTCATTAAGAGGATTGAGTTACAAGGTGCATGGGTAAGTAGCACAGTAGTCAAAGGAATGAATGTTTTTGCAGATATCTATACACTTTTAACGTCGGTTTTTTAAAAAAACGGACGTTAAAAGTGTTTTTAAAATAAAAAAATATTTATTGTTAACGTCAGTTTTTTAAAAAACTGACGTTAAAAGTTGGATTTTTACTTCAGTTAAATAAATAGCTGACGTAAATAATCCTATCTATTATAAACGTGCAGAATGAATATTGGAAATAATGTAATTAATATACGGGAACTTTGCAGTCATAAATTAAGTTGATGTTAAAAATGAGGTGGTGGCAGCAGTTTGTAAATATTAAATCACTATTTGCGTCAGTTCTATAAATAACTGACGTAAATAATTATGAAACTCATTTCATTGGTTGTCATGTCCCTGTTGTCCCTCTTAACGCAGATCACTCCATATAGTACTGCAGTTTATTTCTAAACCTTTTTTTATACAAGTTTATTTTTAATTTTTATTAATTAGCTTGAATTAGTAAACAAATTCTTGTGCAAATTAAAATAAATAAACACTTAACATAAAACAAGTTATATGTATAATCAAATCGTATGTCATTGAAGCGATTCATAAGTTAAAATTACATGATTAAAAGATAAAAAATTTCTGCAACATAGCCCTAAAATATAAAAAAGTTTCTGCATCAACATCATTTCCTTCTCAGTCCTGTCATCAGAAACTCCAATGGATGCATCGATCACCTCCCTCACTTGAATTCCATGATGCAAAGTAAATCCTCAGTCACTAGCAGCGAAAGCAAAGTGAAACGGATCTTTGCATCTTTCTTCTTCCGTGGAATTCCTTGATGCATCATCTTGAATCCACAATCACTTGCTTCCAAAGCAAAGTGAAAGGGATGACGGGGATGAAATAAAGTGAGAGAATCACATTACGTGATTCACCCAACCTTAATATCCATGTAATGTGATTTACTCAAACTCAAAAGTTGTTTGACCATTAAGACAAAGACCTTTGAGTCTAGGAATAGGAAGAAAGAGTGATGAAGTTAATCTCCACGGCAGAGCCATATTGTGAAGCAGAAAATTAATTAAAAGGATGGAAGGAGGCTATTTATAGGAGCAGTGGATGAAGTTACTAAGCTATTCTGATTTTCTTGAAAACTTATCTATAAACTTAATGTTCATTAAGAGGATTAGGTACAAGGTGAATGGGTAAGTAGCACAGTAGTCAAAGGAATGAATGTTTTTGCAGAAACTAATAAACTTTTAACGTCCGTTGTGTAATACAACTAACGTAAGAAGTTGTGAGTGTTTTTAACGTCAGTTTCTTAATACAACTGACGTTAAATATATGACCTTTAACGTCAGTTTTTACTAACAACTGACGTAATAAGTGTGAGAGTTTTTAACGTCAGTTTTTTAAGACAACTGACGTTAAATATATGATCTTTAACGTCAGGTTTTACTAAAAACTGACGTAAACTGTTGTTTTATTTTAATTATAATGTTTACCCCCGCGCGCCTTCTCCACTTCTCTGTACGTGTCTTTTCTCTTTTCATCACGCTCAACCCTCACTCTCAACCCTCACTCTCGCTCTCACTCTGCCCTAATCGCGAGCTCATCTCCACCGCAACCACCGCGAGGGCTTCTTCGCCACCACCGTGAGGTACACTCTTAACCCCTAACTCTGTCTTTCCCGCTCATTCTTTGCAATAACTTGACATCTCTCTTTCCCCTTCCCGCGCACTAACTCTCCTTGTCCCTCTGCTCTCAGTAACCACATCGAACGTTGGCCACCACTCGAGCTTCCCCCCCACCACCACGTGAGCGCCTATTTCTGGTGAGTCTTTAATTAGGGCACATTTTTTTATTTTTGGTTTTGAGTGCATGCATGTTGCTCTGCTGGTTGAAACTGTAGTCTCAGTAGTTGAAACTTGTAACTGTGAGTGTGAGTTGTTTGGAATGTCTCTATTTTTGGTTTTGAGTGTATGTTGAAACTGTAGTCTCAGTAGTTGTAACTTTAAACCGTGAGTTTGAGTTGTTTGGAATGTCTCTATTTTTGGTTTTGAGTGCATGTTGCTCTGCTGGTTGATCTGTCACGGCCCTGATGCTCATCACGGCTAGGTCGTGATCAGTTCTGCCTATGAGGGTCTGGTTCAGTTGGCACATTACGGCCGTGATGGACATCACGGCCAGGCCGTGACCAGTGCTTGGCAATCTTCAAAAACTATAGTTTTCAATCTCCCGTATTGTCCTTATATTGGATATATAGATGTTTTGTATATCTACAGGACCTATCTAGTTATTTTTATTTATACTTCTGTATTTATTTTGAGTTATAACCTATGTTAATACATATATATTGTTTCTGAACAGGCATACATATGGATCAGTCGGATAGCCCACATGCACGGGAGGACACTGTGGGGGTTTTGCAGGACCCGATCACGCCTACGCCTGATTCTAGTGTAAGTTTACATGTTATATACTATCTTTAGTCCTTCTTTTTAATGTAAGTTTATAATGTTACAACCCTCTATTTTATCATTTTTTTGTCCATACAGACATCACAGGCTCGTAGGAAACCGGGTAGAGGAGCCACCTCGTTGAAGAAACTAGAGAAGGACAGGCAGAGCGAACAGAAGCTTGAGGTGTCCTTCGATGCTAATCTAAATGCCCAGGGACCCCGTGCTAAAGAATTTAATAAGTGGGTGTTTCTACAAGCGAAGCAGCACATAAGCATCAACTACAACCACTGGAATGACGTTCCACAGAACGTTAAGGATCAAATTTGGGAGGCTATCACGGTATTTTACCTCTACATTCGTTTGATTTACATTATTAGATAATTATTCGAGTTATAATCCATCCAGTTGTTATATATGTATCTAATGTGTAGGTAGCTTGGACTGTGCCAAATGACTAGGATCATCGTCATAAATGTATGAAAATGGCATCAAAGCGTTGGAATGGGTTCAAGCATGATCTTACCAGGTACTATGTATCTGGGAAGAAGCGGCTTGATAAAATGTTCTCGGATTATCCCTGGATTGATCAGGATACTTGGGATATGTTTGCCAGGAGTCGACAGGATAGAGAATTTCAGGTTAGTTGATTAAGTTAATTTTGTATGCTTATTATAGATCATTTAACTGTATTTAATTATGTGTTTTTGTTTGAATAGGCTAAGGCAAATAAGGGTCGACAAAATCAGGCGAAGAACGTCCACTGCCACACCATGTCTCAGGGTGGGTACCAGACTCGGATCGAGCAGATGATGGCGGATAGGCTAAGGACGAAGCAGGAAGAGCACTCTGCTAGGATTGAAAGAGGAGAGGTGCCTGGGGGCACACCATCAAGTCCTCCGTCGGACATCGACCGCGAGGATGTCTGGTTAGCCGGCCACATGACAAAGACGGGATCTTTTAAAGTTGATGCCACTCGCGAAGTGGCAGATAAGATTGTAAGTAAATAATTAACTTGATTTCAATTGATATTTGTATAGATATTTACAACACTTTTCACTTGCACGTTTTTTTCATTTTTTTTCATTGTAGATGGATCTTAAAGCAAAATCCTCCCAGGGCGCATTCGTCCCTTCTGGACGGCAGGACGTCTTGATGACTGCTCTAGGCAAGAAAGACCATCCTGGTCGGGTTCTCGGTGTTCCTGGGAATGTGACCATCAAACAATATTATGGCAAGTCTGCTTCACAAAAGCGGGTGGTCAATGAAACATCAATTTTGGCTGACATTACTCAGCACCTCATGTCCAACCCAGATATTACAACACATCTGATGCAAGGCTTAATATCCAACCCAGAATTCAAGCAGACGGTTGCCAGAGAGCTTTCCTCCGTCGGTACATCCCAGGACACCGCAGGACTTGCCAACCCTTCACATGTGAGCACAAAAGAGAGTTTTAGTAGGGCACATGTGGAGGACGATGAGTTGGCAGCTAGGGAGCGGGAGTTGGAAGTCCAGTGCCATGAGCATGAGTTGGAAATGAAAAGGTGTGAGCTTGAGTTGGACTCCAAACGACGTGAGCTAGAAATGTTAGCAAAGGTATTTATTCATTATTAATGTCCAAATTAGTCAAATAATTACTTGTGTTTTTTTTAATTATCAAAAACTTATCTATTTTATTTTTCCTAAACTGAAGGCCAAGTCGACGTCGGTGTCGTTGTCACCTATCACTCGTTTGTTCTCACTTGGTGAGGATTATGCGTTTGAGATTTTTGAATGTCCATTGGATCATGATGGATGGGTGGCATGCCCAGATCAACGGAGGATATTTACCTTCTGTGGTGATGATCTCGGGAACGCCTGCAGAAATAACGTCTGGATGAACAACAATGTTTTCAGTCTCTGGTGCACGTAAGTTAATTTAAATTTTATAACTTATTTATTTTTGTTATTTTTTCATTTAATAATTTATTTTAATTTCAATATATATATTATGTAATTAACATCCACACCTTTTCATATCTTAGGTATCTCCATCGTCTTCAGCTTGATAAGGGCGTTGCATCAGTTTACGGTTTGTTAGATCCGTCAATCCTTCTGCCCGAATTCTTTACTGGCGATGCATTGAGTAAATACTTAGGGAACTTGTTGGGAGACAATCCGAAAGAAATATATCTGGCTCCCTACTGTATGAATAACCATTGGCAGTTGTTCGTACTTCACCCGTCTAGGCATAGAGTCATATTCTTCTGCTCTCAACACCAAGATCCGCCACCGAAGGTGGTGGATGCTGTAAATAAGTAAGTAACTAATCTTAAATTTAATTTAAGTTTTAATATCAGTTGTTTTTAGTTTATTACACACATGATATATGAATTTGTTAATTGATCGACATGATTATTTGTTTATGATAGCGCGCGGAAGGCGAGTAGCATAAGTTGCGCCAACGGGAGAAGTAGGACTTCTAAGGCTAAAGCAAATCCTGTATGGAACATCATAAAGGTTTGGTAGTTTATTTATCAAATAATTAATATTATAATTACTAATTTATATGTATATTCAACTGACGTTGAAATTAATTTTGTTGGTTGTCTCGATTTCAAATTGACGGGTGGTCGTGCGGCTATTATGTGATGCTTCATATGCTGAACATAGTCTCCGCATCTATTACGGATGGATGGAATAAGGTAATATTTAAACAACTTGTTAAATTATATATTATAGTTTTGAAGATGACTTGCATTGATGTTATTGTTATTATTTGAACGTGTCTGGGCATTTATCGACCAATCGCCTATTCAAGAAGATGAGTTAAGAGACTTGAGGATGCGCTTCGCCGAATTCTTCTTCAAGTATGCGGCTGAAAAAGGAATTGACAATATACCTCCGCAATACTTAGATAAATAGTTTTTTTGTTAGACTTTAGAAACTAATTAATAACATGTATATATATATCCTTAGATTGATAGTTTTGTTTTTTAGACATTGGAACTAAAATTTATTTATATATATATATGGGTTTTGGTTTTAAGTCCCCCCATTGTTCCATTTTTCCTTTGCAATTCTGTAATGTGTGTGATATTCGTATTCTTTGGGATATTTACTGAATGCAGGGATAGCTGAGGGGAGTGATATTTTAAAACTGAATTTAAAAAAAAAAAACCTATTAACGTCAGTTGTATCAAACAACTGACGTTAATAGTATTTTATAAAATATAAAGTACAATATTAACGTCAGTTGTTTATTAAAACTGACGTTAAAATTAAACCTTTAACGTCAGTTCTTTATAACCACTGACGTTAGTTTTAACAAAATTAACGCCAGTTGTCTTAAAGGACTGACGTTAATAGTTTTATGTTTAACGTCAGTTGTTTAAAAACCCGACGTTAATTTTTACAAAATTAACGTCGGTTTTGTTAAGGAACTGACGTTAATAGTTTTATATTTAACGTCAGTTCTCAACTGACGTTAAAATATTAACTATTAACGTCAGCTGTATTTACGTCAGTCAGTATTCTGACGTAAAAAATCAATTTTAACTGACGTAAAAACCACTTATTGTACTAGTGTTTCTCTGTCACCAAACTGAAAACTGAACCATTTTTTAGTTTAACCACATTTGATAGACTCAAATACTGTACCTCTATCGCCTGCCACCCCCGCCTCCTTCTTCAATTCCTTTTTTCGGCCGGGAAGGCGAGAATGGCATGCTCGCCTCATCGCTTATAGCTATCACATATACATCACATAAATAAATAAAGCAGACTAAAAATGGTAGCAAGGTGCAGAGCGATCTGCCCCCCTCCCTTCTAAGGGAAAAAAATTAAAAATAAGATAAGAAATTTCGCTACTGCATCTTCTACGAGTTTGTCCAAAAACCACAAAAAATTTATATAAGTTGACAAACCTAATTAGAAATTTTTATAGTTCAGGGACCAACTCAATAATTAAACCTTTATATTTCATAAAACTTAATTAGATATTCACAGTTTTTTGATTAATTACTTCTTTTTGTTATTGTTATTAAATGTATTAATATTTCAAAAATGAAATTTTGACAACTAAATTGGACAACGATATATAGGACACGTACATTTGAGAAATGTTTTGACCAATGAGTTAAAGTAAAGAGATTAAGTAAAATATCATTTTAAATGATACACCGCATATCTATACGGTGTTGGACAATATTTTGTTGTCCAAATATAAGAACTCATTATTTTTTAGGCTAAAATACCTTTTTGGTCCATTATCTTTTTGGTAAAATTCATTTTAGTCCTTTATCTTTAAAAAGATTCATTTTAGTCCTTTATGTTTAAAAAATGATCCAAAATGGTCCTTTCCGTCATCACCGTTAAACCAAGTAACGGAAACGTCTGATGTGGCATTACCAATGTAAGGACGACGTCGTTTTGACCTTTACTAGAAATTAAAATTAAAAGGAATGGCAGGAGAAGGCAACTTCCGGTCGAGGTAGGCTGCTCTAGTGGTTCAGGCAGGATGACGGAGGTGATGACGCACTGGTCGGTGTGGTGGTCGAGCGATGAGGAGGATGGGACGACGGCTTGTCACTGCAGCATCAGATCCGTATGGCAGCAGCGGCTGATACGACATCTAGGCGGGTGGCGTAGTGGATCTGAACATAAGTGGCGTGTGGCAGAGGGCGGATAACGACGGCGGGTTTTTGGATTTCTGGGTTTTTGGATGCAATGGGTTTCTGGATTTATGGGTTAGGGTTTTATTCATCCATTTCCCCCACCAAAGTATGACAAATTTCAAAAACCCAGATGAGAAATGTTGAATTTGAATGATTTTTATCAAAAGGGTAAAATTTTGCATTGCATCAATTTTATGAACTCTCACCATGTTTTTTATGAACTCCTGCCATTAATCATTGCATTCAAAACAGACATCAACTCTTAGAGGCATTTTGTCAAACTCTGAGAGTGCTTGAACCATGGGTGTCAACCATTTTTCTCTGTTTCCCAAAGTCAATTCAGGGGGCTATGGACCTGCCAAACCACCAGTTTATCTGAATATGTATGACTTGACACCCATGAATGGTTATGTTTATTGGGCTGGTCTTGATATCTATCACTTTGGTGTAGAAGGTATGGTTATAGGTTAGATCTCTTGAATTATATATGGTCTTAAAATGTCTCTTAATCCAAGTTCATCAAGCACCCTTCTTTGAGTTCACACAGGTAAAAGGTGTTAAGATTTTTCCTCTCGCTGGAACTCTAGTTCCTATGTTCTTTTTCAAATCTAAGAGTGTTTGAAATTGTGGATTATGTGATTGAGGTTGAGGATGATGAAGAGGTGGATTGGATCGATATCGTGTTTTCCAGAGAGTGAAACGCATTCGGAGTCTCTTGTGGATTTTGTGTTGCGTTGCACATCTGAAATTTTTAGGGTTTCTTATGGGGAAGAAACTCACCCGAGGAAGAAGAAGGGTGCCACTTTTTTTTTAAAAGGTGTCACGTGTCTCCACTTCATTGGTCAGGATGTCACTTAAATTGTCATATAACGATGTCATTGACGGACTTGACAGAAATGACAAGTTTGAGTAACTTTTAAGAGATAAAGGATCAAAATAAATCATTTTAAAGGTAGAGGACTAAAATAGATTTTACTCAAAATATAAAGGACAAAAAGGTATTTTAGCTTATTTTTTACTTACAACCTTATTATCGGACAAGATTGTAGCCTAAATCGCAGACAAAGACGGTCTGCTCCGAAAGGACTTGAATGCCAGTCTAGAGCTGTCAAAATGGGCCCGGACCGACGGGCCAGCCCGTTTAGCCCGATATAAATGACGGGCTGGGTTACAAAAAATAGAGCCCAGTTAAATTTTGGCCCGGCCCGAAAAACTGTTGGCCCATCATTATCTAGCCCGAAACAGACCGGGTCGGCCCGCTGGCCCGAATTGCTTCAAATTTTTTAACAAAAAAAAATTAAATATCAAAAACAAATAAACATTTTGAAAGTTAAAATGAAGATTGTGAAAGTGGAAAAAAGATTTATGAATTTTTAGAGCCATTTTATGAAATCACCAAAATGTTTTCCGGTTCTAAATATCCTACATCCAATTTGTATTTCATGCAAATATGGAAGATTGATGTTCTATTGAAAAATAGTAGATCAAGTCAAGATTATGTGATTAGTGATATGGCTTTAAGAATGATGGAAAAGTTTGATAAGTATTGGAATGAGTGTAGCACAATTCTTGCTTTAGGATGTGTTCTTGATCCTAGGTTGAAGTTGTGAATGCTTAAATATGTTTACTCTAAACTTTATTCCAACAAACTCTTGATTGATGACAAGTTGAGTGTTGTGAAGAATGCTTTGTATGAACTTTTTAATCATTATGCCAACAATGTGGAAGTTCATACTTCTATGATGGATGCAATTACTTCCACTCAAACTTATCAAGAAGGGACAAGTATTTCAACATTACCAGCAGACTATGATGTAAGTTGTTATACTTCAACAAACTTATTCATCTTTCATTTATTGTATGTAATTATTCATAGGTTCTTTCATCTTTCAATTCTCTTTTGCTTAATGCCCTTGCTTTATGTCCTTGATGCCATCTTAACTATTTCAATTTTGATTACTTGTTTTATTCTTTTAGTAATTATTTGATAGGAATTTGAAGCAGAAGAGAGTAAAGAAACTTTGTTGAATGGAAAATCCGAACTTGACCTCTACTTGGAAGAATCAAAACTTGTGGGTCACAAGGATTTAGATGTTTTAGATTATTGGAGGGATAATAGCCGTAGATTTCCTGATTTAGGAAGTATTATCTGTATGTTTTTTTATGACGATGAATATTTATTATAACTATGGTACATTTTCTATGTTAATTCATAAGTCATAACCATATGAATGGAATGGTAATGAAATTTTCTAGTTAATAAAATGAATTTTAAAAAACAATAAAAATAATTTTTAAAAAATGTTATCGGCCCATGGGCCAGCCCGTTTTACCCGCAGCCCACATAGGGCTGGGCTAGGAAATTAGCAGCCCAGTTGATTTTTGGCCCAACCCAACCCAGCCCGAAACTGCCTTAACCCGAACGGGTGGGCCGGCCCGTTTTGACACCTCTAAATGCCACTGAATAAAATCCCTTATTTCAATTAATATTACTCGTCATATAAAAATTCTGAAAGTGATCTCTGCCAAGTTTGATTGTTGTTATCTGGAAATAACGTGGAAACTAGAATACATTTTGTATTGGGAAAATAATAATTCTGGAGTAAGATTCAATAAAATTTCTAAAAAGAACTTTAAACAATATAACAAAATTACTTTAACAAATGACACCTGATAATTTTTTTTAAAAGAGTTATGATATTTGTACACCTAATATCTTATATTTATATTTTTCTACACTTGTATATTATTGGATTAAATATGTTTTTAGTCTCTCATTTTTTTTTTGAAATGTTCGATTTTAGTCCCCCGTTTAGAAAACATATTTTTTTAGTCCATCGTTTTTAAAATGTGTCAGAAGTGATCTATATACCAGACATTTTTAGTCCCTCATTTTTCACAACCACACATTTATAATCCCTCATTTTTGACAAAGAATTGGTTTTTTTTCAAACGAAAGTGTGGTGCAATGACCATTTTTGACATATTTAAAAAAACGAGGGACTAAAAAAATATATTTTCCAAACGGGAGACGAAAATAAAACTTTTATAAAAAATGAGGGACTAAACATATTTAACCCTATATTATTTTATTCTCCTCAAATCAATCAACACCTAAAACACATCCCCCCCCCCCCCCCCCAAACACCCCCGTTAAGGGGTAGGTACGGTGTCAAGGGGATTTCTCTTTTTAAAATTATAATACCTACACGGTTGTAAGAGTTAGGTTATTTAAACATAAATTTTGACACTGAATATAGCATCATATATATTAATCTTTATCTCTTGCTTATTTTTTATTTTTTATATACACACTTTTTAAAGATACATTAAAAAAACAAAAAGAACACGTTATGATATCCTATTTGTGTAAAAAAATCATTTGTCCGGTTGTAATAACTACACGGTTGACTATTATCACCGTGAACTGTTTATGTGAACTGGTATGTTATTTAATCCAAATTCCGAGCGAGGGTGTACGAGCTACCAACTAACACACCAAATTAAAGGGCTAAAAATGCTACCGGGGCGCGTATTCAAAGTTCAAATCTTTGACAATGCACGAGAGTTCGTTACGGTTTCTAACGTGTGCCGACTCACATATATATCTGCTTGTGCTACATCCCATGGTTGTGCTCCTTTGTGCTACAAGCTACGTTCCTACACAAATTCTAGGAATTCAATGTTTAATTTGTAAAATAGGAAATATAAAACAGTGAAATAGAAGAAATTTCTATGTAAATTACCATGAATCACTTGGTATATTCCTTGCCTGAAATAATACGCACAAGTCACAGCCCACATTTTCTATATATATGTTTCATCAACATTGTTAACTTATAACAAGAGAGTAATTGTCCATACACAAAACCAATATAACGATTTGATTGAGAAGAAAGCCATGAGTTCCCAAAACATAAGCATCCAGAAGGTTCTCCCTGTAACAAGGCCACCCCCTAACTCGAGGCCTCCAACCTCTGGGACTCGACTGCCAACTACACAAGATGTCTTTTCTTGGAGGCCGAGATGATTTCATATCATATTTGTAATTCAACAAGTACTTATTTGTTTTTTGAAAAACTGCTAAAAATATCATTAAATATATCAGGAGTACTCAAAAACTCATATATCTAAAGTTAGGAGCCTTGTTATAAATCACATGACCACAAAGCCAAAAAATCAACCATTACTTACTACAATGCTAAGGTAATATACTAGGTCCATACACCAGTCAGAAAATAAAGTAATACTACCTTGAGAAGTTGCTGAAAACCATTTCCAAGAGCATACATTCACCTTATCCAACAAGTAAATCAAATCAGTTATATCATTTCCAAAACAATTCCATTTGGAAGCTCCCAAATACACCAAATAGCAGGATGCCGCATAGATAACCAATCCCCCATACTAATCAGTCTATTACACCTTTCCCTAAAGAGAACAAAGAAATGGATAATAGAGTCCACACAGGGAAATGAACCCCGACCGTTGAAAAAAAAAAGGGACCAAAAAGACAAAATAAAGGGGCCTGCAAAAAGAGATGCATAACCGATTAATATGGGAACTACCGAACTACTCCCTCCATTTTTTTTCTTTGGTAATTTAAGATTTCTACATATAGATTAAGAAATCATTAATGTGTTTATATTTGTACCAAAATACCATTATTTCTACCTTTAATTATTTACAAATTCCAACTATATTTACTCCATACCCCACTAGTCATTTATGTACTTGGAAGGTTTTGTGTATTTTCAAGGCATTTCAATTTAATTCTATCATAAGGGTATATATGGAAAAAAAATGGTCAAATATGGCTTGGGTTTATAAAACACCCCTTGTTTTGGAACAAAAACAAATAGCTAAAATTACCAAAGAAAAAGAACAGAGGGAGTAGTAATCATCTGAAACACTCTCAATCCAATTCTAAATTATATTTTGCATTCCAATTTTTCTTTAAAGAAAAATTCTAAATTAGGTGCACCATATAACTGGCCTACTTTCTTAATTATGGTTTTTATGTTTGTATATGTCTTGCAGATTCATGTGAAAGTATTGGAACTAGCTAGAAGCTTAAATTGTTGAAGGTGAATGGAAGATAGTAGAGGGAGAATAAGCATGATCAGCTAATGGATTTGTTTATTTAATTCAATAATTTATTAGTTTGAGTTAATTATAGGTGATCTGTTGTGTGTTTGCTTCTCATGTAACGGATTCATTATTTATGTGGAGTGCTGTAAGCTTTTATTTCCTTGTACTAGCTTGATTTAATTTTCATTGTATTTTCATTGTAAACATATTAATTAATTTGAAAATATCTTAGTGATAAATTGTCCATGATTTTGAGTCTATATATATATATATATATATATATATTGTCCTGCATGTTTGTTAATTTACTCATCTCAGCGCTCTTCTTTTAATTACAATAAACAACTTCATCTTGTTTTCTTCTTTCATTACAAGAAATATGTGGTGCGGATAAGGTTGTTTTCCTCTACAATGTCACTACATCAACCTTTCATGTAAATAATAGCAAAACAAGAAACTACATGCCAAATACGAGGAGGGAGATCCCATCCATTTTGTCCTCTTCATATCTCCTCCATTTTGTTCTCTCTATTTCCCCTCTATTTATGAGAGAGATAGACAAAAATGATTTTGAATAATTTAATGTTTTTTTAAATGTTAAATAAACTTTGAGACATTTTTTTTTATAAACACTATTTGTATTAAGAAAAGGTACATGGATACCCCAACCCATATACATCTGAACACTCAATAATCATGAACTGTACATAAAATACTCTTCCAAATCAGGAACATGATTACCTTTACAAAAGACCAATAAACCAAAACAGTAGAGGACCAAGCAGATAAAGTAACCAAACCAACCACCGGATAAGACCTTCAAACGCCCTGAGCAAGAGCAAAATAACTGTCCACAATCCACACAGACACGCCCAAAATCCAGAACACAGATAAACAACTAAAAAGAAGCTTGAACGCCTGTTTGATGAGAAGGTCCTTTGGCCCTCAATAACGAAACTGTAGAGAAACACCCAAGCCATAATATTGGTGAGTGGCGGCTATTATGGAACAATCACTATCGTATTTGAGTTGGGGACCTCTCCATTCTCAAAATAAATGTACGGCTCTCTTTAGGAGAGAGATAAATACAAATTAGAGATTTATGTGGTTTTAGTATTTTGAATTCATTGTGCTTTTCATTGTGGTGGTACAAAAGCCCCACGTGTTAAGGGTCCTAGGTTGCCACCACTTCATTAGTGACTGGCCTCCATTCCCTTTCAGTTGACGGCGAGTCTCCGTCTGCCCTTGCATAGCTTTGGCCATACAATCCAAAGCTGCTGCAAGTGCAACATTCGTCCCTCGCCTATTAGTCGCCATAAATATGCTCACTACCAATGAAATACTAGGTTGATCAGGTCCAATATCCCAAAGAATAGCTGATAAGCCTCTGGCTTATCTAGTTTTATGACTAGATGAGCTAGGGTTTATGTGCCTATTTATTCGAGTTCACTCTCGTTTTCGCCCAAATTTGCCTTGTTTTGTTCCTAAGTTGGACTTCGACTCATTTTGCGTATTTTGTGTAGTTTTTAGGTTATTTTGAATAGAATTACGCTTGTGGGTGCTTTTGTTGTTTCAGGTTAAATAAGTGAAGCCCCGGGAGTCAAGGAAAGTCGAAAAACAGTGGAAATTGCAAGTCTGGAGACACTCGCCTCGCGAGTGTATGCTCGCCCCGCGAGCCTGAAGGTCAGCAAAGCAACAAAAGTCATCACTTCAGTCTCGCCACGCGAGATGTGTCTCGCCCCGCGAATCATGAAGACCTGCAAGACAGAGAGCATCACGGCAGGCGTGATGAATACCACGCCCGTGGGCGGTTTAGGGTTGAAGATTCGCCCCGAGAAGCCTCTCGCCCGCGAGAGTTTGAAGACCCGGAAGTCGGAGACCATCACGGCCCGGCCGTGATGAAGGTCACAGACCTAGAATTGAAGACTCGCCTCGCGAACATACCTTCGCCTCGCGAGAGTTTAAATTGAAAGCGCGCTAATTTTAATTCTCGCCTCGCGAAAGTCTGCTCGCCTCTGCGAGAGAGCGCAGATCGGGATTACTATTTAAGGGTCATTTGCATATCAGAACAAGGATTGAACTTTAGAAGGCAGTTTTCCACTGTTTAGAGTAGCGTTTAGGGTAGTTTCTTCTCTCTTTGGAGCTGCGTCTCCCTTTTTCTCATGGAGGTTATGTCCGATCGCTTGTCTATGAGCATGAGGAACTAATCCCCTCGTCCGAGGGAACGATGAAGCCACCCATGGCGATGTAAATCTGATATGATGTATGTCTTTCTCCTTTAATTCAATTCTTGTTTTCTAATTCTGACTTGATTGTGTTGATCATATGTGCACGTGATTGACTTGTTAACGTCGATGAGGCCTAGTCAGCGATTCGCGTTTAGAACTTGAATTAGAATCATCGATCGAATATTGCACGAAAGTGAGTAGGAGATTGGTGCGACCTTATAGGGAACACGAATTAACAGAATTCGAGATTAGGGTTAAGAGACCTAGCAAGTAATTAACTCAAATCATCGAATACGTCCTAATGAGCACGGAAGTGGATTTAGGAGAATTTAGGGGTCCCGGTTGACATTGTAATTGAACCTAGGGAGGAATTCATCATCACTTGGGTGTACATATTGGGTAGGTGGATTTGTGACCTTGGACATTTTAGTTTTCTGAATTTTAGTTAATTATTTATTTAGACTAGTTAATTGAATTTAGATATTAATCTCTCTTCCTCAACCACTTTTCTGTAACTTGACCGAACGTATCTGACTTCCCGCGGATAAGTCGAATTGGTATCCCAATCCTTGAGTTCGACCTCGGTATTTACTTACCGTGTTATTTTTATTACTCACAACAAGTTTTTGGCGCCGTTGCCGGGGATTGGCACAACCAATTTTTCTGATTTTAGGGGAGTTTGATTATTTGGTTAAGTTATTTTTGTTCTTATTTTTTATTTTTATTTTTATTATTTTCTTTTTATTTTCTACTATCTCTCTACTTCTTTGATTCCACTTGGTCTTGCCTTGTTTTGTATGCGAGGTACATGAAGGAATGCTTCCGGGTTGCGAATATTGTGATGGGAACCATGACACTTGGAGTTGTCCGTTCTACTTCCCTCATGTATATGTGGAACCATGGCATAATGACAGCGTGCCCCAGAACAACTATCAGAGTCAGAATCAGTATTGGGGTGATATGAGTAGAGACCATCCGGATTTTGCTTGGAGTAATGCTGACGATGGTCTAGCCTGGCAACCACAACCTCAACAGAATTGGCAACCACAACCTTGGGAGTTGGCTCTTGAGAAGTTGTCAACTGTTACAGCCACATCTTTTGAGAAGATGAATGCGACAATTGATAAGTTGGCAACTCAGACAGGGGTGGCACTTCAGAATCTAGAGATGCAGATTGCCCGTCTCACAAAGCAACTAAATGAGTGTCCCCCAGAGACTCTCCCAGTTGATACCGAGAACGACCCTAAGAACCAATGCAATGCCACAACAACTAGAAGTGATGGGGTGTTGGGATATGACTGGGGTGTAACTAGTTCTCAGGGAGTTGAGGAAGAACTACCACATGTTGAGGAAGAACAACCGGAGGAAAAGGAATTAGCAAGTGTCATGGCCCCGGAACAACCACATGTTGAGGAAGAGCAACCTAAGGAAGAGGAGTTGGCAAAGGACAAGGCACTGGAGCAAGGGGGTAGAGATCAAGATTAAGATAAAGTGGCGGAGGATTCCACCATGCTTGCCAAGCAACCTGATTTTGATGCGTTAAATAAATATGTTGGCTTGCATGCATGTGTGGACACCGGTAAATTAGACCCTCCCACTTGTCTAGCACACTTCCTCGTGAAAACACCATTTGACCCGAGAGGAAGTGAGTTCATAATTGAAGAGGTCAATGGAGTTTTCACACACTGGCTGGGTGGAGTAGATAATAAGGTCATATTGCTGCTACGATCTCCACTCCAATTACCATTTGATCCGGGTGGAGGATTTGATATGATGAGCGTCCCTTGGCCTCTGCGTACCCACGGACTATGGGATCCAGGTGGATGCTTCTTAATAAGTCAGGCTCGGGACGTTAAACAAGCGCTTCTTGGGAGGCAACCCAAGCTAGGTATCCCTCTCTTCTCCTAACTTTTGTTTTTCCTTTTTGTTTTGTTTTTGTTTGTCACTCTTGAATAATTTGAGAAGATCAAGAGTTGTTGTATGAATAGTGTGTCGGCAAGCTTGTTGGATTTTAATTAAATTGAGCATAGATTGATTGCATGTATTATTTTGACCATTGATGATTTACCCTAAGTTCTGAAATTAGAAAAGTTTATCCCCACTTAAAAATTGAAAATTGAACTTTGAGGATTTTGTTGTGATTACTTGATTTATGATAAGTTTGGGGTGAGGGGGGTGCACACACTAGGAATCGTATCTCGGTCAAACAATTTGCAAAATGTCCAGGTGAGGATTTGAGCCTCCAACTCTGTTTTTGAATGTGTGAATCACTGTTAAGTTGCACTTTCCCGAATTTGCTTGAATCTCTATATGGTTTGCATGTTTATGTGTTGCATCAAATGATTTAGGCAATTTTCTTTGAATAACTACTCGGCCTGAAAAGAACCATCCCTAATGCATGTTTCCTAGTTAGCCAAATTGAGCCCAATTGACCTATTGTTTCTTGATGACCCTACATTACGAGCCAAAATCCGAAAAACCATGTTAACCCAATCTTAGGATTAGGAGAGCATGGAAATGAGCAAGAGAAAGGTTGTGAGAAACTAAGTTTGGGGTGGCTACGAGGTGATATGTCATATTGGGGTGAGAAAAAGAAAACAAAGGTTGGCACCCAAGGCAATAATAAAAAATAAAAAAAAATATTCAAAATAAATTGCCAAAAGAAAAGGGGCAAGTCAAGAGATTAGCAAGGAAAAAGGCTGTAGTCACCCGAGACAAAAAGAAAAAAAAGGAATTTGAGTCGAATACGTGTAAAAAGGTTCATGCTCTCTTAGTTCCTAGGGACTTAAGCCTAAATATCCTTCATTATCCTACCCTCAGCCAGGCCCCATTACAACCTTTAAAAGACCTTCTGATGTTGCATGCATGTTTTCGTGGGAACCATTTTTGAGATGAAAATCAAATTCATGGGAAGTGCCCTTGATAAGTGAAATTGAGTGAAAAGTTGATAACCTTGACAAACTTGAGCGAATGAGTGAAATTTTAAATGCCCTTGTGAGGAAGGCAATTGTTTGAGATAGGTGATCTTCCTTTGTGTGTAACTCTGATCCTCAACTTAGAGTAATGACGGAATGAATGATGAGTTCTCAATGGTTTAAAGTAAATGAATGTGGGGATTACATTGATGTAGGGGGGAGATCATTGGAGAAAAACTGTTTTGTAAAGTTGCATTAAATTTGTGCGAAATCGATTGATTCCTTTAGGCTTGCCAAGTCTTGAGTCGTTTTTGAGTTTTAAGCTTGCTTGGGGACAAGCAAGGTTTAAGTTTGGGGTATTTTGATAAGCCTCTGGCTTATCTAGTTTTATGACTAGATGAGCTAGGGTTTATGTGCCTATTTATTCGAGTTCACTCTCGTTTTCGCCCAAATTTGCCTTGTTTTGTTCCTAAGTTGGACTTCGACTCATTTTGCGTATTTTGTGTAGTTTTTAGGTTATTTTGAATAGAATTACGCTTGTGGGTGCTTTTGTTGTTTCAGGTTAAATAAGTGAAGCCCCGGGAGTCAAGGAAAGTCGAAAAACAGTGGAAATTGCAAGTCTGGAGACACTCGCCTCGCGAGTGTATGCTCGCCCCGCGAGCCTGAAGGTCAGCAAAGCAACAAAAGTCATCACTTCAGTCTCGCCACGCGAGATGTGTCTCGCCCCGCGAATCATGAAGACCTGCAAGACAGAGAGCATCACGGCTTGGCCGTGATGAATACCACGCCCGTGGCAGTTTAGGGTTGAAGATTCGCCCCGCGAGAAGCCTCTCGCCCCGCGAGAGTTTGAAGACCCTGGAAGTCAGAGACCATCACGGCCCAGCCGTGATGAAGGTCACAGCCTAGAATTGAAGACTCGCATCGCGAACATACCTTCGCCTCGCGAGAGTTTAAATTGAAAGCGCGCTAATTTTAATTCTCGCCTCGCGAAAGTCTGCTCGCCTCGCGAGAGAGCGCAGATCAGGATTACTATTTAAGGGCTGTTGCATATCAGAACAAGGATTGAACTTTAGAAGGCAGTTTTCCACTGTTTAGAGTAGCGTTTAGGGTAGTTTCTTCTCTCTTTGGAGCTGCGTCTCCCTTTTTCTCATGGAGGTTATGTCCGATCGCTTGTCTATGAGCATGAGGAACTAATCCCCTCGTCCGAGGGAACGATGAAGCCACCCATGGCGATGTAAATCTGATATGATGTATGTCTTTCTCCTTTAATTCAATTCTTGTTTTCTAATTCTGACTTGATTGTGTTGATCATATGTGCACGTGATTGACTTGTTAACGTCGATGAGGCCTAGTCAGCGATTCGCGTTTAGAACTTGAATTAGAATCATCGATCGAATATTGCACGAAAGTGAGTAGGAGATTGGTGCGACCTTATAGGGAACACGAATTAACAGAATTCGAGATTAGGGTTAAGAGACCTAGCAAGTAATTAACTCAAATCATCGAATACGTCCTAATGAGCACGGAAGTGGATTTAGGAGAATTTAGGGGTCCCGGTTGACATTGTAATTGAACCTAGGGAGGAATTCATCATCACTTGGGTGTACATATTGGGTAGGTGGATTTGTGACCTTGGACATTTTAGTTTTCTGAATTTTAGTTAATTATTTATTTAGACTAGTTAATTGAATTTAGATATTAATCTCTCTTCCTCAACCACTTTTCTGTAACTTGACCGAACGTATCTGACTTCCCGCGGATAAGTCGAATTGGTATCCCAATCCTTGAGTTCGACCTCGGTATTTACTTACCGTGTTATTTTTATTACTTGCGACGACCCGGTACACTTGCCGGAGTCACAACAATAGCATGCAGCATCTATAACTCTAACAAGCATCCTATGCGCCCAAGTTTTATTTTATAAAAAGCCCCATTACCACAGTCCGATTTAGAATCGAACTGCTCTGATACCATAAATGTAACGTCCTTCGTTACATTAGTAACCCATATTAAAATATAATTAAAATATAGCCAAAATAAAAATTTTACAAAATAAAATAGTTTAAAATAAATACATCATAAATAATAAATAGAAATTCTATTAAATCCCTACAAAATAAATTCATTTGTCTCAAAACCGGGCGTCTACTAATAAACCCAACGAAAAAAATAAAATAAAATAATAAACATGTCTAGCCACAAACGGCTCCTTATTCAAAATAGAATACTAACAAAGCTAGATAATAAATGAGTAAAATCACTAAGTCTTCAATCCTCTTCAGCTCAATGATTTTCGTCTCGTGCTCTGAAAACAACACTTTTATGAGATATAATCCCAGTGAATAAAAATATTTAATAAAAAGGTTCGCAAATAGTGTTGTTCTCAGCCGGCGCGGTAATCCGTAAAAACATTCATGGTACCCACTAATTTTTAATTTAATAAATCTTCAAAATAATAACATATAAATTAATCGATATCAAACAGTTAAACCACAAACTCATAAACTCAGCAACGGTCACATCACATTGCATTTAATCACATTCACCATGCAAACTCTACGCAATGCAATTCCACGAACATGACTCGGTGATTCTCAGAATCACTTAACTTGACTCTTTGGTTCCCAGAACCGGTGTGAATCCCAGATCCACTAAGGTCTATGAGCTCATATCCATGCAATGGCGTCCCACTGCCTTCCCCATCCCAGATGGAGGTATCTAATATTCCATCCCAGTTGTGAATATTTTAATAATTTGATATCCCATCCCAGATGGTGATATCTCTCATCCTATTCCGGGGAATAGAATGTACACCGTCATCCCTTCCCGGAAGGTGATGACCAACTCATGCATAATGCAATATGTCATCCCAGATGACTCTCAAGGTTTTCCGACTTTATCTATCAGTAACAATGTTACAATGTCATGCCAAACCAACACTATAATGTCATATTACACATATTAAAGATTGTTAATCAACAAAAATTCATACTGTAATTAAACAAATTTTAATTTAGAAACCATTGAACAAAACATGCTTAAAATGACTTGTTACAGGAATAGGTTCACAAAACATGAACCTACATTCCAATTTCTAATTTAAATTGGACTTCATCAGTGGATTAGAGTTTCACGTAACAGGGAAAGAATTAATCACACTACAAATAATGAATTTGACTTTGACAATTGTTTTGCCATCAAACAATCAAATAAAGAATGTACAGCAATTCCACAAAATTAATATAAAGCTATTTATTTATAGATTCCAGGAAAATATATTTAATAATTCGATTCATCTAACAACATCTCAAAATAATTTAAGAGTCTCAAATCAAGAACTAAGAACCCTAACATATTTTACTATTTCCAAAAAAACAAAGTTACATGTAAAAGCATCAAATTATCTGTACCATGAAAGTGTGAGAAAAATTATTTTTACTCACCTTTTGCAGACCTCCACTGTGCTCTAGAAATTACGTGTGATAGGGATTTGTGCTTCCCTAAAAATTCCTCTCCCGTTTGGTAGCGCATTTCAGGGTTTCTCTTTCTTTCTTTTTTCTTCTTGTTTTTTTTTTTTAAATTTTAAAAATCAGGTGCTACATATATATATATATATATATATACTAATTCTCTTTTCTCTTTTTTTTTTTTCTTCACATATTTATTTTAATTTAATATTTCTTTTGTATTCACTAACCAATTTTAATAAATTTTATACTAATAAATTCTCACCACTAAACCTCTTAATCATATTTTATTCTTATTATATCATTATTATTTATTTTTTTTATTATTTTTTTTCAAATTAATTATATTAGAATTTTAGGATGTTACATTTTCTCCCCTCCTTGATGAATTTCGTCCCCGAAATTCTCACGTCTCACCCAAACTATACAACATTAAAGGTAATGCAATACTAAGTTAGGTACCCGTGCCGAAAAGATCTGGATGATGTTGTCTAACATCTCCCTCAAGTTCCCAGGTAGCTTCCTCTGGAGTCAACCCTTCCCAAATCACTTTCACCAATGGGATCATCTTGTTCCTCAGAGTTTTTGTGCTCTTGTCAATGATCTGAATAGGTATGGGCTTAAATATTAAATTATCCTTCAATTGTATTGACTCAGGAGCTATCATGTGTGAAACATCTGGTACGTACTTCTGGAGTTGAGAAATATGGAAGACGTCATGGAGATTCGACAAATGTGGTGGAAGAGCCAATTGGTAAGCAACAGGCCCGACTCTTTTTAGGATTCGAAACTGACCCATGAAACGAGGAGTTAGCTTGTGAACTTTCATCGACCCCCATACCCCTGTCTTATGAGTGACTCTCAAAATACATGCTCACTTTCCTAGAATTCTAGAGGTAAACCGTGGGTCCCTATCTGACACTATAGAAGTAGGTATGCCATGAAGCTTCACTATCTCCTTAATGTATAAGTCTACTAACTTATTCAAACTATAAGCTGTATTAATTGGCCAGAAGTGTGCAGACTTGGTCAACCTATCCATAATTACCCATATGGCGTCTAAGCCCAAACGCGTCTTAGGTAACCCCATCACAAAGTCCACAGAAATTCTCTCCCAATTCCATTCTGGAATCTCCAAGGACTGCAACAACCCCGAAGGCTTCTGATGTTCTATCTTAACCCTTTGGCACACTAAACACCTAGCTACAAAGCTAGCCACATCCTTTTTCATTCCCTGTACCAATACATCCTCTTAAGGTCTCGGTACATCTTAGTTATCCCAGGACGTATGGTCAACTTTCCCTTACGAGCTTCCTCTAATATCTTGTCTCTAAGGATCCCCTCCTTAGGAACAACGATCCTATTCTTAAACTTCACTAGCCCATCAACAGACAACTCATAACCCTCTTGTCCCAACCGAGACTGCAACTCTTGGTCTAAAAGTTGTTCCCGCCTAACCTCATCTCTAAGGTCACTATTAATTTCCAACCTATTCAGCTTCAAACTTAAGACATTTAAGGACACATCCAACACCTCCAGATTCATGTCCCTAAACTTCTCCATAAGGTTCAGCTCTTGCACCATCAAGCTTGACACGTGTAGGGACTTCCTACTCAAATCATTTGCCACCACATTGGCTTTTCCCGGATGGTACTTCAACTCAAAGTCATAGTCCTTAAGGAACTCCATCCACCTTAGTTGTCTCATGTTCAACTCCTTCTGGTCGAACAGATATTTAAGGCTTTTATGGTCACTAAAAACTTCAAATGTTGCCCCATAAAGGTAATGCCCCCAAATCTTAAGGGCAAAAACCACAATTGCTAGCTCTAGGTCATGGGTAGGGTAATTCCCCTCATGTGGCCTAAGCTGCCTAAAGGCATATGCTACCACCTTGCCCTCCTGCATTAAGACACATCCCAAGTCATTCTCAGTTGCGTTGCAGTATACCACAAAACTCACTAAGGGATCCGGTATAGCTAAGACTAGTGATGACACCAATCTCCTCTTAAGCTCTTGGAACCTTTCCTCACACTCTTGGTTCCACACAAAAGGTTTTCCCTTTCCTAGTCAATTGGTTCAAAGGTAAGGCTAGTTTAGAGAGTCTCTCTATGAACTTCCTATAGTAACCAGCTAAGCCTAAGAAACTTCTTACTTCGGTTATCGTCTTAGGTTGTTCCCATCCCAACACCTCATCAACTTTAGAGGAATCAACCACTACACCATCCTTTGAGATTGTGTGTCCTAAAAACTTTACCTCTTCTAGCCAAAACTCACATTTCTCCGGTTTGGCATAAAGACGCTCGTCCCTCAAGATCTGCAACATCAACCTTAAGTGTTCTCCATGTTCTTCTGGTGTCCTAGAGTATATTAAGATATCATCTATGAACACCACCACAGACCTGTCCAAAAAGGTCCTAAAGATCCGATTCATGCAGTCCATGAAAACGGATGGGGCAATGGTCACACTAAAGGCATCACTACATACTCATAGTGCCCATACCTTGTCCTGAAGGCTATCTTAGGGATGTCCTCACTTCTAATTTCTAATTTGATGGTATCCCGATCTTAGATCTATTTTGGAAAACACTGATGCTCCCCTTAACTGATCTAAGAGATCCTCTATCCTAGGCAAAGGGTATTTATTCTTGATGGTCACTTTGTTCAACTGCCTATAGTCAACACACAACCTCATACTCCCTTCTTTTTTTTCTTCACTAAAAGCACTGGCGCTCCCCAAGGTGACACACTAGGCCTAATGAACCCCTTTTGTAACACGTCCTCTATCTGTTTCTTGAGCTCGCTCAACTCTAGAGGTGTTATCTTGTAAGGCGCTACAGATATTAGTCTACTCTTTGACACTAGATCTATGCTAAACTCAACCCCCTATTGAAACTTGCGCATCATAGAGATAGTTGCTACATCATTGTCTGCCCCTATAGTAGCAGTGAATGAGAGTATGTATCCTTGAGCTCTCTAAACCAAACACTTATCACAAGAAACAACGAATAAAATATGGGTCGACACCGAAAATCAAAAGACATTGGGTGTAAAGAGATAAGGATATTTTTGTCAGAATACTTATGGCAATGAGTCTAGACGCCAATAAGTCAATACCAAGAATAACATACAATACATAGATAACAATAAGTTTGATGTCATAAGGAGTGTCTTGATGCACAAGGAAACAATTTAAACAACCAATGGAAGAACGAGAATATCCCTATAGGAGTAGAAACATATGAATCAAAGGACAAACGAAAGATTGGTATCTCCAAATTTTCACACATAGAGGATGTATCAAGGAATGCGTTGCCCCTGAATCAAACAATATAATAATTTTTTTTCTTAACGAGTAGAAGAAATTCAGCCTCCTTCGGATCTAAGCTACCTCAGAATGATGGCGAATTGTTCTTCTCAAATTCGAAAGCCCCGCGTGTTAAGGGTCCTAGGTTGCCACCACTTCATTAGTGACTGGCCTCCATTCCCTTTCAGTTGACGGCGAGTCTCCGTCTGCCCTTGCATAGCTTTGGCCATACAACCCAAAGCTGCTGCAAGTGCAACATTCGTCCCTCGCCTATTAGTCGCCATAAATCTGCTCACTACCAATGAAATACTGGGTTGATCAGGTCCAATATCCCAAAGAATAGCATGCAGCATCTATAACTCTAACAAGCATCCTATGCGCCCAAGTTTTATTTTACAAAAAGCCCCATTACCACAGTCCGATTTAGAATCGAACTGCTCTGATACCATAAATGTAACGCCCTTCGTTACATTAGTAACCCATATTAAAATATAATTAAAATATAGCCAAAATAAAATTTTTACAAAATAAAATATTTTAAAATAAATACATCATAAATAATAAATAGAAATTCTATTAAATCCTTACAAAATAAATTCATTTGTCTCAAAACCGGGCGTCTACTAATAAACCCAACGAAAAAAATAAAATAAAATAATAAACATGTCTAGCCACAAACGGCTCCTTATTCAAAATAGAATACTAACAAAGCTAGATAATAAATGAGTAAAATCACTAAGTCTTCAATCCTCTTCAGCTTCAATGATTTCGTTCTCGTGCTCTGAAAACAACACTTTTATGAGATATAATCCTAGTGAATAAAAATATTTAATAAAAAGGTTCGCAAATAGTGTTGTTCTCAACCGGCGCGGTAATCCGGAAAAACATTCATGGTACCCGCTAATTTTTAATTTAATAAATCTTCAAAATAATAACATATAAATTAATCGATATCAAACAGTTAAACCACAAACTCATAAACTCAGCAATGGTCACATCACATTGCATTTAATCACATTCACCATGCAAACTCTACACAATGCAATTCCACGAACATGACTCGGTGATTCCCAGAATCACTTAACTTGACTCTTTGGTTCTTAGAACCGGTGTGAATCCCAGATCCACTAAGGTCTATGAGCTCATATCCATGCAATGGCGTCCCACTGCCTTCCCCATCCCAGATGGAGGTATCTAATATTCCATCCCAGATGTGAATATTTTAATAATTTGATATCCCATCCCAGATGGTGATATCTCTCATCCTATTCCCGGAATAGAATGTACACCGTCATCCCTTCCCGGAAGGTGATGACCAACTCATGCATAATGCAATATGTCATCCCAGATGACTCTCAAGGTTTTCCGACTTTATCTATCAGTAACAATATTACAATGTCATGCCAAACCAACACTATAACGTCATATTACACATATTAAAGATTGTTAATCAACAATAATTCATACTGTAATTAAACAAATTTTAATTTAGAAACCATTGAACAAAACATGCTTAAAATGACTTGTTACGGGAATAGGTTCACAAAACATGAACCTACATTCCAATTTCTAATTTAAATTGGACTTCATCAGTGGATTAGAGTTTCACGTAACAGGGAAAGAATTAATCACACTACAAATAATGATTTTGACTTTGACAATTGTTTTGCCATCAAACAATCAAATAAAGAATGTACAACAATTCCACAAAATTAATATAAAGCTATTTATTTATAGATTCCAGGAAAATATATTTAATAATTCGATTCATCTAACAACATCTCAAAATAATTTAAGAGTCTCAAATCAAGAACTAAGAACCCTAACATATTTTACTATTTCCAAAAAAACAAAGTTACATGTAAAAGCATCAAATTATCTGTACCATGAAAGTGTGAGAAAAGTTATTTTTACTCACCTTTTGCAGACCCTCCACGGTGCTCTAGAAATTACGTATGATAGGGATTTGTGCTTCCCTAAAAATTCCTCTCCCGTTTGGTGGCGTTCTTGGATCTGTGTTGTTAGGATTGTACTGGCAAGGAATGGATCCGGCGAAAATAGTGAACTCTCTGCGGCGCCCCATTTGGTTACCATTCTACTATATATATATATATATATATATATATATATATATATATATATATATATATGTGTGTGTGTGTGTGTGTGTGTGTGTGTATATGTATGTATGTATGTAGCGCATTTCAGGGTTTCTGTTTCTTTCTTCTTTGTTCTTTTTTTTTTTTTAAATTTTAAAAATAATGTGCTACATATATATATATATCTATATATATATATAATATATATATATATATATATACTAATTCTCTTTTCTCTTTTTTTTTCTTCACATATTTATTTTAATTTAATATTTCTTTTGTATTCACTAACCAATTTTAATAAATTTTATACTAATAAATTCTCACCACTAAACCTCTTAATCATATTTTATTCTTATTATATCATTATTATTTATTTATTTTATTATTATTTTTTTTTCAAATTAATTATATTAGAATTTTAGGATGTTACATTTTATGTAACACCCGGGTGCTGACGAGGGCGGGGAGTGGTCGCCGGTGTAAGAAGGCACGGACAAGGAGCGGCTCTTGGCAGGCTTCTAGGCGGAGGGTCACTTGAATGAACCGGTTACACACCAGAATGAGAGGGATCCTGAGTCTGTATAGGTATGGGACTATACAGTTGAAGATGGCTTATAAGAATTGATTGGTACTACCCATGTCAACAAGATGCATCTTCTTTTCGGAAGCCCATCACTTAAGAACTCCACAGTTAAGCGTGCTTGACTTGGAGCGATTTTGGGATGGGTGGCCTCCTGGGAAGTTTTCTAGGAAGCGTGTGAGTGAGGACAAAGCACGCTGAAAAGACCTGTGTTGGTCTGTGGGGACAGTCGTCAATTCATAGATCAGCCAGGGATGTTACAAATGGTATCAGAGCGGCACCTCTCCCAGTACGGTGTGGTTCGGGGACGAACCAAGCGGAAGCTGGTGGGCATGTAACACCCGGGTGCTGACGAGGGCGGGGAGTGGTCGCCGGTGTAAGAAGGCACGGACAAGGAGCGACTCTTGGCAGGCTTCTAGGCGGAGGGGCACATGAATGAACCGATTACACACCCGAATGAGAGGGATCCTGAGACTGTATAGGTATGGGACTATACAGTTGAAGATGGCTTATAAGAATTGATTGGTACTACCCATGTCAACAAGATGCATCTTCTTTTCGGAAGCCCATCACTTAAGAACTCCACAGTGAAGCGTGCTTGACTTGGAGCGATTCTGGGATGGGTGACCTCTTGGGAAGTTTTCTAGGAAGCGTGTGAGTGAGGACAAAGCACGCTGAAAAGATCTGTGTTGGTCTATGGGGACAGTCGTCAATTCATAGATCAGCCAGGGATGTTACATCTCACATCATCAAGATCATCATCATCACCACCCTTCACTTTGCATCGTGATAACCCACATTTAGGGCAATCGTGATTGTCTTCATGAACACCGGTGTACAATATGAAATCATTGGGGCATGCGTGTATCTTCTTATACTCCATACCCATTGGACACAATACCTTCTTGGCCTCATAGTTACGGTCAGGCAATGTGTTGTCCTCCGGAAGCAAGTCTTTCAACACTTCAAGAAATTCCGTGAAGCTTTTATCTGTCCAACCATTTCTCGCCTTCACACAAACCAATTTTAGCACCGCCGACAATCGTGTATGAGTAGTACACCCTGGATATAAAGGCTTACCCGCATCACCGCACAACCTATCATACACATGAGCTCGATGAAAAGATTCTTGTCCAATATCACGGATCATGTCCTCTACTCGATCATCCTCCATATCTATGTCAACGTTCTCACTTTGGGAGACACTTGCCATACTACTCAACAACACATCACCATGCCATATCCATCTTGTATAACTCAAGCAAATCCCTTCACAAATCAAATGAGTACGTATATCCTTCACCGTACATTTCCTCGTATTCAAACACTTGACACAAGGACAAAAGAACATTCCATTACTATTAGGAACATTCCTTTGAGTAAATTCTATAAATTCTCCCACCCCTTTCAAATACTCAGCACTAGTGCGCTTACAAACCATCCAACTACGATCCATAACTAGATAGGTTTTGTAGATATACAAAACATATATCCAATATAAGGACAATATGGGAGATTGAAAACTAGTTTTTGAAATCCTAATTGAAAACTAGTTTTTGAAATCTCGTCAACAATGTATATCTTATTTGACTAACTGCCTAAAACAAAATTTCCACGCTAATCTCACATCATTCTTCTCATCAAGCAGGCAACAACACATATTAGGACTATTGCTTTATCTAGTACTATAACCACTCAGCCATATGAATCGATCAAGAGAGCATGATATATACAAGCAAGGCGTTTAAAAATTATTTCAAATTTACAACATTTTCAGGTTTCTTAAGACAGAAAAGAAATAAGCAGATGAAGACAAATTAACAAAACAGAATTCCAATGAGCAATATATTGTTGATGCATGTCACATGCTACAAGCAACTCTAAATTTCTTCCCATTTGAAATAGGTCATGATAGCAGAAGAAAAACAAGAGAAAACACAAAACCCACGACCAGAAATAGAGACATTCCAAACAACTCAAACTCACAGTTTCAAGTTTCAACTACAGAGACTACAGTTTTAACATACACTCAAAACCAAAAATAAAAAAAATATGCCCTAAAGACTCACCAGAAATAGGTGCTCGTGTGGTGGTGGGGAGGGGAGCTCGAGTGGTGGCCAACGTTCGATGTAGTTACTGAGAGCAGAGGGACAAGGAGAGTTAGTGCGCGGGAAGGGGAAAGAGAGATGTCAAGTTATTGCAAAGAATGAGCGGGAAAGACAGAGTTAGGGTTAAGAGTGTACCTCACGGTGGTGGTGAAGAAGCCCTCACGGTGGAGAAGAGCTCGCGATTAGGGCAGAGTGAGAGTGAGAGTGAGCATGATCAAAAGAGAAGAACAGAGACGTACAGAGCGAAGTGAAGAAGGCGTGCGGGTGTAAACGTTATAATCAAAAACCAAAAATAAAACAACAGTTTACGTCAGCTGTTTAATACAACTAACGTTGGAAGTCATTTTTAACGTCAGTTGTCTTAAACAACTGACGTTAAAAGTCATTGTTTAACGTCAGTTGTATTAAACAGCTGATGTTAAAAATAAATATTTTTTATTTTAAAAAAACTTTTAACGTCAGTTGTTGAAGACAACTGACGTTAAAAATGTATAAGTTTCTGCAAAAACATTCATTCCTTTGACTACCGTGCTACTTACCCATGCACCTTGTAACTTAATCCTCTTAATGAGCATTAAGTTTATAGATCAGTTTTGAAGAAAATCAGGTAGTCTCTCTTCTCTATATAAAGTACCATTCTTCTGTATCAGTCTGTAATACACCCTCTTCTTTTCCTCTATATTTCGTGCGTTTTCTATTCTTTCATAATATGGCTCTATCATATTTGAGACTTGTTATTTCTTCCTATACCTAGACTTAAAGGTTTCTGTCTTAATGGTCAAAAAACTTCCGAGGTTGAGTAAATCACATAACATGGATGGTAAGGTTGAGTGAATCACATAATGCGATTCCCTTACTTTATTTCACCCCCTTCACCCCTTTCACTCCGCTTTGGCAGCAAGTGACTGTGGATTCAGATGGAGCACCAACGAATTCAAGTGAGGGAGGGGATGCATCCATTGGAGTTTCTGAGGACAGGACTAAGAAGAAAATGACGTTGAAGTAGAAACTTTTTTATATTTTAGGGCTATGTTGCAGAAATTTTTTATCTTTTAATCATGTAATTGTAACTTATGAATCGCTTCAATGACATACGATTTGATTATACATATAACTTGTTTTATGTTAAGTGTTTATTTATTTTAATTTGCACAAGAATTTGTTTACTAATTCAATCTAATTAATTAAGATTAAAAATAAACTTGTTTAAAAAAAGAGATTAGAAATAAACTGCACTATATATGGAGTGATCTGCGTTAAGAGTGACAACAGGGAGATGACAACGAAAGAAAGATAGGAATGAGTTTCAGAGGAATATAGGATTGTTTACGTCAATTATTTATTTAACTGAAGTAAAAATAACACTTTTAACGTCAGTTGTATAAACAACTGACGTTAAAAGTGTTAATAATTCTTGCAAATCACTTTTAACGTCAGTTCATTACACAACTGACGTAAATAGTGATTTAATATTTACAAAACTGCCACCGCCTCATTTTTAACGTCAAACATATGGTCAACTGACGTAAAAAGTTCCCGTATATTACATTATTTCCACTAGTGTGAGATTGATGCAGATGCTAATTCTGCTAAAATAGTTTATGAAATTGACATTGAGTCCTTGCACCCGGAATCACCTGTCTAGAAGGATAATGTTGTGCCTCATTCTACTACAGTCATCACTGTCAGTGGTAATGGGATACATGATTCTAGCTAGCTCGGACGATCACAGAGATAATAATGATGCATCTGCATCGGTTCCGGAGATGGTTCCCAACACAACTAATGAAATTTCTACCCCAACTGATCATATCTCAAACTCCATTGAAGAGCATTCCATGGCTTCTTGTGACATAGCAGTTAGTGGTAATAATATTGAGACTCATGTAATTAATTCTAATCCTAATGTTATTCATGATATGAAAATACTTGCCAAGCATTGGGGAGATATGGATAAGAATGAAATAGAGAATGACTCTCTATCAGTAGAGCAGTTGAATGATGATGTTGTTGAGAATGATTCCAATTTTACAATGGTTATGTCTAAATCTCAGAGTTATAAGCTGAGGAAGAACAGAAAACTTACTATTAGAGCTGACCATTACAACACCCAATTCAAGGGTGGTCCTAAATTCGTCTAACATGGGTTTTGGTTTATTTCCCCCATGATTTTTTTCCTTTATTTTTCTTGTTATGGTTTTTTTCTTCTTTTTATCGATAAATTATGGTATGTTTTTTGCATGCCATTTTGCTTAAAAATTTTTGATACTTTCATAAAAGATAAATTCTCTTGTTTACTTTGCAAAATCACATGCATCATTACTTAATTTCAAGATTAATTTTAATGTGATAACTTTTCGGTTCTCTCTTGTGAATGGCTTTCAAAACACTTGGATACGCGAGGCGAGAGTAGTGGAGTGCGAATATTTTTTTGGATAACTAATTTTTTTATAAACAAAAGGTATATTAAATTGAGTACAAAGGTACTTGAACACCTATACAAAGTAACAGAATTACAATACTTTCAGAAGCTAAAAGGAGCACCCAAAGATATACCTCAACCTAAAGCAATAAAATCTATAAGGTTGAACAATAGCTATAGCTTTATCATCTATGGTGGACCACATCTCATGTTTCCTCTCTCAAGTAGTCATGTAGCTTCATCTAAGGAGTAAGGTTCTGTTGATGTGGGCTGGTTTCGGTCTTGTTTTCTGATAGTTCGGGATTTCTGTGTTCCTAAAGCGGGGCCTTTCGGGCTGTTTTGGTTGTCCGGATGCTGGTGTTTCAAGGGTGAAGGTTTGATGTGATGCTTTCTCGGTTTTTTTTTCCCGGGTGTTCCGATGCTATGGCTTCCTGGTTTTGCTGCCGTTTTTCTTCTTTTTTTGGAGGTGCACCGTGGCTTTGTGATGAAAGGTTTCTCTGGTTTTGGATGGTTTGGGTTTATTGCTGTGATTTAACACTTCTCGGGTTGCTTAGTCCATATACGTAAAAAGTTATCGATTTGGTCCCTATACGTGACACTGGTTTTCAATTTGGTCCTCACCGCTAATTGGTGCCTATATAAGAGGGACCAAATTGCAAATTATTATCACATATGGGGACCAAATTTAAAATAATTGTCACATGTAGGGACCGATTTCACAATTTTTTGTTGTTGTATTGGTCCCTATATGTGACAATAATTTGCAATTTGGTCATCTTATATATGGATCAATTAGCGGTGAGGACCAAATTGAAAACCAGTGTCACGTATAGGGACCAAATTGATAATTTTTTACGTATAGGGACCAAATTGAAAATCAGTGTCACGTATAGCGACCAAAAGCTTACTTTAACCTATATTCAATTAGTGTAGTGTAATAGAAATCATCAAATCAATGAATTAACAATATAAAAACTTTCAAAGATATATATAATACTTATGCTCCTCTTCCGTCCACGGCATCCTTTCCTTATCCGGAACAGGAGGGAGCGACGCTGGCGGCATGGCTACACGGTGCACCTCCGTCGCAGGTACTTCCACATGGTCGGAAAAGTTGATCCGCAACTCGACGAGACCGAAGAGATCCCTTCTCAACATCTCTTGATAGTGAGCCCGAGTGGGCTTGTTGGTGGGCTGAGTCACGCCGTGATCAGACTTGAGATGCTGCCATTGAGAATGATTAGACATGCTTCTTCTTCTTCTTTAATTTCTTCTGGTTTTGTTGAAAGTCTTTACTCTATAGAGGTTCTGGTTTGCTCTCAGAGATTCTTTTTATCTATAAAATGAGGAATATGCTAGCTATCGTTCTCCTTATAAAATGTAGATTCCACCAAGTTAGTTGGAAGCAAGTTACAAAGATATAAACACAGTCCTCTAACTAGAGTTTGTTAAAACTGAAAGAAATTAAATCAGTTTTCTTCTAGTTCTTTTTTTAAATTAAAAAAATGTTATTTGATCTGAATATCAATGTGTACAGTTTTAATTCTTTTTTATTTTTTTGTGTTCTTTTGGTCATTTCTTATAGGGTAATGGGTGAAAGATTAATTAGTCTCTTTGATGGAATTGAAGGCGTGTTTCCCTCGAAAAATGTAACGAAAAAGAATGTGAGTCTCGCTTGTTTGCCTTGCGAAACAATAAAATATATGTTTGTTAAAATTGTAAAAGATATATGAAACAAAATTTAAATATATTTTTACTGTTAAAACAACATAATTAAAAACAGCCTGTTCCAGGGACCAAAATCAAAATTCGCTCATTTTGTAAGGACCAAAAACATATTTAACCCGAAATGATATTACTAGGGGTGTTCATGGTTGGTTTCATTCAGATTTAATGATAAAAAATGAAAATTAATTAGTTCGGTTCGGTCCAAAAAAATATTAAACATTAAAATAGATGTAGAAATATATATATTAAAACATAGTAACCGGTTAGGTTCCTGTTCGAAATCATTACACCTCATAACCGAACCGATTATCATCAGGTTTGGTTCGGTTCACTCGATCACTTCCTAGTTAATATTAGTCTCATGTACAGTCAATCAATCCTCTTCTGCTGACCTTATCGCTCAACCACATCCTAGTTAAAATTTATCACACATTGACTAAGTACATGTTTGGGAACACGTCCCACTTGGACGTGACTGGATGTGACGCCGAAGTAAATGAGACATGCTTATGCTTTTGATCCCTCTTTGGTTACTACTACCCTGCCATTTTTACCGTATACAGGATGCTTGCCTAGTATAGAACCCATAAAATATTTATTATGACGCCCATAATAACAAATAATTTTATAGAAATTTGTGAATCAACTACTATGGTGGTATACATTTGCTTCAATTAATGAAATTTTGATATCGAATAATATTTTTCATAAATAATTAAGTATTAAATATTTTAATTAGATTGGGGTACTTGGATAGCGAACTATCGTAAGACATCTAATAAATGTCTTATAACAAATAAACAAATAACTTCATATCTTATTCTTATTTTTATTTTTATTTTTTTTATAAATAACTTCATACCTTCATAATATAATATTGTATATGTATGAAAATTAATAGGAAATAAAAAAATAATTTAATAATTTTAAATTTATTTTTCATAACCGTGAGTGACAAAACATTTTTGATAAGAATTAAAATTATAAATGTAACATGTATGGTTAGCTTAAGTAAATTTAAAAGATATCGTATAAGTAATGTAATGGTTGTCCTGTTGGTGAGTGCTTCTGTTCTTGCATTCTTAGTTGTGGGTTCAATTCTCTTCAATCTCAGATTTGTCCTGTTGGTTTAATATTTTCACAACTCTACCTTGTTTTATTTGCAAAACAAAAATAGGTTACTAAAGATCACAAAATTATGGTTGGAACACGGTATGTGCTGCCACAAATCATAAAGCATAGCTCGCTGACCATCACGCTACAAAGCTAATAATAGCGTTAAGAGGCACTATATAAATATAAAGTATGAAATCGGACGTTAGGGAATAAACACCTTCTTCCTCATTCGCCCGTTGAAAGAACGGATCTTACGACCCGGAAAAACGACCCGAACAAATCTCTCGATTCAGACCACTAAACCCTATGGTTTTTCAGTAAAGTACTCGTATAATACCAAGAAAAGGAAGCCCCAACCCCGTTTCAATTGTATGAGACATGTTTTTCATTTTCATTGTTTCCAGATCTGCATCATTGTGATCATTATAGTAAAGCTAATTAAGTTGGTTTATTTGTTTTATTTTGTCAGATAAGGAATCCTTATTTATGTCTTTATATGTTTCGCTTTAAGAATTCAGTTCACACACTCTCGTGCAGTGGCAGGCGCAGATGGTCAAATTTACAGTGAGGTGAAGGTGAGGGTGAGTGAAGGGGGAGAGGAGACGTATTGGAATGAAAAGCAAAAAAAGCAAAAATGATTTATTTTGTTTTTACAGATATACCCTTTGTTATGGTTGACCATAGTATGCATGAGTTATCAAATTTAAAATGAGATGGTATTAGTTGTGGAGATTTGATAGGGCCACATGTGTGGGTAAATATTACTCCAATTTTAAAGGTATATGGAAGAATTCACCAAAAAAATAAATATAATTCAATCATTTATTATCTTTCAATAGTGTTATTATGTGACTTATGTCAAGATTATTTAAATATTGACAAAACAAGAAGACAAATGGAGAATACTAAGGGACTAAACAAATATATATTTCAGAGAGTTCTTAATTTGTCACGCTAATTTATGAATAACACCTTTTCATATAAGGATAAACTTACAAAGGAAGTAAGAAGCTAGCTAGCTACTAATATCCTTTCATATTATTTGACAATGTACTTGACGACTTCTTGCAAATTACATAAATTTTCAGGGATTATTGTTTAGCATAAATTTAATTACATGGAAATGGGAGGTTACTATATAGCAACTAGCACTGAAGTTGTAAACTGTAAATACTAATACTAATTATGAAACAAACAACAATTCACAAATAATGAATATATATCTTTTGACTTTATCCAACAATAATCTCTGCTGTCGTAAATCTTCCTACATAGATCCCACTTCCATACGAACCTGAAACAAAATTAAAATGATAAATGATCATGAGTGGAATAAGACCGTGACCTTAACCGAAACAAAGGTAAAAAGAAAGAAATCATTCTTATCACTCACTGATTTAGCAAATATGGTGTTTGTGATGAATGCTAATAATTTAAATAAAGTCATGATTCAAATTTCAATAATAAATTCAAATTTTAGTAATAAATTAAAATCCATATAAAAATCAAACCTATAGACACCAAAAAAAAAAAAAAAAATTTAAACATTAACAAAGACTAATATTGACACAAATTTCTAGTGCAAGAAATTAAGTGAAGTTGGGGGGTTTATACAGTCTAATATATATTACCACGTTAACTTGAATCGTTTCTTTCCCCCATTTCAAGTATTAGTATAGGAAAGACCGGATTGAGTAGTTGATGGCTTTTTCTTATCATCCTTCTTAGAGCTGGAACCTTTGTTGTTGGCAGGTGGCTGTTCCTTGTAGCCCATACCGTTGGAGATGTTTCCGGGTTTGGAACTCATGATGGCTATAAAGCAATACAAATATTTTTGTAGGACAATCTTGTTTTTCAATGATGAGCCTTAGGAACCTGTTGATTTGGCCATGTTGTGTTTCTATTTATAATACTTAGTGATGGGGTGTGAATGCATGCGAGGGACTTAATTACCTCCTAATTCAAGGTAAATGAGGCACATGTAGATGTGTGTGTCACCATGAAACTTTCTAGGAGTTTAACATAAACTAAAATGAAAATATTAAATAAAAATAAAGTATTTATTTATTACATTAGAAAACCGAAATTGCTTTTTTTTTAATAATTGAAAAGCATTTAATATTAAGGGATTAATTAAAGTCATTACATATTTCTTAACTAAAGTTATTAAAACACTTATTAACATATATATAGATTTTGTCAATAAGTGTCCTACACGCATTAGTAACGAAATAAAATAAAATTAAAAATCAATTAAATATAAAGTATTCAAAAATTACTCTTTAATAATAATTAATATATATATTTAACAAGGGTCGCCTATTTATATAATATATAATGAACGTTTGGCGGCCATTAACATGACGTGTGTTCGTGGATTTGAATGCTCCTATATGCGTTTGATGTTTGGATGAAATGTGCTAGTAATTATGTTAACGTGTAACGAAATAAGTAAATAAATGTCTAAAATTGTTTAGAAAAGTGAGGGCACGTGACTACAATGTAAAGTTTTTATACCATCGATCAATCAAATACTTGTGTGATTTTTAAGAAATTATTATAAATATCAGATATTTTTAATGATATGACAATATATAATTGGTTGTAAAAGTAAGAAAATATATTTTAATTAAATCCATGTTATATTACTAGTTACACTATTTGGATTGAACCATAGGAGGAAAAGTAAAGGAAGATGCCTTTGAATTTGATCATCTTGTGGGAAGATAAGAAAAATTGACAAAATGTCAAAATTTAGAAGCGCAAACCACTTTTGTATCAGCAGTTTTATCTCAATATTATTTAGTTATGATGGAAGTATTACATCTCACAATATGAAAAAGAAATGTTTCGCATATATTATTTTGATCTCAAATTTCTATATAAATATTTATATCTTGAATTATTTTCTAGAACAATTATTGATGTTAGTTTAATTTTATAAACAAGAACGTAGTGTAAGTTTTACCATAATTTCAATATAATTTGGACGAAAGAGGAGACGTATTTCCTGTATGTATGAAGGGGTGAGGTTGAATGAAATAGCCTGCGGGAGCCATGTGCTTAAGATTATTTTGGCAAGTAACCGTGTTGCAGGCAGTAGCAAGCATGAATAAAAAATTTGGAAGAACCAAGATAAGTGTTTAACATATAAATCAAACATATAATACTGTAAAAGTGAGAGAGGGCCTATATATAAAAAAAATAAAAAAAAATAAAATGAGCATTATAATGAGCTTGATGCATACCATGTTTACAAACTGATAGTAAATCACCGACGAAAAGGTTAATTTATATAGTATTAAAATTTAAACCTGAATTGTGTTAATTATTTTAAAATAGAATTTTAACTTTATAATATATTATTGATATTATTGGAAACATTATTCTTAGAGCAGAAATATAAACTTTTATCTACATATCAAATAATATATAATTGCATTTTTTCCCGTTTTCTCTATTTTAATTTCGTCTCTTTTTAAATTCTACTGTAAAAATAAATCATGTAATTAATTGACAATATAAGGTGAAGGTTGTGGTACACCACCGACTAAAGTGGTGCACCATGCAGCACCCAAGTGACAAAATCAAGACCATTTAAATTGCTACTTGAGCAGTTTGATTTTTTAACAAATTTCATCTGGTCAAAGAGTCAATGATACTTTTGTGTTAGCAAAACTAGATGTTGTATTTTCATATTTGCATAAAGGCTCATTTTTTATTAATTAATATGAAAAAATATTATTTGAAATTTTATTATAAAAAAAAAATATCTTTTGTTTGGTGAAATAAAAAAAATAAAATCTAAGTAAATCTTAAGTCCCTAAAATTTGTTTCTTGATTATTAGAATTAAAACAAAAGTCTAACATCTTCCTTGGCTACTTTGTTAACTTGTTTTTCTACTTAAATAATTTATAAAATTAAATATGGGTAGCACGGCACCACTTCAGGGATTTTAACGTATTATATTATTTTATTTCATTTCACTCAACATAATTATAGATAAGTAATCAAGGAAAAATTATGGTGTTAAAAAATAAAAAAAATTATATTTAAAAAAATTTAAATAAAAATTTAAATAATTATATTTTAAAAATATATTTAAATTTAATAAAAAAATATTTATATGCAAATACGAATAATTGAGGTCCTTATGTGCAAATACCAAGCAAATACATAATTTAAACACTTTGACCAATAAAAAATGTTGAAAAGCCAAACCACCCAGGTGGCAAAATATAGACATGTTGCCACTTGGGTGGTACATGGATGCACCACTTTGGTGAGTGGTGCACCTTAGATCTAACACCGTGTTTTTACTGTTTTCAATATCGGTAAGATATATATAATTGTTTATATTTTTATCCGAGATCTAGAAAATGATTTTGGATAAAACAAAATCATTATTATGCTCTACAACTTATGGTAGCAGGTTACACTAAAAAATTTGGTTTAAAATTCAGACGAAACCAGGTCTGCGTTTTAACTGACAGTAAGATTTTACGGATCAGAAAACCTAATTTTAACTCGTGAACGAAACGATTTAGGTTTACATCGTATTTGCAACGACATTGGTTTTTTTTTTGAAAAATTTCACGTAAAAATAAAATAGTATATCTTTATTTGGTGAAATCTTCAAAGTAAATACGTGTAAAACCTAAATTGGGTAAATGACGGAACCGAACACCTGGACGAGGACACGTCACCTGAGAGTAATGAGTCACGGGGTGAGTCACCACCATGACTCACCATGCATTTATGGTGCATTTATGAATCAATGATGACATTGAGAAAATATCTAGATATTTGTAGGAGGAAATGACCTAATTGCCCCCAAAGCTTAAGTGAATTCCTCAAATGCCCTTATGACTCACTCTTCCCCTCCACCACTCCTTCATACACGGCCTCACCTCTATAAAAGCACATATTCATTTCATTTTTGCTCTTTCACAAGTGTTCATGTTCTTATACTTCTCTACACAAAAACTCTAAAGTTCTTCTTCAAAATTTTCAAAGGAACTCTAAGATCTTGATCATTTCTTGAAATTTCAAAGGTATAGTATCTTATGATTCATGATCATACCTTCAATTCTCTTCACAAGTTTTCTTCTTATTTCAAAGTTTTCTTCAAGTTCCAATTCCTAGATCTAGTTTTTCAAATAATTCTAGAAAATCATAGAAAAATCATTTTAATGTGAGATCAATTTTTATGAACTCCATATGATTTCTATATTCATCATCCAAGAGCTTGAAAAATTTAGTGATCCCTAGTCTTTTGTTTCTAACTTGGCCGAACCCCATCTCAAATGGGTTAGGATGATTTTCTTCATTCTTTAACTTGTTTTCTTGTTGGTTGTTCATGGTTAGGTTTTGTGGGTTCAAACCTTGTGGTCTAGGTGAAAAACATCATCTCTTTGCTTGAGTTTCCAAGTGATCTACAAGAGTTATGGAGGAGATTACCACTATCCTACCTTAATGTAGATATGTTGATGGTTTATTTAGTGTCTATATAGTCTTGTAATTCCTAAGTGTGAAATTTGTATATTTATTTGCATATGTGTGTGATCCTCTTGGAGGATTTGGTTGATGCTTGGTTGTGATATATGTTGGTTTTGATCCTAATGATTTCTAATTGGAACCTTGGTTGTTGTTTGATTGATTTGTTAAAAAAAAGCCTAACATGATTAATTGAGGCCATTCAGCCATAACTGAGTAATGGGGTTCCATGTTGATTTAATTTGTTTGAATAATTTTTATAGGGATTGCATGAATAAATAAGAGTATAGAAATTGGTTTGGATTGATTTGGATATGTATATTGAAAGATATGAATTTATGAGTCTTCAGCGACTAATATGCAATTTATGAGAATTTCAGTGGCTGTACTGAAATTCATGTTCTTGTGTGTTAGGATTGTATTCCTTGATGAGATAAAACCATAGAAATTGGTTTGGTGTTAATTGGATTAATACATAAACAGATATAAGCTTTTAGTAAACAAGGACCTTTTGCAAATATTGAAAGTATGGACAGAAATGTAATTTCTGGAATTTTTATGAGGACTGGAAAAATATTTCTATATAAGTTGGTTTGGTGTGATTTGAAGTTATAAATAAAAAGTTATAAGGTTTTAAGTGAATAAGGACCTTTTTGCAATTAATGAAAGTTTAGGGACTAAACTGCAATTTTTGAAAATTTATGTAACTGGACAGTTAGAAACTGTTTTTCATACCTATCTAACTTGTTCAAAACTCCAAAATGAGTTTTGGACTATTAGAGTTTAAAAATCATTGAAAAAAAAAGATTTACGCGATTTACAAACTTAACGATGTTCGATCAAATTTTTAGAATTTCGTATAAATGGAGAGTAAGATGTAAAATCTGTGTCTCAAAATTTTCATGAGTATTATAACCTATGAGAGTAATATGTTTGAGGTTAAGAACTATGTTTTCAAAAGTATGCTTTGAGCCTAAAATTCAGTAAAAGTGGTGAAACCGTCGTTAAGTGCTTTTAAGGATTTTCGAGAAATATTTTGAGAAACTGATACCTATGTATCTTGATGGAAATTATTCTTTAAAATTGATTTTGGTTTTATCTAAAGGTTTTGGTTTTAAGCCAAAATTAATTTAGTCTTCAAAGACGAGCTTTTACTGTGAATGTAAAACCCAAGTCAAGAATCGACTTAGTGAAAATACGAACGTAATAATTTATGAGGTGGGGTGAACGCGATCTTAAGTCATAAAGTATGGATAACATTATCCATATTCCATAAAATTTAATGAACTCGGATTTATTTAGTTTTCTTGGATGTAACACCTTCTCGGGTGCACATCGGTGACATTTTAAGACCGAAAAGAGATTAATTAAATATTACAAAAATAATGGGTAATTTTAATTTCTTTTTCATTAGTCATAAATATAACTACTTTGATTAAATGGAATGGACAATAAAATTTTCCATTATCACAATTGTGATTATATGTTCAAAAATCATTTACATGATACCCAACCCACCATAAACATAAAATCATAACCATACAGACACAAGATAAAGATATGGAGACGTAGATCTAAAATATAAGATACTTGAGTCCCACCCATGGAGAGTACTACATTAACCCCCAAACACAACCAGCTGGGCCAAACTAAATGGAAAAGATAATCCTTTTCTCATACATCGTGGAGAAAGACAAACTCAATCCACGAGATCTAGGGAAAACTCTATTTGAGTCCACTACAGCACGTTGTCACAAAAGACACTACTGGAGTTACTACAATAGCAACTCTCAAAACTAAGCCCTTTCCTTCCAAGAGAGAAACTTGATCTACGAACCATCGATAGTCCTGAAGACGCCCACTAGAAACTCGACATAACGCCCACATGCTCAACCTCAATCTCTAGGATGAGAGTTCAGCTTAAGCAACATCTTGACGCCTCAATCTTCTCAAAGAATACAGAGACACATAGCCAACTGACATAGGCAATATAAAAATAAGGAGGTGAGTTTTCCATTTATCTTACACATAAGGTGTATATGCAAGGTACGACTTCGTGTACATAATTAATAATTATCAATCATATCTACACTCATAACAAAACAATAATGTTTCAGAAAATAGACCACAACACCATTACAGTTCGTAGAACACTAGCTTAACCTAGCTGCCGAGACATCAGTTCTAGTGTTCTTTGGTATGGACCGTGTGTCCTCAACGGGAAGTTATGAACTTAATGTCCTATAAAAATTTGTATTGATTTTTGTGCATTAAAAATCTACGAATCTAACATGGTGCACTTGGTCTAGATTTCCGTGATTTGCACATTTTACTTGGAGTCCTGCTTGATTGGTTTGGACTTGGAGTCATTTTTTTATTGGAATAATTGTTAAACTTAAATGTTTAAACCTTTTTGTCGTGAGACTTTGCGCAGATAAGGGAAAGAATTAACACAAAGAAATGACGGAACAAAACGTTTACATGCATTTTTGGGCAGATGTGCTCTGATAGAACTTGAATTCTTGATGGCAAGTATTCATGAAGTTTGCATCAATGTGCCTTGATGGACATATGACCATTAAAGCTATATACTATGCATGCATTCACCATGCCTGCTTGACAAGTTATAGTTAATTTAATTCTGCCTTATCCTGCAACGAGCTCACCATCTCATTTATTTGGTGTTTAAGCCTGAGATTAGGTACAAGAGTTAGTTGATGAATATTGGGGGGTCATGGTTTTTGTAAACACCAGATTGTTCTGGTATGAAACCCTTGATAAATAATTGTTTATTTTGACTATACATTAATGATGTTTGTGAGTATATGGTTGTCCTTAAAATATATACTGAACTCACCCTGTATATACATATTCTCTCCGGCTTGGCCGTTGTATCTTGGTACACGAATGCGATGTTTGTAAAGAGTTCCTTAAGTCACAGACTTAAGCGGATTTAAAGAGAGATGATCATAGGAATGATTACGATGTCTTATCATTGAGTGTCTGTAGTGGCGACCAGCTTTAGAGTCTTGGTTAAAGATATTCTAGAAGGTCAAGAATATGGTGGTATGTTTAGTCTTTGTTTAATTTTTCTGTTTTGAAAATTGGAATTTTTGAGAAGAATTGTAGTTGTTGCCATCTGTTATGAATAAGATTTACTATTTTAATGGTGTATCTTGGGTTTCCTTAGAGTTTTCCTGTAAGAAAATATTTTTACAACTGTATTTTCTGGTTGAAATAAATCCACCTCCAAGCAACTAGCAAATTTCTTTAATTTTTTCCGCATGTGTCCACATAGTAATGCCTATGGGGTGAAGCATGTTGATATCGAGCTGGTTGAGTCTTTCGAGAATGGGTGACCATGATTATGTGTGCTATAAGGATGGATTTGAACAGATGAACTGGACCAGTCTGCAGCTATGGCTATTGTTCTGCCTACGTAGTTGCCCAATTTGCTGACCAAAGTTCAAGCTAAGTCAAATGAGGCGAAAAATCTAGGCAAACTCAAACTCGAACCCCAATGATTTTATGAGATGACAATTTCCGAGAAGCACGACTTGGGGATAAGAACTAGAATGGATTTTCGAGTTTATCAATGCCTCAAGAATCAAAGGCCTCAGATGCTCTTTCTCCGCTTACTTAGTTGCAGGATGTCGGGCAAAGATTAGGCACATACCTAGTGCGAAGCAACCAGGAATATACTTGGAGTGTTTCCGCTGCCTGGGATGTTTTTTTCCCGCAGTACCGAGTCTATGGGGGGAAACGAGTTCTTACATTATAACAGAACGAAACTATCCTGTGGATGAATATACCGAAAGTTTGAATTTCTCTAGTCAAGTATTTCCATTTCTTCCAAACCCACCGGATTAAGGTTGAATAGATTCAAGGAGGCCCATTATACGAAAATCAAGAGTCCGTATACACTGAAATTCACAACTTTAAAGTTTTGTGGGAAGAGCCGAAAGTAGAGAGGAAGGGAAAGGTAAAAACTATCTTCTGCCATCGTCACCATCTCGATCCACTTCACAAGCAGCAAGAAGGGGAAGCAAAACCAGAGGAAACGTTATTTCTGACCCCAGAAAATGATCAATCAACAACTTATCATGTCGGTGTCCCAAGCTGAGGCCAAAGAACCAAATCGAAGGCCAAGCCGACGATTTTTATATGGTGAGACCTAAACCATATGGTGAAGACTTTCCCATCAAGAAGAGTTAAATATTTAATTGTAATCAATGGGTCACTATCATGGGATCGGAATGCACCGAGATTTGTAAAAGTTACCAAATAACACAAGAACCAATGACAAAGGGTAGAGCCTACATCAGTAAAGGATGAAAATCACAACCCAAGGTCTTATGGAAGACAACAGAGTTTTCTGAATAGAATCGAATCATGAACTAAAGATGTAGTTACAACATAGGAATACTATATGTAGTGCTTTAATGACTAGTACATGTTTGTATAGGATCTAAGTAGAATCTATGTAGGTATCCTTGAGTATTTGACTTTTCAAAGTATTGTATGTTGTTATTAATCTTTTCAATTAATATTTAATAGGAATAACGCTTTCTTAATGAAATTTATTCCCGCATCTTTTTCCTTATTGATGTGATCGGTCCAGATTGGGGTCAGATCATTTCATTTTCAAAACTTCAATTGTTGTACAACTATTATGGAATTTTGCTTGTGAATTGTTCTATTGTTGTTTGAGATATACACTTTCTTGATAAAGAAGTTTCTAGATGAGACTTAGTCTAAGTCATTTACTTTTCGTGAAAGTGAACTCATTCGAATTTTGCTCTGAATGTTGTTACTTTTAACTGTCATTCTGTAAATCCTTTGTTCAGAATAAATTTCTTAAGGTTGGGAACTATTCGCTTTGTGGGTTCCTAATCCACTAGGACTTCCTTGTGATACATGGAACTTATAGAGTCATGGTCAGAATATATATTACCTTGCATTTTACACCACAATCCTTAAAAGGCAATCTACCTACACCGAACATTCCCATTCTTTCAGATTGACAAAGTTCTTCTATAACTATCTACCTTCATGGGATTAAGAAATCACTCTAGTTTGGGGGTCACGAAATTTCTGGGGACGAATTTTTTTGTGGGTAGTGTAACACTTTTTCTCGTTTCAAAATCGGATAAATATAATAAATCGCTACATTTTTATATGAAAATTTGAAATGATTTGAGAAAACCAAAGTCATATTCATATTATACTATTTTTATATGATACTGCTAAATTTTATGAAAATCGTATGAACTTGTCCTGATGCTTTCACGGATGTTAGATTTTACCATTAGAAAACCTAATTTTGACCGTTAGAACGAAATGAATAGATTTTCTATCATTTCCAATGATATAGGTTATTTTGAAAGTTTCTGAAATAAATTGGTTATTGCTTGATTCCTAAAGCGTAAAGCCTAACTGTAATCACGGTTTTAGAACTATCATGGGTAGCATGCAAAACCCGACATCGGATGCTGGGATATCTTACACCTAGAGTGGTGAGGTGATGACTCACCCATGGTCATGATTAATTTTAAACAAAACTAGATATTTCCTTCAAAATAGTGTAAAGACTATTTTACCCTTGACCGGTTTACCTTGAACTTTCATTGAAATGCCAAGTTTGTCCCAACACCCGTGGGGAAATAAATAATTTACATCTTAATCCAACTTCACCATTTTTGTAATGTTGGTTTCTAGGGAATACCATTGTCCTGTTGTTATTTAATTACAAAATTGTCATTTTGTAAGATTTATAATTTAGATTCCCAAAAATTTATGCCTTGGACCCTTTTCTCCCCTTGATTTATGGCCAAAATTCCAAACATCCCATTCTCATTGCTATTTAGGCTTGTTCAACATCTTCCCATGAAGCTTTTCTTCCATTTTCTCAAAAATCTGTAGCTTCCATAGCTTTGTTTTTTGTACAACTACTTGATTCTTAGATCATTTTCAAATCATAGAGATACCATACTTCTCTCCCAATTAATAGCATGTTCTGAATCATTTTTATGTTTTACAGTATGATCATATTTTTCAATTCTTAGATCTATAACTTTGAAAATTCAAAATCATAGAAAATCCAATTAGTATGACACCCACTTATACTCTATTATCCTCCTATATTCAAGATCCAAGAGGATGCATCAAACTAAAAATATTCTTCCTATTGATCTTGTTATGCTTCGAACCCTAGTTTTGTGGGGAGGACTTTGTTCATTTTTATAAACTAATCTTTGCTTTGATTCAATCTTATATCATGTATGTATTGAATCTATGTTGATTGATCAAATGAAAATCTCAAGCCATATTTTTAGTCATGGCCGAAATTTAATTTTCTTGAAGGGTTGGAAGATTGGATTTCAAACTTTGTATTCTAATCATTGTTTTAGGGTTATGGGTGATTAAGGGTCACCAATCCAAGAGTTTAGGATCTTTAGAAATTTTTAGTCATAAATCACCCCATGGCCGAAAATCTTAACTTAATGGCTAAGATGGTTTTGATTCAATTTTTGTTAAGTAAAGCTTTGTTTATGTCTTTAATCTTGCTTATGGATCCTTTAATCCAAAAGCTTGCAAAATTTTATCATGTCTAGCCAACTTATAAACTCATGGCTCGAACCTATCATATAGGAGCATAGGTGTATTTAGTGTTTGATTGATAATTATTTGTTGTGTTTTTGTTGAAGGATAAATTGTTGTGTGAATTGTGTACATGTTTTTATAGAGATCGGACGTTTGATTTGAACTTAAATTCATAAGGAAAATATTCAAGAGGTAAGGGGAGCTCCGAGGGATTTTCTTTCCACAGCTTAAGTGTAATTTGTTTTATGGTCTCGTATGGATTTATTTGGGTGCCTTTTGTTATTTTACATAGTTAGAAATAATTGCTTAAATTATCTGCTGTTAAATTATTTCTTTATCTACATTTAATTGTTATTATATTTTGTTGTATGTCATTAATTGCTATTTTCATATTTTAATGATACGAAATGATTTTGATATTGACATGGATTGAAAGCCTCGACATTGGTCAATGCTCAATTAATTATGAAGTTGCAAGCTCTAATGTTTTTATGAAATAATGATGTTTGAATTATGGTGTGTAGTAATATATTACTATTTAATTGGTGAAAATGGATAATAGGAAAAAATAATTATTTAACGATTTAACGACATGTAAGAGTGTTTTGTGATCAATGTGAGGACGAATCAAGGAAAATATTTTAAGTAATCGCTTAATTTATACGTAAGAGGGCTTATGAAGAGAAAATGTTATTTTAAGAAAATATGCCTAAAATAATTTTATTACGGTGTTGGAAAAATTTATTTACTAGAATAGTCATATTTGAACTTAAAAATGTTTTTAAACACAACGCTCTGACAATCTTACAATATTTAACAGAAGTATTATTAAAAAATGGTATTATTAGTTAAAACATAGATTTTGTCTCAAAACAATATTTTCAATGTTCAAAATATTGGTTTTTGAAAGAAAATAAATTTTAAGGATTTTGATGATTTTATAAAAACGACTCTCAACGTAGTAAAGGATTTTCTTCAGAAAGTATTTTTTTATACAATGTGTTATTTCCAACAACTTGGATAAGTTGAGGAAATTTTGTTTTTGAATTCAGTTTGCCAGAGCGAAAATGCTTTTAGTGCTGGAAAGCCTCAACCTAGTTGTCGGTGACATCGGGTCTATGTTCTTTTGGTATGGACCTTGTGTCATCACTGCTAGTTATGACTTAATGTCCTATAAAATCAGATGATTTTTGTGCGTAAAATCTTAGCTAATCTAAATCTGGTGCATCGGTGTGATTTTCCGTGGATTTGTACATTTTACTTGGAGTCTGCTTGATTGGTTTGGACTTTGGAGTCCTTTTATCGAATAATTGTTAAATGTTTAAACCTTGGTTCGTCGTGAGCCTTGAGCCCTTCAACAAGGAAAGAATGAACACAAAGAAAATGACGTGAACAAAACGTTTCATATGCATTTGCAGATGTGTGCCTCTGTATAAGACTTGAATTTTTGATGGCAAGTATTCATGGTGTTTGCACGCTGTACTTGATGGACATATGACCACGAAACCATATACTATGATGTATTCACTGTGCTTCATTTTGGACAAAGGTTATGGTTACTTTAATTTCCTCGCCTTATCCGGGCAACATTTAATTATGCCTTATCTGCAACAGGAGCCTGATCAGCTCATTTATTTGGTGTTTGAAGTCTTATAGATTAGTGTACAAAAGTTAATTGATGAATATTGAAGTGTCATAGTTTTTAAAACAATGAAGATTGCTTCAGTATGTGAAAACCTTGATAAATAATTGTTTATTTTGAATATACATATAAATGATGTTTGCAGTGTCGCATATGGTTAATGCTTTAAAATCCATATTGAAACTCACCCTTGCTACATATTCTT